>CM041776.1:278274045-278693551 GCA_023374045.1 Limonium bicolor
AACCACGTAAACAAAACAAAAGAACTATACAAAGAGACAAATCCTCTCTAACTTTAGAGGACCACTAATGACACCCACTATGGTGTCGAGATTATAATGATAATGAAACGAAAAGTATCAACTGTGAAACATGAGAATAACCCGGGAAGACAACAGTTCGGGCCGCGCGGTATGGATGATCGGAGTTGGTATCTGCATCAGATCCTTCGACCGTCTATGATGGAATATATTTTGGTGAAGCACATCCCGAGTCCAGAGGTGACTTCCGCTTCCTTGACCCTGGGTGTCGGGAATGGGGGAGTGACAAGTTGGTGAAGCACATCCCGGAGTCCAGAGGTGACTTCCGCTTCCTTGACCCTGGGTGTCGGGAATGGGGGAGTGACAAATTGGTGAAGCTTATCCTGGAGTCTAGAGGTGACTTCCGCTTCCTTGACCCTGGGTGTCGGGAATGGGGGACTAGCTATGGAGGAGACGTCCTCCAACGTGCGGTGATAAAAGAATTCACAAATAATCCTTAAAGAAACAAGAACGATTAGCACCTACATAATGAAGTCTCGGGATCTAATCTATATCCCCTGACTCGGTGCCAGAGAATAAAGGAAAACTTGTGTAATGAGACCAAGCAAACGAGAGAAGTCACAAATGTGATCATTTAAGAAACAAGGAACGATTAGCACCTACTTAACAAGGTCTCGGGATCTAACCTATATCCCCTGACTCGGTGCAAGAGAAGAAAGGAAAAACATGTGTAATGAGAACAAGAAAACAATACGTAATCTCTTGAGTGATCCCATAGTGAGGATCGACGGTATATATATACCTGCGCACACATCCTATGAATCACTTGATTGTTGTTGCTACATTAGCATCTTATTGTGCTGAGTTGCGTGCTTGCAAGTTGTGCTTGGTTGTCTTACTGATATTGCTATGCTATCGATGAGTGTGTATGATATCATGATGTGCTGGTGTGCTCTATTGCTTTATGATAGCATGTAAATTGACCTAATAATATTCGACCAATTAGTCGTGTGGCCCGGTAACATGCGGGCTTCACACGTTCATACTCAGCGTAGTTTGCTGAGTCTTTTACACCCAATTTTTTCCAGGTCTTGTGCCAGACGATAACGGAGAGTAGGCAAGGGTGACTACCATAGGGGTAGTCCACATGGCAAGACTTTAAGTAGTATGCTTTCTTATGTATGAGTTATGTTGTTTAAGTTGTTAACAAACTGTAGATGCTCGGTACTTGAGTTGTACTTTATATTGTATTTGGATTTCGTTAAGTTGGACTTCCAGTCATACAGACCGTAACTTGGAGTTGGTATTGTGGTCTGTCAACCACATGGGTGGTTGGCATCTGTGACACCCGGATGAAGTTGGAAACCGCTGCGTAGACATCTCGTATTACCATTAGGCGCATCGTTTGATTGTTGGTCGTTATTCGGGGGTGTTTACACATCTCGAGTTCGAGGAATGTCCTAATCCTCAACAATTGATGGCAAGAATGCTCATACTCTCGACCATAAGTCAAGGGAATGTAGTAGTGAAAACTTGAAGGAGTAAGGGACATAGAAGAGAATTGTACCCATGTAAAGATGGTTAAGAGAAGAAGCAGTGTGCGAAATTCCAACTGCAAAATCGAAACGAGATCACACATGCAAGGGGGAAAGGGGAGAGATTTATGCCAGGAGCTCCCGCGGCTGGGAGAAGAAAGGGAGTGGTCCAGCTTTAGATTAACTTAGTTCATAACTATAAGCTCTAACTCAACGTTCCATATGTATCTTAGTTGAGTATCGTGCGTGATGTTATGGAGACGATGATGACGATTGGTGTTAAGTCAAGTGCGCGCTAATTTTCTACAAATGTATTTGCAGTATTTCATAATATAGGCCAACCTCCCTCAATATGGTGTGAATTCTTTTTCCGAGGTCAAATAAAAGGGGTGAAAGGCATCATCTTCTACTTTAATATTTTTTTTTCCTATTCTTACTATGTTCCTAGCTCTGAATAACCTATATTGTTTTGAAACCATCATAGGCATTTTCCTTATAGTGACCATTGATTTTCTTTAGTTTGAATATTTTCATAATAGGTGCTATGGTCGTAGATAGTTGCTTTGTGAGTAGAATAATTTGCTGGTATAGGTTTAGGGTTAGTCATAAGGTTCACACACAATTCAAAAGTCATGCCCCTTAGTAATGGTGGCCATGTGTACTAGTTCTAACCGGAATAGCCAGGATCAAACCGGTCGGGAACCGGAACCAATTGGAACCGGAACCGGCTGGACCCCTACTAAAGTGAATCGAATCCTATCTTTAAGATTTGTGATCGAACCGGAACCGAAATTGATCCGAAATTGGAATCGCCGTAGTACCGTCTGAAATGGTCTAGAACTAGAACCGAAACCTGCTACTATTTGGTGTGGGACTGACCGGAACTGCTGGACCCAATTGAAACCGATCAAAAAGGACTGTTGACTCTCGTCTCCCCTTATAAAAGTTTGAAAAAATCAAATATGGAACCGAGTCTGAAACTGGAACTAGAACCGGTTAATAACTTGTTGGAACCGATAGAAAAATGATTCCAGATCTAAATCCACCCTTAGCAATCGGTACTGATTGATTCCGAATCCGAATCTTCTTGTCCAGAACCGGAACTGGACATTGGTTAGCATTAATCTTTTAACATGATTTAAGCTTTTGCGTTGTCTTAGAATCCTGGCGATTCATGTTTTTATATCAAAGACCAACGGTCACTCACTAGGGGATATGCCCAAGATGTTATGGTGACGGTTTTTACGAGTCTACATGACCTAATAACTTCAAATAATGCTATTCCATCATTTTGTAGCAAGAATTAGTTTGGTTAGAATGGCTGCTTATCATTCTTATGGCTTTAAGATTCGGTCAAAGCTAACGTTTTGTATAATCAGATTAGTGTTTAAGTGTTTGTAAGTTGATTTGTTTTATAATTGTCCGGACTTAACGCAGCTTAGTTCAAAACCTTTCTATATGTTTATCCCCATTTTTAGATAATCAATTAAAAACTAATGTATATATATAGTTTTGTACAAAATTATGTGTAAAATAAAATGCAAACGTAATATATATTTCATGTATAAAATGTAGAGTTTGTATATAGTTATCATATAACTTAATACATGCTTCATATATTCTCTTTAATCTAGGCATTAATGGGAACTAACAAACCTTTGCCAGTACCAGGAATCATAATTGATTAGGGAAGGAGTACTCAACATGCTCTCGCATCTCTCTTATTTTCCTTATCACCCTAGCCACTCAATACCCACCACCATGACCGCCGCTGATACCACCACCACAAAGCCTCCACACCAGCAACAACAACACAAAAAACCCTCATACCACCACCACCACAATACCTCCACATGAGCAACAACAAAACAAAAAGCCCCAAAACATTAGTAGCCAACCCACCATACCAAAAAAGCCGTGCCTGGCCACCACAAAAGCTCACACCAACATTTTACCATGGATAGAACGTTTAACAAACCTCGGGTTGGGAGATATAGGAGATGGGAGAGAATCCACGGAAGGAAGGAGCCAGGAAGAAGTTACCTTAGAAGAATACCAAACTATGATAGGAGATGCCAAGGCTGGAGAAGGAAACAAAACATGTGAGGCACTGGTAATAGAAAGATTCTCAGGATGGGAGGAAAAGGAGTAAGAGACTACCAGCAGAAGAACCCAACTACGGTGTTCATATACATCATTTGAAGAGTATACAATATTAGCTGAGAAGAATAATCAGAAGATTCACCCAATGGAATCGGCTATTCATTAGTAGGAAAGCGTGAGAAAATAACTGCAACACATGTGCCTTTGTCATTATTCTGAGTGTTAACAAGCAAGGAACATGATTCAAGGTCTGAGCAGATGGAATATTGTTGATGGATTCAGGATGCGAGTTCGTATGGAGTTTCAAGGACATAAAATAAGAAGGAAGACAGACATAGGGGCCAAGAATATGATGGATAATTCAGGCGGTAACAATAGACAAAGGAGAATACTAGGAGATTTGGTAATGCAATGATCGGGCTATCAGTTACAATCAACATAGATGAGGAACTCATAGATAATATGAGGAAGTGTGTAGTTGCAATCTTAAAGGAGGACGGAAATAGTAAGGAAGCTCTAGAGCACTTGCATAGTATATGGCCCAATGTAGCTGGAATTCTTACGTTCTCCTGACGCAAATTTCTTAGGTCTTTAATACATTAGGGAAGCAAAGAGAAGTCGAAGCTTCAGTTAGAAATAGGGGAAGAGAAATACATAGAATTTGTCTTAGGAGCTGGTATACATCTGACAAAGTCAAAAAGGAAGACCAAGATAGCTATTAGGGGAATTCCACTGCATGCATGAAATAAGGTGACCGTAACTAAAATAGCACATATAGTTGGAGATGTCATCAAGATAAATGAAGAAGATAAGGAATACGTTGAGAACACATAAATTAAGATTCAAGTCTAAACGTCCACATTGTAGTTTATTAACTGGAAAATAATGATTCTGGTTGGCGGGCAAAATTTCCAGTAAACATTGTTGAAGGCGGAGCTCCAATGGACCGGTAAAGGCAAGGAAGAGGAAAGTATTGCTCAATTGTCTCAATAAAATGGAAGAAAAACGAATGGGCAAAAATCACAAGGGGCAAGTCACACAGAAGACAACTTCTCAACAAACTAGCATGAAAAATCTCATTATAATAATGGTATTGGTAATCCCAAGGAGGGGAATATCGAGAGCAAGAGCCCGTTCGCTCTTTACGATCAAACGCAGCTAAAGCTGCGTTTTCTTCAGCTTACCATAGTTAACTTATAGGATAGTGACACATATACTTTTTACTATGGCTAGTTAGAGTTTTCACCACTTACATATAGACACCTGTCTAGCAAATGAGATTAAAATTTGAAAAGTCCTCAGCGAACGGGACCCAGAGAGGAAGTAACCCACGTGCCAGGGGATATAAGAATGTTGAGACTCATGAAACCCTCCTCAGACAGGTACAATCATTATGAATGGGCTACTATCATAAATTAATGAAGTAGCGATAAATAATCATGAGGAGAGTCGACCACATAATGAGGGATTGATTAAGGCAACAGAGGATGCAACAAATCACGAGATGGCCAAAGATATAATTGAAGCAAGAACCAAACATGTTGGTATGTTGCAAAACGAACCACATATTCAGGAGACTTTCTTGAATATGGTTGAGGAGACCCTGCTCAAGACGGGATATGCCAGTCAAGGGGCGACACCAATACCATATCAACGAGAAACTCAGGAGGAAAGTCTTAACGAAACTAGAAAGGAGGACTTCGACTTAACGGTGAATCGAACGCATCACAACTCTACTCAAAATGCCAAAAGAGAAGGAATGAGTGAATGTCTGTCGCTGATAGACAAAATTGGTGCTATTGTCAACATTGAAGTTGAGGCAGAAGAATGCATACATTTGCTAAAAGAGCTGGGATGTAGTATACCAAGCCTACACACGAGAAGTCCAACCTCCTAAATCAGTTACAAAAATACACTAAAATAAGAAATAACCAAGATAAAGGTGGTGATAGGGATGCAGAATATTAGAGGCTTGGGTCCACCGCACAAAGTAGGCTTGATTCGAGAAAAGTTAGACGGAGGATATCAGGATATTATATGTGGGTATATAGTTCTGTACTTAGGTATTATATAATCTTGTATTTTTCTAGATTGTATTTTAGGACTTTACCTCATGTATTTTATCCTCGGTCATGTTGACCGGTCTCTCTTCTCTTGTCTATCGCGACCATTTATATCTGGTCTGCTTTCTCCTCGTCACTCACTTTTCTCTCTTTACTCTGTATCATCACTTTGCTCTCTCCGATTCTCATTCAATAAAGAAAGTTTTCCATTGCAATACTTAGTAAATTGATATGGTATCAGAGCACGTCACTCGTCTCGTTTGAGTTCAATGGACGATCCAGGGAAGGGAAGAATAGCGCCTCAGGCGGTGAAAAGGATGAGACGCTGGGAAACAAGAGTTCGACCACCATAGATGTAAATGATCCCTTATACGTCGCGGCGACGGAACAAATGGGGCAGGCTCTGGCGTCGAAACTCACCGGAGAAGGTTTCCTCGGTTGGAAGTGGACAGTTCAACAGGCGCTTGGTGCCAAAAACAAGATCGGCTTCATCGACGGTAGCGTGAAGCGACCTGACCCGCAAGATACCTTCCGAACCGCGGCCTGGAAGAGGGCAAGAAGTCTTGTGGTTACTTGGATCATCGCTTCTCTTTCCCCAAGCATCGCGCGGACTGTGATGTACACCGAAGACCCAAAAACATTTGGGACTGGTTGTGCAAGAGGTTTGAAAAGAAAAGCATGGCGACGTTTCACAGTATTAAGGCGCAAATCGCCAGTTTCAAGCAAGGGGAAGAAACCATCACTGAATACCTGATGAAATCGAGAGAGCTTTGGTCACAATACGACCTCGCTAAACCTTTCGAAGCTTGCAATTGCTGTGAATCTTGCACGGCGCTAGAGAAGCAAAGGAAAAGAAGAGAGGAGGAAAAATCGATACACTTCTTGATGGGATTAGACAAAACCTACTCTCACCTCCGTGGGCAGATTTTAGCTACTAGTGAGCTTCCGTCACTGGAGGACATAGTCGCAGTCATGGTTCAAGAAGAAGAGACAAGGAATTCCACTGATTCGAAGGAAGATCAAAGCGAGCGCAGCCTAGCCCTAGCTTTGCGCACGGGAAACAATTCTGGAAAAAACAAGAACAACCCTCAAAATTATTCCAACTACAAAGGAATACTCAAGAAACCCCCAAACAAAGGCTCTAACCCTAACAAGAAAGATCCGCCCAAGTGCCAGAACTGTGGGAAAGTCGGACACCTTCGCGCCGATTGTTGGTGGTTGGTAGGATTTCCCTCCGGGGAATCGAAACAATCAAAAGAAGCGCATGTTGGGTCTGTCTTGAGTCAACACTCCAGGAATGACAAAGAAGAGGGTGAAACTACTTCAGAATCTCCAGTCGCAGGTTTCAGCAAGGAACAATTGCAGCAATTGGACGTTTTTGCAACATCAAAAATCAAGCGGAAGCAACAACAACAAACCAAACGATTTTGGATTTTCTCAGGTAACTCACAAGCCCCGATAAATTATCTACCTTGTTTGACCTCTAATGCGAATTCTCTGTTAGATAAACTTCAAAATATGTGGATTCTTGACTCTGGTGCTACCGAGCACATTAGTGGAAATGAAAAATTGTTTTCTGACTATAATCCTCTTGCTCAAACCAAAGAAATAACCTTACCCGATGGGAATAGGAAATCTGTCAAATATGTGGGGAAACTATCTTTTGATGGCACAACATATCTAGAAGGAATTATGCTTGTCAGTAGTTTCATGTTTAATATAATTTCTGTTGCCAGATTAGTTGAAAAACTGAATGTTTCTATACTCTTCAATCGGTATTCTTGTATCCTGCAGGGTTCTGAAAAGGAAGATGATAGAGAATTTGGGAAACTTGTTTGTGGTCTGTACATAATTGACATGAACATACTGCGTGATTTCATTTTGAAGAATAGATATGATTGTGTTTCTGCTCCATGTATGAATGTCTGTAATGATATTTTCCTACTACCAGCATTTCTGAGAATTCAAAGATTGTTGCTCGTAGTATAAATCTCAATAATGAATGCTTCTGTTGTCAACAACTCCAATGACTACATTTTATGGCATAATAGAATGGGCCATGTCCCTTTACTGAAGCTAGGAAAGGTTATAAAACTGCATATTCCTAATCAAATCAGAAACTCTACTCTGCCCTGTGCCATATGTTACAAAGCCAAAGGTAAACGACACAGATTTCCATCCTCTACCATTAAAACCTTAGAGCCTTTCGAACTGATCCACATAGACACATGCGGACCAATGAGAACCGAAGGCACTAATGGTCATAAATACTTTCTAACCATTGTTGACGATTACACTAGAGCAACTTGGATCACCCTTTTGAAACAGAAATCAGAAGCTACTCAAAGCATTAAAACTTTGTTAATCTTGTTGAAACACAACTGAAAAGATCCATAAAAATTATTAGGAGCGACAATGCAAAGAGGTAGGAAAGTCTATTGAGGCTACAGAATTTTATTCCCAAAAAGGAATAATCCATCAAACCTCCTGCCCACATACTCCACAACAAAATGGAGTTGTGGAGCGAAAGCAGGGTCACCTAATGGAAATCCAAAAGCAAACATCAATTGCTTTGTCCTCTGCGGAAGCAGAATACAAAGCAATGCGCCAAGTCACCGGGGAGCTGAGTTGGTTAAGCAGACTTTTAAATGAAATCGGTATCTCTAACATAAAACCAATACCCCTAAAATGTGATAACCTAGCAGCCATTCACATAGCTAGGAATCCCGTCTCTCACGAACGCACTAAACATATAGAATTAGATTGTCATTTTGTTCGTGAGAAATTGCAGGGAGGTCTTATACAGGTACACTACGTCCCGAGCACGCACCAGTTGGCTGATCTGATGACCAAGCCATTAACAGGTAAGAGTTATAAAAACTCTTTTCCATCTCTAGGATTGCAGAATCCCAGCACAGCAGAGGCAGCAACTTCCAGGTAGACAGTCCATCTCATGATCGACAAAGAGTGCTCTTCTCACCATTTTTCATGCACAGAAGAGTTCTCTTTGAGGGGGGATATCAGGATATTATATGTGGGTATATAGTTCTGTACTTAGGTATTATATAATCTTGTATTTTTTCTAGATTGTATTTTAGGACTTTACCTCATGTATTTTATCCTCGGTCATGTTGACCGTCTCTCTTCTCCTTGTCTATCGCGACCATTTATATCTGGTCTGCTTTCCCTCGTCACTCACTTTTCTTCTTTACTCTGTATCATCACTTTGCTCTCTCCCGATTCTCATTCAATAAAGAAAGTTTTCCATTGCAATACTTAGTAAATTGATAGAGGAAAATCGTAGTGCTTGGTATGGTTTGAAACTCAATTATCCTCAGCAGCATGTAACAATTCTGTAGTTTTTGGGGGACAAAAAGGATGAGTATGGCATGGGAAAAATTGTAGCAACCGAACATTCAGAGGTATCATAGTCATATGGAATGACGAGGAAGTAGAGGTATTAAAAATCCAAAAAGGTCTCCGATGGATGATGCTAGAGGTTAGAATTCTGGTAAAAGGATTAACAGGTGCAATCTTAGTTGTTTATGGCTGTGCAAGGAACAAGTTAGTGTTCCGAGTAAAGTATTCTCGGTAAATAACATATTGTGAATGACCGAGTTAGGGGTGTGAAGATGCTGAAATACCCCGAACTTAAATATGGGGATTAAAATTTATCTAATACGTATTTAAGGGCCTAATGACGCCTAAGTAATATTGGTAAGGAAAAGTAAATCCAAAAGGAATCAAGAAATGCTTAAAAAGCGAAAAACGCTAAATAAGCGTTAAATAACCATAGGAGGTATGAGACCTCGGTTAACGCATTATATGGATTCTAGGGGCTCAATAAGACCTAAATAATAAATAGGAACAACTACCGAAGAAAACGGATCCAAATAATGTATTAAAACACTAATAGAGCTTTAGTGCACGCTTTTCGAGAAAACCCAAAAACGTGACTTTAAGTGGTCAAACGAACCCGTAAAAATTGTAAATCATTAATAATAATTATTAAGCATTTATGGAAGCTTAATAACCATAAAAATAATTAAACAAGAGAATTCCGGAAAACGGGCCCGGTCAGTGAATAGTACCGAAACCGGGTAAACTAACGAGTGTTTTCTGTAAAAGACGAAAAACGCTCCAACCAGTAATACAGTAGAGGCCGATTTTAACATGTCAAATAAAACCCCTCACACATACAGGTAACTAGCTAATTAATTAAAGAGCCAAAAAGCAAAAAGTGCAAAAGTAAAAAGGGTACTTACCTTACCTCTCTCCTCCCACTCTCACATTTCTCCTCTCTCTCTGGCGTGAGCTCCTTCCTCACGCAGCCGACCTCCCTTCTTCTCCCTCCTCTGTTGGCGATTTTTGAAGCTCCAAAGAAACAACCATGGCTACTTCACTTCTCAAGCTTGCCCAAGCTTTATTAAAGCTCCAAATCAAAAACAAATTACATATTTGAACTCCCCTCAACATTCTCTACAATTCTATCTTTTCAAAATTCGAAAAGGAAGAACTTCATCTCCATGGGTTTTCCCCATTCAAAGAGAAAATGGTACCAAAGTAAAGCTTGGAGCCTCCTCTCTCCATTAAGGTAAAATCTACATGAAAAACTCATGTTCTCGCCATTTCCTTTCATAACCGATTTTTACCCCTATGTAATGCATTGTTTTCTCTCTCTTTTGAGCATAATCTCAACCTTACAATGGTGGTGGAATCACCTTCTCAAACCAAGGGCTAAACCCCCTCCTAAAACACTCCAAAGGTAAACCCTAGAATTTGTGATTTGAACATTTCAATGGATTAGTATAAATCTAGGGTTAGTATATTAATTGGCCTAATTTTGTGTGTATTGGGTGATGGGAATGGAGTTTGGCAACTCCATTCCCCATGTAGCCGATTGTGCCAGAAAGTGAGAAGGAGAGGAATGGGAAAAGAAAAGAAGAAATAAGAGCTTAAGGTAAGAGCTTCTTCTTGATGTTAAATTTCAAACGCATTAGTGTAATGGGAATGGGTAAACTAATTTAAGAAACCCAAATATTGTATTGGTATTGTAGTTTGGGAAGTTTGAGTATCTATGAGATTGTATTTGGATTGTAGGCTTAGAGCCAAATAAATTGTGTAGGTGTATTAGTATGGTGGATTGAGGAAGTAATGATATATTGGTATTATAATTGATGGTATTGATGTATTGAGATAATGTTTTGAATGCTGGTAGGACCCTTGTAAGGGTGTGGCTAGAATAGGGATGATTTGGTGAAAAAGTGTGGATAAGGATAAGTAGAAATTGTAGGTGAACTATGGCGAAATTTTAGTAGGAATTGTGCATTAAGAATGACTTGGTGAATGGGAGAACCAAGGTGTGTATTGGGATTTAGTAGAGATGATTGGTAACTAAGGAGTGGTAATTGTGGTAAGAGAATGTAAAGATCTAAAATCTGTAGCAAAGAGTATTGAAATGTGTTGGAGAAACAAGGAAGAATTAGTATGTAGGAGTTAGTGAAAGAGCATTGTACTGAGTAAGACTTAGGTTGAGTATAATGTAAATGAGGCAATGAACGAGCCACAGTATTAGTGGGAAGAATAGAGGAAAAATATGTAACATATGTGGAAGAAAGAACAATTGTAACAGAGGAAATTGACAGTGGAAGGTGGTTTGTAACAGATTGGTATGGAGATGGATTAGGCTAGTTTTGATTGCTTAATTAAGATCAAACCACCCTAGATTATATGTAGGAATATTGGGGAAGAGATTGGTAGAAGTTTGGAGTTGAAACATAATCAAAAACGTATATATTTACAATACTGTAACTTGTCCGGTTTGTAAACAAGTACACAACCCGGACATGTCAAAAAACACGGCAGAAGGTATTTCAGAATGGATGGTCCGGGTTTGCAAACCAAGACCTAAACCCGACCACCCCTAAAATACACCCGAGAGTTTTGCAAAGGAATGGTCCGGGTTTGCAAACCAACCCCTAAACCCGGACCACCCAAAATTTACACCTGAGAGTACTGCAACTGCATGGTCCGGGTTGGTAAACCCAGCCCTAAACCCGAACCACACTTAAATTCCACCCGAGACTGACCAAGCACTATGGTCCGGGTTTGTAAACCCGGACACTACTAAAATTCTTCCAGAATGTGTTTTAAAGCTATTCTAAGGTAGGGTAAGGATGGGTAATGATTGTATAAGATGATTAAGACATAATTAATGATGTTTAATGGTCATTAAGGCTATAAACAAGCTTAGAAAATAATTGTAAGTAAGTAACTTAAGTAAATGTATTTAAGTAACAAAGGGTTAGTAAGTATAAACTAGGAAACTTTAGGAAAGTAATCAGTAAGGTTAATTATGGATAATTAACCATCCAAATGTATGTATGTGATAGGATTCAAATAGTTGAACACCGAAGAGAGTCGGTGAGTCCAAAGTCGACGGTGAAAGGTATGATTTCTTCATGCCCTGTATCCTAATCTGGTTACCCCGATTTGTGTGCTTATTTGACCACCTAAATAAGATAAAAGCATGAATCGGACTATATTGCACTTACTTGTGCTTGTTTACATTGTTCTCGATATTTGTCTTGAACAATAGTTTGTATAATTCATGAAATATATGAATGATGATGAAGTGTAATTGTATCTCGTAGTGTATTTGTGTATTGTATTGTATTCTGTATGGATGTGCATATGAATAATGTATTTGTGTATGTGGTTGAATGAATGACTTCTACTAATTCCTAACTACCTAACTCCTAACTTAAGTGAGTAAATGGAATGAGTAGAAGTCCGATATAGCTTCGGCCACGCGTGAGGATGAGGAGACACAAGAGGTTGGATCCGATTCCTGACTCTTAAACTGGTCCGCTGCCCAAACCCTTAAATGGGTAGCATCCCGGATGGTGAGGCAAGTAAATCCCGTGGTGGGACGGAGTAGTCCCCGGGCCAGAGGTCCCGATGACTTAACATGAGTAAGAGTAAATAAGTAAGTAAGTATGGATCTGTAAGTATGTATGAGTATGAGTATGTATGCGTAAGTACTGTGGAACGAGTAAAAGAGTAATCTCCTCCCGATTAACCCGGGTGGACCAACATGAGCTAACAAGTATGGTGGATTGTGTATGTATTGCGTATGTATTGTACATGTATTGTGTATTGCGGATTTCGGGAAGGTAAGTATATATCTGATGGCTTGGATGATTTACCATGTATGTATTGAAGAGTATGTATTGAAGTGTATGTTGTATTCCTTGCGTAATGTATTGTAATATTATGTATAAGAGCATGTATGCATGTATGTTTGAATGAAATCAATCGCATGTATTCGACCAGTGGTCGGCGTACCCTCACTAGTACGCGGGGTATGCGGTTATCATATGCAGCGAAAGCTGACCCCCCTAGGGGGAACGTTTTTAGTGTGCATGTACCTGAAGCGGAGATGGTCAAGGTAAGAAACCTGTGGCTACACTCGGATAGTAGAAGTAGAATGTAGAGGTGTACTAAGTGGTACACCCTTGTACTTAGAAAGTAAGTAGTTGTGAGGGATGGGTAGTGGATAGACTCGTGATGAGCATGTATGGAATTGTAAGAGGTATTGTGTATGTATAAGGATCTTAGTAAACTCGGTGTATTATAATGTTTGAACTCATAGAGTATTGTAATGAATGAGAAGTTTTAGTAATTGATTTGGTAATTGGAGTATGTATGAAGTGTGTAGTACTCGGATATTCTGGTCCATCAGACCGATGCTGTATGTAGTAGTAGTAGTAGCCTGTTAGTCACGTGGGTGACTAACGGCATTGTATCACCCACTGTATATATGTAAGTATCCGCTGCGTGAGTCTGGATTGTAAGGAGATTGGATGGTAATGATAGTATTAGCAGTAGGGGTGTTACAATGGCTGCAGAGCTGATGGAAGGACTTCCCAATACCTAGTGAAGGATTCATGAACACAAGATGTCTTAAAGGAGGATTTACCTTATTTTTATGTGTTAAGTTGATGTCTTTAGGTATCTAGCATGTTGTACTTTTTTTCTCCATAGAATTTTTCCTATTGAGTTTTGTCTATGGAAGTTTTGAGGAGACATAAATATGGAATAGGTCCCAAGAGTTAGAAGGAGATGAGATTGGGGTGCTAGGTGAGATCTCTTACTTCAACTATTGTACTTTGCTCACTAGATTTTATGAATGAATAACGAACTAATTATAAAAATATATAACTTAATACATTATATATAAGCTTTTCGAACCTGGCCTTTGCGCTAGGTTCTAATATGGAGATGGATAAGTTTGTCTTTTTTACTTATTTTGTTCTCTTGTGTTGGTGTGTAGTTTCTGTCACATGTCAATACTCTATTGGAGGGAAATAAAGGAAAAAAAGGGAATAAGGGGAAATACTCACACGCACATCGGGGGAGGAGGAGATGAGTATGTGAGTAGGAGAGAGAAAAATACTTTTTTTTTCAAAATGTCGTAACTTAAAAATATAAGTGCAAAAATAAAACAAATTATACCATTGTTCATCATTTTCATACTTTTCAAAACAAGATGCATCATGGATATGTTTTGGTAAATTTTAAATTTTTTATTTTTTGTATGTACATATTTTTTAGATTAATTGTGAATCTAAGTTTAAGAAAAGTGAATCAAAGGTTGTTAAAAATTGAATCAAAGGTTGGGAAAAGTGAATCAGAGAGTTGCTTAAAAGTGAATAAAAGGTTTTAAAAAAGTGAAATCTCATAAACAAAGATTGTTTAACTAAAGTGATTCTGATTGGTTGACTACTGTGAATCAGAGGTTTTAAAGAAGTGAATCACAAGTTGTTACAAAGTGAATCAGAGTAATAAGAGTGAATGTCATAAGCATAGATTGTTTAACTAAAGTGGTTAAGAGGTTTAAGAAATGTGAATCAAAGGTTTTTATAAAGTGAATCATGCATTAAGAAAAGTGAATCAAATGTTTAAGAAAGTGATTCTCATAAATAGAGATTGTTTTAACTAAAGTGAATATGAGTATTAAGAAAAGTGAATCAAGGGTTTAAGAAAAGTGAAGAAAAGGTTTTTAAAGGTGAATCAAAGGTTTGAGAAAGTGAATATTTTATTTAATACTAGTAAAAGCTATCCTACCACAAACTTATGCAAGAACAGTATAAAATTTTCATTTCATTTAAAAAAGTGAATCAAATGTTAAGAAAAGCGAACATTCATATAAAACAACGAATACTTTGTTTAATACTAGTAAAAGTTAATCCTACTACAAACTTATGCGAGGGTAGATTTTTACGGTGTTTGGGGCCAGGGTAATCTTTTTGGCATTAGTCTACACTTTATATTGTCGTTACTAACTCGATAGATTTTTAGGGTTTGTGGTTTAGGGGACAAACCATACAAATGCTTTCAAAGTTTTTAACTTTTCTAGGGTGGTTTTTAGAGTGTTTGGGGTAAGATTCATTTTGTTAATGAATAGGGTTCATTTTATTGTTAAAGAAGATTCATTTTGTTAATGAATAAGATTCCCTTAAAAATAAGTAATATATACTCCTTCTAAAAACATAAAATTTTAAGTTTACCAAAACATATCCATAGTGCATCTTGTTTTGAAGAGCCACAAATGATGAACAATGGTATAATTTTTTAAGTTTTGCACTTATATTTTGTGAGTTGCGACATTTAAAAAAAAGTTATTTCTCACTAATAAAACTACATACAACCCTCTCCAAAACTCCTATATCACACGTAACTATTTTATTTTTTTCTCTTTATAAATTTTTATTCTTTATTCTCTCAACCATAATCTGACACATGTCCATTCTCCACATAACACCCAAGCACAAGGTGTCCATGCTGTTATATATTATGTAAGAATAAATTAAGGAAATTTCACGATATACCCCCGGTTTGAGCGAATTTTAACGAGATACCCCCGAAGTTTCATTTTTTTTACGATATACCCCTGAGGTTTCATTTTCATTACGATATACCCATGAAGTTTTAATTTTATTACAAGATGCCCCTCTGTTCAGATTCGGATATATTATACTTGTCATCCTCATTCTACCCTCGCATTATATGCCCCGTAACACGGGTTTATGGTCAATTTTTAAAAAAATTTAAAATATGAACAAAATGCACATAAAATTGAAGACCAATTAAATTTTATTTCAATTTAAAAAACATAATAAAAGTATAAAAACAAATTTAAAAAAATCAGAATCATAAAAGGTTTAAAATAAATAGAAATTAATGGTGGCCACGGTTCCGGAAAATGTGTATTCGGATTCGGAACCGGTTCCAGGCGGTTCCGGGGCGGTTCCGGTTCCGTTCCGAACTCTGTATTCGCTTCGGATTCGCTCAAATCAACGGTTTTTGACCGTTTCCGGAGCGTTCCGGTTCCGATCGGTTCCGACCGGTTCCGGTGCGGTTCCGACCGGTTCGGAAAGATTCGATCGACTCTAGTTCTTCTTCGTTTTAACTCCGATTTTAGATCCGTTTGCGCGCACACGTTGCTCTTTCGTCCACTTTACTCCTAGCTAAGTTATTCCTCAAGTTTATAATCTTAAATGTGTAAGAACCAATGACTTAATGTTGTATTGAATTTGCAAAAATTAAAGAGCAAAGCGGATTTTATTATATGATTCATTGCCTCGTTAAAACCTTATTAGGTAAAAACCCATTGGGAAAACCCTGATAAGGAAAAGAGTACAACTACTAATAGGTTACATGATTTCAATTTGGAAGTCTTAAAGATTACATGGAAAGAAAGTAATACTAATACATTCTAAAAGATTACAATACAAAATAGAAGTCTTAATGGTGTTTGTCCCCATTCATCTCGTACCAATCATCATGACATGCCTAAGTGGTCCTAGTGTGGAAGTCAAGTTAGATAAACCATCTTGTACACACAAATTCCAACGGTAACTTCGACCGGTTCCGGGGCGGTTCCGGTTTCGGTTCCACCGGTTCCGGTTCCGTTCCACGGTTCGAATCCGACGCGAATCCAAGCGGTTCCGGGCGGTTCCGGGCGGTTCCGGTTCCGGTCCCGGTTCGGTCCCGAATCTCAAAACTTGTATTCGGATTCGATTCGCAAGGGGGCGGTTCCGGTTCCGAATCGGTTCCGGCCGATTCCGGTTCCAATCGGTTCCGGGTAGATTCGCCGGTTCCGGGTAGATTCGGATTCGGTGGCCACCATTAATAGAAATGACTAACCAACAAAAAAATAATCTATTTAAAAAACTTATATTGTTACATAATTTAAAAACTATTATAGTGGTGGCTTAAAATCATATGCCCCACAATAACCTCAGGGATATATGGTCAAAGTTTTGTTTGAATTTGAAACTGAAATAAAATGCTCATATAAATTAAAGTTCATATAAAATTTGAAATCAATATTTAAAAATGAATATAATTAAAAATAACAAAAAACAAAAAAATTATAAATAGAAATGACTAAAAATAAAAATTAAATTATTTTGAAAAATAAACATAACTTGTTATGAAGTTGCCTAGATATGTATTAAAATTGTAAAAGGTATAACAATAATATGAAGAATATTAAAAGCAACAAATTCATATAGTACATAGAAAAAATCATTATTTTAAATTAGAAAAATAAAGTATAATAATCTTTTGTTTGTTCTTTAAATATAATTGCTATAATAGTTTTAAATTAAGTAACAATATAAGTGTTTTAAATATTTTTTTGTTGTTTGTTCTTTCTATTTATTTTAAACTTTTTATGATTCTAATTTTTTTTTAATTTATTTTTAGACTTTTATTTATGTTTTTAAAATTGAATTAAAATTTTAATTGATCTTTAATTTTTCTGTGCATTTGTTCATATTTTAAATTTTTTTAAAAAATTAATCATAAACCCGTGTTACGGGGCATATGGTGCGAGGGTAAAATGAGTATGACAAGTATAATATATCTGAATCTGAACTGAGGGGCATCTTGTAATAAAATTGAAACTTCAGGGGTATATCGTAATGAAAATGAAACCTCAGAGGTATATCGTAAAAAAAATGAAACCTCAGGGATATCTCGTAATGAAAATAAAACCTCAGGAATATCTCGTAAAATTCGCTCAAACCTCATGAAATATCCCAAATTTGATTGAAAAAAGGGGCCGGGTGGACTTGTCCGTCGTGCCGTAGTCCTTATCTGTCCATTTTGAACCTAGTTTTTGTTTAAACCTGAATCTGTCGGACGAATTTTAGTTTGGGCCTATGTCTAAAGCTGATGATACCTTATCGGTCAGGTTGTCGGGCCCGGTCTTCTTTAAAGGTGATCTACCTGATCAGAGGGAATTCCTTCTCCATACACTGGGTTTTAATACCGTATACATAGGCCTAAAGTAAACGCACGAGAGATAGGGCCTAAGTTGCCCAATGAGTCGTTATCTTTTCAGCTGCATGTGAGGGAAAAGTACATTCGATCGTCAAACCTCATCCCCGAGACACAGGAAAGGTTTTTGTTTATCTGGTCCTCTGCTCGTCCATGGTGGTGTGATCTCTTCTGATAATATCACCACCTCCTCCATTTTCGGAAACGGAACGGAGAAGAATTGGCTAGGATAAGGACGAAAGGAAGGGATCGAAGATCTAATAGTTTACGCTTAATTTATACGGATGAGCTGCTGTTCTCCTTTGACAAGGCCAGTCTCTCTCTTTACGCATTTCTCGATTTTGCTGTTTCATGGATACAATTTCTGATAGAGATCGTTTCTTGAGGGCAGTGGATGTGGCTCTCTGGTTTGGAATTCGTCCGGATTGTTTGCTCCGGCAGGAGTGCTTCTCAAGGAAGGAAATGCGTCCTTCGTTTCCTATTACTCCAGTCGGAAATTCAAACCGAGGAAGTCTTTTCGAGCTTGTGCTGTTCTATCCGGTACCCCCTTGTCAGTTTTCGTCTCTTAGAATTGGTGGAATTATGCATGTCTTCTTAACTACTGTTGCACTGGAGTCGCCCGTTCCTTACGTCAGTTTCCTTTAAAATGCTTGTTCTCGGCACATTTGGGTATCGATTGAAATCTTCATTCTAATGTGTGATGGCTTATGAAATTGTATGTGGTAAATCTTGTATGTGGTAACAATTTCTGGACAAAGAGGTGCAAAGAGGGGAAATGCTGTAGTCTAGAAGGAAGAAGGGAGATTATTTTCATCGTTGGGTTTTAGGTAATGTGAACTTCGGGCAACCATATTTGCTGCCTTATACATGAAGAAATGCAAGTGTTATTCCTTTGATCTGGATAGAAAATTCACTATATGAACTGCGAGTTACTATAGTAGTGTAGCTGGGAAGAGCCTTTTAGTAGACTACGTGACCAAGTTGGAGATTTATTTGGAATACGTATTTTGGGCTGGTTATTGAGTGCCAAGTAGTGTTCTTTAAGTTGAGTTCTTACCAGTTTCTGTTCCCTGACCAATCATTTTGGATGCTGGGTCAGGTTCATATGGCTGGCTAAGATTTTAGTGAATCTGACCTTTAGGTGCCATAATCTTAACCTCTAAAACTAAATCTGTATTTTGTTTTGATCTGTAGTCTGACTCTTGCTATATCCTATCTACCAAGCTACTGATATATTCCCTTTTTCCTCAAAGGGCTTCAAATTGAGAAATCTCCCATTGCTTGCTATTAATTTTTTTATTATAGTTTTGTTCCTTCCATAGAGCAAGAGCCACTCTTGGTCAGGGCTGCAAGAGGTGAGCAGGTTAGCCGGCCCCCAGCATGGATGATGCGTCAGGCTGGAAGGTACATGGCAATTTACAGGAAGCTAGCTGAGAAACACCATCCTTCAGAGAGAGGTCAGAGACAACTGATCTCATTGTCGAAATTTCTTTGCAGCCTTGGGAAGCCTTTCGGCCTGATGGGGTGATAATCTTCTCTGACATTCTCACCCCTCTCCCTGCATTTGGAGTACCATTTGACATTGAAGAAGTGAGAGGCCCTGTCATCCAATCTCCAATCAGAAACGAAGATGGGTTGAAGGCCTTACATCCCATCAACTTGGAAAAGCTCCAATTTGTTGGAGAATCCTAAAAATTTGCGCCGTGAGGTGATTCTGCATTTCTCTTGTTTTCTCTTTATGGGTTGTGGGGAAGTTGCCTTGGAATATGTATACTTGTAGTAACTAAGATATACAATTATATAGCTACCCGGTAAACAATGTTCATGGTGATTTGGCTAAAACAAAAAAAGGTACAGTTGTGCTCCCAGAAACACCTGGTGTCTCTGAAATTGTTTCTGTTTTATCCTTAATTCTAATTAAGCGACTCACATGTGTTTTGCTTAGGTTGGTGAGAAGGCTGCAGTATTGGGATTTGTTGTTGCTCCTTGGACAATTGCAACTTACATAGTAGAAGGTGGCACAACTCGAACATACACTGTGATAAAGAGAATGTGTCACACAGCCCCTCATGTATTACGGGCTCTTCTCTCACATTTAACCGAAGCAATTGCTGAGTATGTTATTTATCAAATCAAATCCGGGCGCATTGTATACAAATATTTGATTCTTGGGGCGGGCAGTTAACACCTGAAATGTGGGAGCAGTGGTCAAAACCTTACATTAAGCAGGTAGAAATTCTGTTCTGCGTTTCAACACTTTATTTGGATGTCATCATGGGATGCTCTTGCACTTGGGGACGGGAAACATCTTTTATGGTTCTTAAACTTCTTTGATTCTGAATCGTATCTATGTCACTAACTGACTGTAGTCTGTTACAGATTGTAGACACAGTGAGAGCAAGATGCCCAGATACACCACTTGTTCTATACATAAATGGAAATGGAGGCCTACTTGAGAGAAATGAAAGTAACTGGGGTGGATGTGATTGGATTAGATTGGACGGTAGACATGGCAGATGGGAGAAAACGTCTGGGAAGTGATATTGGCGTCCAGGGGAATGTTGATCCTGCTTGCCTCTTCTCTCCTCTCCCAGCATTGACTGATGAGATTCAAAGGTTTTTTTTTCTGTATACTATGGCGAATTCAAGAACTATGAGTATCCGATAGTTGTTGGTATCTGACGATTTAAAATTTAGACGAGAACTAATGCATGTCTTCTTTTGGCAGGGTTGTAAAATGTGCTGGATCAAGGGCCACATTTGAATCTGGGGCATGGAGTTCTTGTGGGAACACCGAAGAGGCTGTTGCCCATTTCTTTGATGTTGCAAGAAGCTTGGAGTTTGATAAAGTGAAGGGAGAAACTGCACTGGTGGGCTGAGGAGCAATTTGTACAGAGAAGTATATATGAATTGAAGGTCCCATCCGCTGCTGACATGCACACCCTGTTTCAGTATCAGTTCCAGTTTTGCTGTATTTCCTTATGATGTTCCAAGCATCCGGTTCCTGTACATGCTTTGTTGATGAGTAAATTTGTTGCATTATTCTTCCATTTACTGTACTGTGCTAACTGATTCTGATCAATCAGAAAGATTCCTCACACTCGCGAAGATCAATATTCTATTTATGCCAACAAGTAAGTCCACACGCGATTACAGAGTTCATCAAATGAACCTTGCGACTTTTGAATCTAGAAAAGATTCAATTGATGTTTAACCGTCAATGGGTATTGTATAGCTGGCGTGTTAGATTTGTCAAATTACACGTCAAGTAAACGCACCTTTACTATATGGCTGCCACAGAAAAAATATGTATAGTATGATCAAGCGCGAACCTTATAACAAATGTTCAAATCGCGTACACAATGAATCTATTCGATCTGGATTTTTGTAACTTGTGTCTGAGTAAGCCAGAGTTGGCTTGGTGGTTTATAAAAGTACATCGCATCTCCCTTTAACCAAATATTCTTAAAAAGCCACAAATCACAATCGTGAAAATTTTGATCCCAGGGACCTCCGTTCTATCTAGACCACCATCTCTGAGCAATCGAATTGGTGTGCGCAAGAATGGTGCATAGCGATGTGTAGCAGGCCTGACAGCCCTCCCAATATTGGTCCATACACTATGGTGGTCCGCAGCAGTTGCAGGAATATGATACATGAACTTTAACAGCTGCAACAAGATGCGTTATCATTGTTGTCATTATGCCAAAGGCCCTAATTAATAGGTCAGAATATTTTGAGACTTCCATTAAAAATATGCCAACCAAGCAACACAAATGTTATAGAAGTTACCTGCCAGTACATGAGGTAACAACTATGTTACGCTGCCACCTGCACAATAGCGAAGACACAGAGGCATTGTATCAAGAGGAACCAAATTGAAATGGTATGACATAATCAAGAAAAGGTAACTTCTTACGAGAACAGGGAGAGGATAAGAAGAAAGCCCAGTGCAACTTCAGCATTTGAAGATAATATGGTCAAGGTGCTGGAGTTAGTATCCACCCAAACACAGGGTTTTTCCAAAAACTTTCTGCTTAATAATTAAGAGTGAGTTGCACTTTCAAATATCAGAAAAAGAAAAAAAATGACCTCACATAATATACGGAAACGAACAAGTGGTCAATGAACTGAAGTGCAAATTCAAAAAAATTAGTTTCTAAGAGACATGTCTTAATTATAGAGAAGAAACAGCACAACAACACAATATAAAGTGCTGGATTTTGCAAAGTGAATGTATCTGGCTTTATACAGCTGCAATCTAAGTAACACTTTGGGCACAGATTTCTCTCTTGATTCCTCATCTTTAGAGTAACTAGTAATAAGTCAGATCATACAGCCTTCAGCAATGTGGAATTGACTGTGTGCTACATAACGATTACCACGACACAGACACTAAACAAAAAGCAGAGTCCAACCAGACCATATGAGCACACATTAAATTACCACACAAAAATAAACAATAGACACTAACTAGTATCACAATACTCAAACATTGAGCACGAATTGAAGTTACCTATACAAAATCGAGTGATGAAAATTACTCCTCATGAACTTTGCAACATGGTCCAGGGCACGGCACAAAACAGGAACAAGAGCAGCTGCACACAACAGCATCACAACATCTACATGAGAATAGCAATTAGGAAGAAAAATCCATCAGTAAGATGAAAAATATCAAATACGTTAACATCAAAGGATGCTCACATTTTAGGTAACTCTTTTTTGAAGTAACAAATATAAGTGTAAATAGTGTAAACAAAATCTTTGATGGAAGGATAGGGTTGAACCAAAGCTCAAGAGCGTGAAGGTTCCATGCCCTGGGGTCTGCATATGTTACAGACAGATTAGCACAAATGGAAAAAGTAAACTTAAACCATTTAATCATATAGTATGATCCGAAACAACCCACACCAGAAGAAAATACCCCATTCTGCGAGTACAAGGAAAAAACTGAGGAGCAAGCAGTGCGATGAAAGAAAGAAATACGCCTTGGTTGCAAGATTCCTTGGTACAAGTGGGAAAATGGCGAGTAAAGCCAAAACAGATACCTACAACGCCAAGTCAAAACCATGTGCATCTGTGAACTTACACGGAATAGGAACTTATAATTTCTCACGACCATGAATTAGATAATGTACAAAGATGTTTCTATATGTGCCCATAAGGTTACTACTATATTTTATATATGTTCAATCATCAGGGAGTTCCATACCCACACTCAACTGAAAATAGTAGAGTTTGCCGATTCCATCGCCTGGAATTGCACTAGGAACCGAAGTTCCAGCTGATTGAGCGGATTTATTGCTGGTTGACCTAGAGCACATATTGCAAATGAATCAATTAAATGTGTTTCTCAGTTAGAACTAATGACCAACACCTAAGAGATTCCCTAGACAAACGGAAGAATGTATATTTCAATAAAATACCCATACTACGTGCTCGTGCTTCACCAGCAGAAAGTGACAATGTTGGCGAAGGGGACATAGGTTGTCGAGTTGGTGAACAACAATTGCCCATGGATATGGGCTCTACCACAATACCAGGGTCCTGAACGAAAAGGAAGAGAGAAAGAGATCCTCTGCCATAAGTGTGATGAAGAATGATATTGTCAGTTGTAAGACAAGTATCACATCTATACACATCAAGAATTTTTCCCCCAACCAATACATATACGCCCAACAACTAAGCCAATAAGAGTAGTTGATAACTTATTCAAACCAATACAACTTGCACAACCCTGGGAAGGGGTTATTAGTTGAGCAGGACATCTTAACGCCCAAATTCTCACGCATTCGACGAGGGAAAGAAATAACACTGAATAAAGGAACAGATAAGAGAGGAGAACTTGCTGGCGCTGGCCTTCTTGCAATGAAGCAAGTTCCACTAAGGGATATCGCGTCGACAGAAGTCTAGAACTAGAGACTACTAGAGACTAACTGTCAACGGAATATTACTGAGAATGAAACATTATACAGAAAAGCGGAAGAACGGTTTAAAGGTCAAAGGTGAATCAAATTCGACAGAATAATCAGACTCTATGCTAGTTTAGCACAGTAACAGAACGAATCGGAACCCAACAGTGGATAATAAACTAATATTTCCAGATCCATTTCCAGTTGAAGATTAACCTCGCAATTTGAACAGGATGAAAATGAGAATGTTAAGGGATTACTATATATAGCTGGTAGAACTTGTGCCTAAAGTGATCGACGACGTCGGAGCGTGAAGCCATATGAGGAGGGATGAGAATGTTCGACCAGTACTTCGACCAACGCGGGTCCCCCTCGTAATCGAACGCTGCCGCTGCAGCCCTCTTGAGTTTTTGCACATCATCTGCGTCTTCTCCCATAGCTCTCGTTTTCCGTCTACCTCTCTCCTACCTCTCTCTTTTGACAAATTTCTGCTTCACAAGTACTCTTTCATTGAACCGCGAACTTCAATCAACCGGGTGGCAGTCTTTAGTTTCTGTTGCCTACATTGGGAGGAAAAACAAATCAATGAAACGATGTCGTCGAAGTAAAAACGTGGACGGCAGGATTCGAACCTGCGCGGGCAAAGCCCACATGATTTCTAGTCATGCCCGATAACCACTCCGGCACGTCCACAAGTGATGTCAACATAAGTGTTTTCACTATAGAAAGGATAACGGTCACTCGAGGCAGATAAATTGGGTGGCCTACTATTTTGCAGCGTTTAGTATGTATTTTTAAAAAGAATTCAGTTTGATTTCTAAAATTTACATGATTTAGAATTTGTAGTTTTAAACAGATTTTGTACATTTATTCAGTATAAATATTGACTTTGATATATGATTTGAATGTAATTGTCGCACTAATTCTTAATATAAGCATCTCATACGATTTTAAATACGTGGTTCATAATCATTCAAAATTCAATATAATTTTATTTCTACACATTATTGAATTTTTTTACTGTATTTAGGATTAAGATATAGCTGAATATATTACAAAAACTATATGCATTCATATGTCATTTTCTAAATACAATTTACACTAGTGGAAAAAATATCAAAAATACGGCCTATAAAAGGCGGTTTTACCAAAAACCGTCTTAAATTGTATGTGGGCGCACGCGAAGAGACCTTAAATGACGGTTTTCACTGAACCGTCATTTAAAGTGTTGTCTTAAAAGACGGTTTACCTGAAACCGTCATTTAAAGTGCTCCTTATTCGCGCGTGAAGCACTCTTAAAAGACAGTTTACAAGAAACCCATTTAAAGTGTTGCTCATTCGTGCGCGAAGCACTCTTAAAAGAGGGTTTACCCAAAACCATCATTTAAAGTGTTGTTATTCGCGTGCGAAGCAGTCTTAAAAGACGGTTTACCATAAACCGTCATTTAAAGTGATGCTCTTTCGCACACAAAGCACTCTTAAAAGACGGTTTACTTAAACCGTCTTTTAAAGTAAGGTATAAAAGCTTAGTAAATTAGTCTTTTATAATTAGCATTGTAATTATTATTGAAACAAAATATTTATTATTTATATAATTTCATAATTAGCATTGTAACTTAGTCTTATTATATAATTTTATAATTAGCATTTGTCAACTTACAATATCTTTAGTATGTATATAATACCATGCTTATTTACTTATTACGATGTTTTACTACTTATTATATGTTGTATGGGAGTGAACATAAGTTAGAACAACTCTTAGAATGTCAATTACTAAAAGATTATGTTATAAATGTTACATATATGTGTTTTGTTCATAAATTAAACACATTTACCACACTAGCGTAGTGGTTAGGAGTGCACATGTGGGATTTTACCAAGGGTCGCGGGTTCGAATCCAGCAACCAGCCACCGATTATAAATTAATCTAGGCATGAGATGAAATTCAAATATATATTTTTTACATTCCGGAGCTTTTAAAAGACGGTTCAACAAAACCGTCGCTTAATGTCATCTTAAAAGATGGTTTTGGAACCGTCGTTTAAGACAGGTGACAAAAAGCGACGGAGGTATAAAAGACGGTTCAAAACCGTTGTTTTTGAGCGGCTTCGACCGTGTTTTATGCCTCCGTCCACACCATTGTTAATAAGTTGCAAAATATAGAGAGACTTCATTCACTGAGATTTTACTTAATTCATGACATACCACTGTTGTGAATATTTTTTTAAAAGGATTGAACTTAAGGTCTTAAGGTTCGATTTTTCAATTAGGAAAATTAAACCAAAATTATAAAATTAAAGTTTATTCTAACTGACCCACATAATCCTAAATATATATTTTTTACATTCCGGAGCTTTTAAAAGACGGTTCAACAAAACCGTCGCTTAATGTCATCTTAAAAGATGGTTTTGGAACCGTCGTTTAAGACAGGTGACAAAAAGCGACGGAGGTATAAAAGACGGTTCAAAACCGTTGTTTTTGAGCGGTTTCGACCGTGTTTTATGCCTCCGTCCACACCATTGTTAATAAGTTGCAAAATATAGAGAGACTTCATTCACTGAGATTTTACTTAATTCATGACATACCACTGTTGTGAATATTTTTTTAAAAGGATTGAACTTAAGGTCTTAAGGTTCGATTTTTCAATTAGGAAAATTAAACCAAAATTATAAAATTAAAGTTTATTCTAACTGACCCACATATCCTAAATAGAGTCACCACCTAAGTTTTAACCATTTAAACTCAGAAGAAGAAGCTAGCACTGGAGCCACACAGCAAGATGGCTTATGTTTCGTGTGTCACACTCAGATTGGATGAGTACACATAAATAAGTATATTAAATTTCAAAGGGTTATAGCTTACAAACTATAAGTGCAAAAACAAAACAAAAAATATATCATTGTTCATCATAATTTTTGCTCTTCAAAAAAAAATGCATCATGAATATATTTTGCCAAACTTAAAATTATATTTTTTTGGAATGTATATATTATGTACTTTTAAAAGTGAATCTTATTCATTAACAAAATGAATCTTCTTTAATTTTAAAATGAACCTTATATATTCATTAGCAAAATAAATCTTCCTTATGATTCACTTCTCTTAAACTAAATATTCATTCAAAAAAATAAAGAATTCACATTCTTTATGTGTAAGGTTCACTTTTCTTAAACATAAGATTCACTTTTCTTATACGTAAGATTTATTTTTCTTAAACGAACGATGCACTTATCAATAAATGAAAGATTCATATAGTTCTAGTATAAGATTCATTTTTCTTAAACGACATACTCACTTTTAAAAAACAAAGATTCACTTTTATTAAACTAATGATTCACTTTTAAACTAAAGGTTCATATTATTCTATCATTATTCATCATAATTCGTGTTTTTTGAAATAAGATACATAATTAATATATGTTGGTAAACATTATTATATTACATATTTTAAAAGTGAATCTTATTCATCAACAAAATGAATTGTCTTTAATAATAAAACGAACCTTATTCAATTTGAGGTAATGGTCAACCCTAAAAAAGGGTAACACCGACGAAAAACCTAACACACCGTCAAAAAGCTAGTATCGTCAAAAAAGCTATTCATATTAACCACCACTCAAGAAACTCAAGCTGACTTTCCTTGCGAGAAATGGTATTGATTTGCTGGTATAGGGTATTGGATTGGAGAATATTGAGTTCCTTTTGAGCTACTGGTTCAGTAAATAGAAAAGATTATTTGTCTTTATTGATCTTGACATGAAGTCCCTTATGATTAACATAAAAGGGATAAAGTTGATTTATGAAGGGAGATCCAATAATGCTATCTTGGTTAATGTTTTTAATAACAAAAACTAGAGTTTAATGAGGATATTGCGGTTCTTGACAGAAAGTCTTGAGGTTTTGGCTATAATTTTAAGTGGATCATTGCCCGCACCAACAAGTCTTTCTTTAGTCGGAGAGCATAATTGATGAGGGACTAA
Organism: Limonium bicolor; assembly: GCA_023374045.1. Taxonomy (NCBI): domain Eukaryota; kingdom Viridiplantae; phylum Streptophyta; class Magnoliopsida; order Caryophyllales; family Plumbaginaceae; genus Limonium; species Limonium bicolor. The sequence goes on from CM041776.1 coordinate 278,302,014, forward strand.
TCCTTCGTGGATACAATTTCAATCTGCTCCGGAATCTATAAGAGCGATCATATTCAGCTTGAAGTTTGTCCCTTCTACTACGAGTGATCCTTGAATACCATTTCTGAAATATAAATCTTTCAATGGTATTGATGGCTAATATTCCCGATGTACCTGTGTGAGGAGATGTCATAATAACACCCATATCTTCAGGCGTGGTTTCATGTGTTTCCATTTTCGGTATGCTGTTGTTAAAAGTATGACCTGCTTCTAAGAGCGAGCTGCGAACTTGAGCATTTAATCCGACAAACTTTATTTGACGAAGTTCAGTTTTGAGCACAAAGATTTCTTGTTTAATAACTTTAATGTTTCTCTGTAATTCTTGAGTGGATACTTTGCCAAAAATGTTACTGGTTGATGCAATAGGGTATTTATCTAGAACCTTTGATATACTTAAAGGCTCTACGTCTGGTTGCTCCTCAAAAGAACCTTGCGACGCAATGAGCTTTGCTGGCTGCTGTAGATATTGTCTCTTTTCTTCTGGATATGAAATCTTGTCTATGAGCTCATTAAGAAGCTCTGCTGAATCTCTATCGAAAGTTACAACATAAATGAACCTGATGATTCTTCATCAGAATCTTGTTCAATGTTGGAATCCTCTTGATCTATTTGATGAATAAAGTTATCATCTTCTAGGGAGCTTGGATAATCATGAAGTAAAAGCTTCTAGAGTTTTTCTTGATCTTTATCATCTGCAAAGATTTCATTAATTTTTCTTAAGTCGACACTAATCTGCCTTATGACCTTTACGACCGAATTTCCAACATGTAATCTGTGGTTTTGGAGTAAACTGAGAAGTCTTTTCTTTGTTGTAATATCCCTTGCGATATGGCTTTTGATGCTTGGGCTTTGGGTAATAGGTTCTCTGATTTTTGGAAGTAAAACGATTTGGTCTTTTGACCATAGGTTTCCTTTTGGATGGAGGGGTGATTTTCTCTATCCCAACATTTTACAGAAAGAACCCATTTCTTTCCGGGTTTGGGCTTTTTCATTGCCGTATTTAGACTGAATCTTTAGATCCTGTCATAAATTTAAGGCTTCCTTTTTGACAAATGCAAAAAGTTGTCCATATGTAATAACCTCCCATGGAATAGTGTATAGGCCAACTTCTTCCTTAATCTTGGTCATTATCCTTTGTGCAAATAAGGTGGGTAATCATGAGGTGAATCTCTTCTTCCAAAATTTGTCATACAATCTTCTCTTTGAAGTACTTGTGTAAGATAAACATCTTTGTACCATCTATAATCCGATAAAGTTGGACATCGAATATTTGTAACACCCCTACCGCTAGTCCTGTACTTATCGTCCAGTCATCCCAATAATCAAAGCTACTCGCAGCGGAAATACTACTACTACGGCGGGTGATACAATGCCGCTAGCCGCCCATACGGCTAACTAGGCTTATACTACTTACAGTGACGGTCTGATGTCTAAATATACTGAGCTACTACATTACTTACCAAATACCGAATATCAAATACTTGCATTAATGGATTACCGAGTATCAAGCATAGTTAATTACATTCCCTTTTCCAAGTCTACCAAAAATAATGAGTTTACAAAAGCTACTCATCTATACCCAATCCCAATACTTTCACTATCCAAAAAGGTGTACCCCATGGTACACCGGCTAATCAAAATCCTACAGCCGTGTACTACTTAGTACACCATTCATAATTCATTAATTACAACCAAAAAGAACATCATAGTCTCAATCAAGTCTTCACCTTTCTCGAGCACCTGAAAATATTAAAAACGGTGCCCCAAGGGGCTCAGCAAAAAGCTGCATATAAACTTTGCATATACCGAGTGCTAACAAGGGCACGCCGACTATTTAAGGTCGAATAAACATGCGGTTCATTATTTTCATGCATACATGCTTTACATTCATCATACAATCATACAAAATACAATACACAAGCTAAAACATCAATACCATAGCATACACAATCCTTACCTTCACTAGGGTTAGTCAAATTACGCATCCGGGTTAATCGGATGCTTATTAATCTTTTACTAATTCACGATACTTACACAACTTGCTCTTACTTTACTTACTTACTTGTCCATACTTGTTTACTCATTCTTACTTACTTACTCTTACTCATGTTAAGTCGGTATGACCTCCGGCCCGAGGACTACACCGTCCCACCACCGGGATTTACTTGACTCACTAATCCATGATGCTACCCATTTAAGGGGTTTGGGCCGTGGACCAGTTTAAGAGTCAGGAATTGGATCCAACCTCTCGTGTCTCCGCATCCTCACGCGTGGCCGAAACTATATCGGACTTCTACTCATTCCAATTTAATTACCAATTATTAAGTTAGATTGGTTAGCTTGTTAGGAATCAGTTAGAAGTCCAATCACAAGAGTATTCGGTCACTACAATATACATTAAGCATACACACATTCATCATCATCCATACATTTCATGAATTATACAAACTATGATTTAAAGACAATATTCAGCAAGATACAACACTACATTTTCACAAGTAAGCATAATAACTCCGATTCATGCATTTATCTTATTTGGTGATCAATTAGCACACAACACACAAATCAGAGTAACCAAGGTAGCATACGGGGCATGAGAAGTTCATACCGTTCACCGTTGTACTTGTATCCAACTTTCCTTCGGTGTTCACAATCCAAGTCCTATGACATACATATGATCGAGTGATTAATTATCTGTAATTAACTTAACTCGTATTCCTATTACGTTTCCTAGCTCGTACTTACTAAGTCTTTACAATTCTTATACTTACACATTGTTTACTTACTCTTTATTACTTTAAGTTCATTTCTTTACACAACAAGGGTGTACTTCTACATATTTTATGTATGTGTGTATACATATATATATATATATATATATATATATATATATATATATTTTTTTATAGTTAAAAAAAATTTGTATGACTCGACCGACCTTACAAGTCCGGTCCCAAGTCGGTCGAAGTCAGTAGGGTAATACGCTGGAAAATTTCAGGGCCGACCGACCTTGCAAGTCCGGTCCCAAGGTCGGTCCATTCCAGTGAGTTACTTGACGGAAATTTTTTAGGCCGACTGACCTTGCATGTCCAGTCCCAAGGTCGGTCCATTCCAGTAGGTTTCATTACGGGAAATTTTTCTGGCCGACCGACCTTGCATGTCCGGTCCCAAGGTCGGTCCATTCCAAAAGGTTTCCGTCTTTGTAAATCTGGGCTCGACCGACCTTGCAAGTCCGGTCCCAAGGTCGGTCCAGTCCAGTAATTGCATTTTTATTTATGTTTCCAGTCCTTTCCTTTACCCATTACTTCCCCATTGTTCCTACACTTTATCCCACATGTTTTAACACTAATTAAACATCCTAATCCACCTTAGTTCATCCATTAACTCTTTACATACTTATATACTAATTTACACACTTGTTTTTCCTAATTCCATTACAACACTTACATTGTTTCGTCCTATTATGGTTATGCTACAGATTTTGACTCTAACTCTCTCCATTTATAGCTCCCTCTTCTAATGTCATTTCTAAAGCTTCTAATGCATTAGACATCTCTCCTAACCTACCCACTAACTAGCTCAAATTAAAATCTGTTGCAAAGGTACATTTCAACCTAGTTCCTAGTTCTTAAGTGTTCTAGTTCAAGGTAAATTTTGGCATAACCTCCCCTATTTTCTACATTCTCACCACATGTTTTATTCACACATTGTTACCCAATTCACCTGTTTTCAATAACATCAATATACAAACTCTCCAACACAATACTACACAATAAACATCATTAAATTCCTGCACACTCACATTTTCTTCCTTAAGATTTCAACAAGCTTTTAAATGTCTTTTAAGGGTTTAAAACAGTTTGGTTCTTTCCTACATTATACACTACTACTCAATACCATTTTCAATGTACATTTAAAAGCTACTAAAACCTGTTTCATAACCCATTTACAAGACTACACAAAGATGAGCATAATTTACCTTGTTCTTCTTCTAGTTTTTCTTTTCTTCTTCCTTCTTCCTTTTCTCTCTCTCCACCACCGATTTGTAGATTAAATTCTTTAACACTACAGCCCATATATACACACCATTTTAATACTAATAACCCTTAACAATTCTTTAAAAGCCTTAAGGTAAGTTTTTTTTAGGGTTTAGAAGTATATTACCTTGCAAGGGTGTAGATAGTTCTTGGGATAGCTCAAGAACAAGATTCCTACTCCACCAAAGAAGCCAAAATCGGCTAGAGTACAAAGAACCAAACAAGGGTTTAGTCTAGATTTCGTTTTGCCCACAAGGGCTAGAAAAAGATGAGGTTTCAAGGATATTTTTACCTCAAAGTAACAAGGAGATGAAGGTGGTTCTAATGGTGGTATTGAAGCTCCAAATGCAACACACCCATGGAAATGAAAATGCTTGTTTTCGAATTTTGAAAAGAGGATAGTGTCCTCCTTGATGAGAGGAACACAATGGTATACTTTTTGTAATTTTTGGAGAAGGTTTAGACACTAAACAAGAGGAGAGAAGTGGAGGTTTATTGGGGTGCTCAAATCTCCATTAATGTCGCATGGGGAAGAAGAAAGCAAGAGAGAGTGAGGGAGAAGGGGTTGTACGTGAGTGAGAGGAGAATAGAGAGTATGAGAGAGAGTAAGTAAGTAAAGTAGTTTACTTTTGCTTTTTAATTGTTTTGTTCTTTTGTAAATCAAAAGGGAATTAAAAGAGTGTGTGAGAGGGGGAAAGAAATCGGCTGACACAGCCCACACACACAAACTTTACATTTTTATTTCAATAGTGGACACACTAGTTTGGGTTATTTATGTTTTTGCCCCACAACTTCCCGTTTTTGACAGTTTTTGCTATTTTCTCGTTTTATTGATTTTATTGGTTCTAGACCTTCACTAATGTTTATTAATGACTATTTGGTTGACCAAAATTGTTACAAGTCTATTTGACCCGCTTAAAGTCACGTTTTCCCGGTTACCTCGAAAAACGCGCTTTAAGGTTCGTTAGTGTTTTTAATCCGTTTTAAGGATCCGTTTTCTTCGGGATTTGTTTCCTCATGATTATTTAGACATAATTAAGCTTTTAAATTACTTATTAGCCTAATTAATCGCTATTTTTAATTACAGGGTATTTCAATATTGGTTAGGAGGGCTTTGTTGGAGTTCAGTTCATCTTTTGGATTCCAATAAAATGTAAGCTGATGGTGATGATAAGGAAATCACATGCATCATCCTTGAAGGTTGATCGTTTAGGACCATCATAGACTTCAACCTGATGATTTATGATTTATATTCTATTTTCTATAGTGAGTGCACTATCCCACCATTTTTTAGTTGGCCGGTAAATCCAGCACCTATGGATCCTGCTGCCTGTCTTTCTATGATCTTACGCATCCTATAGGTGTTCTTTTCCATACCCATTTCTTGAAGAGTATTGAGAATTTCATCTTCGGATTTTCCATCTATGTTCCATTCGTAAATGGAATTCACATCATAATAACTAGATGAAAATTTGGAACGTTCTTCATATTGCATATTTGGAGGCGTAGGTCGTGGGTAGTAGTTTTTGGTAGTGTGAAAGTATGAGCTTCGGGGTTTGCTTCTTTGATATCTAGTGTAAATTTTGGTAATCTTGTTTTGTTCAGGGTTCGTGAACTGATCTTCTATATGAGTTAAGTCTATGGAATACGAAGAAGATTCGCTGTCACTAGATTGATATTGGCAATTATCTAGTGTATTAATGACATTTTAAGTTATGGGATCAGTGGATGTAGATGGAATTCGTTGAAGGCTTTCTGATATCCGGGTGAGCAAATCGGTGGTAGAGTGAACAAAAGGTGCACTCCCGATGGGAAAGCTAGGTTGAAAATATGGTCGAGAGATGTTAGAAGGAAATCTGACTTGTTTCTCTTTTTGAGAATGAAGGTTGATTGAAATGTTGTCAATCTGAGATGCTATGGTTTGTAGAGTTTAATTTGTTCAATTTTGTTGTTGATGAACCGTTTAAAGATCTTTAGCGAGTGCTGGGTCAGATGTATCCTTGCCTATCTTAAGGGGTGTAGCAATGATATCTCTAGCGAGCTTGATAGTGTTAAATGGAGGATGTATAGAAGTTATTTCCTCACTGTTGAGAGCTAAGGTCCATTTTTTATAAAGGTTTGTTTTGACATTGATAGAAGGTGTCTCAAAGGGTTCTGGTTCTGAAATATTCTAGGATGTGTAGGTTGGTAGCCAATCATAGATTGTCATGTTACATCATAACCTATGATAATCTTGACTCCAATATTTACGGAGATTTTGTTGGCATTTGAAGGATATGTCTGTAAACCATATCCTTTAAGGTTCATACTCCTTTTCAGATTCCCGCTCAGAGATGTATTCCTCTCTTAGTTCAAATTCTAAAGTGTGGATGACTGTAACATTTCCCATAATATCTGTTGTGTCGACGGATTCATTGTCTTCTGGGACATAATTCCGGAAAATGGTCCCGATTAGTGAATAGTGCTAAACCGGGTAGATAAACGAGCGTTTTCTGTTAAAAACGAAAAACGCTCCAGCATGTTTACAGTAGTGGGCCGTTTTATTAATGTAAACAGCTCACTCACACAAGACTAGTTAACAAATTAATTAAGTCAAAAAAATAGAGGGACCACTTATACCCTCTCTCTCTCCTCTCTCTCCTTCTTTATTTCTTTTTCCCCTCTTCTCTTTCCTCCCTTTCTTTCTTCTCTGCGATTTCTTCTTCTCCCTCCTGGTTGCAGCCGATTGTGAAGCTCTCCCCTCTCCTTCCATGGCTTCTCATCTTCCTCCTCATGCTCTAGCCAACACCAAGCTCCAAATACAAAACAAATTACATATTTGAACTCTCCTCATCCTCCTCTACCTTTCCCTCTTTTCAAAATTCCAAAAGGATGAAGTTGACCTCCTTGGGTTTTCACCATTTGAGGAGAAAATGGCACCAATGAGAAGCTTGGAGTCTCCTCTTTTCTTCTAAGGTAAAAATTTCCAAGAAAAAGTCATTCCCTCTTCATCTCTTGGTGTAATTGATTTTTCACCATTTTTGATACCTTGTCTTCTCCTTGTTCTTGAGCTCCAAATTTACCCTTCAATGGTGGAGTAGTTTCCTTCTTGATTCAAGGGAGAAAATCCCTCTTAAAAGCTTCAAAAGGTAAACCCTAATTCTAGCCCTTTGATTAAATTGAGTTTCTAAGGGTTTAGATAATTAATTGTGTATGTTTTGTGTTCTTGGATGTTGGGATGGAGTTTGGAAACTCCATACCCTCTAAATCGATTTTGGAGAAGATGAGGAGCAAGAGGTGAATTAAGGAGGCTTGTGAAATTAAGGTAAGGAATTCACCTTAAACCTTGTTTATAATTGTTCAAGTGTTTGGGATGGGTAAACAATTTAATGAACCCAAAATTGTGACTAAAAATCTAAGTTGTAATGTGGTTAGTTGATATTAGAAGAGGTTGTGAATTAATGTTGAGTTGAGGGCCTTAAGAGCAAATTGTTTTGAGGTTGTGATTATATTGTGTTCATGGAGATTATGGTTAGTAAGTTGTTGTTGATGAATTTGAGGATTGTGTTAAGTGCTGTTAGGACCCTTGAAAGGGTGTGGCTAGATTAGGGATGAAAATGATGGAAATTGATGAGGATGAATGTGTAGAGTTTATGGGGAGGTTATGGCAAAATTTTGGTAGAAAATGAGTGTTTTCGACTCTTTGATTTGGTGATGTTTTTGGTTAATTTTAATGTGTGTATGATGCGTTAAAACCCCGTGGAAATGTGTTTTCGATGGGCTATTTTGCTACTATAAGTTATGCATGTTTGGTGGGGGATTTGTGGCTTGGTTCTAGTTGTTTTCCGTAATGGATTTTGCAGTTTTCGGTATGTCCTAACATGTGTCCGAACATTGAAGTTCGGACATCATACGACGGAGAATTTGCAGAACTCTCGACTTATGTCCGAACATGCAAGGTCGGACGCATGTTCGGACCAGTCTTTGTTTTTGCATAACTTTTTCGTTTGAACTCCGTTTTGAGTGCCGTTTGCGGCGTTGGATTCCTCTTTTCGAGTACTATCTGTTTTGACATGTTTTGGCATATGTTTATGTAAATTTTGATTTTGAAAATGACCAAAAATCTTTTGAACTCCGTTTTGCTCTATGAGTGTGCTTCAACCTTCTAATGATGGGGGATTGATGGGTAATGATTTTGGATGTTGTTAAGGGCTTGTTTGGTGACTTTTAAAGGTCCTAATAAGTGTAAACAAGTGTTGGAAATGATTGAGAAAGTTGTGAGTTTAAGTACACAAAGTTAAACTGAAAAAACGGGATAACGGGGTAAGTATGGGAGTAGCAATTACGTACCTACCGTAACACCTTAATATTAATTGAACCATTTGACATGTAAATAGTGGTTCAAGAGTGTGACATGAAGAACAAGTGTGAATCGAGGAACGTGAGAACACCGGTTAAGTAATTCCCCACGGTGACAGGTATGGTTTTCTTGCAACCTGTGTCCTATCGGATTACACCGGCTTGTATGCCAATGTGTTTTTCTGTGTGTTTGCCACCTTGCAAGATAAAGCATGAAATGAGTTTATAGTAATTCATTATTGTGGCGTAATTAATTCCGATACCGCTTAACCTTAATTATGCGTTAAATAATAGTTAACCGACCTTAGGTTTACATAAGAGATCGGTATTCGGAATAAACGCCCCAACCCATGGGAACGTTCTAACTACGGCTATCCGTGCGTTATTGTATGTTGTGATTAAAGTGTGATGTATGTGACTTGTTTAATATGTTGTTGCTGTTGGATACCATTATCCGTGTTTTCCCTATGTGTCTAACCGAGTTAGTAACATTATGTGATGTATGTATGTGATAAGTTCCATAAGGGAACCTCTAACCAATAAGTATATGTTATGTATGGAGAGGAATCCGGTTGTCCCGGTCGCGCGTATTGTTTGGGAGTTAATGTGTATATGTGAGTTAACTCCCATCCTGTTATGTTAGGGTTGTTTTCCTTCATTGGATTTCGACCTCCCACTAGCTTAGCCAAAGCTTACCTACCCGACCTCCACATCGAGCTAGGAGGGAAATTATGTATAATGTTAGTAGGGTGTCGGTGCCTAAGTTCGCTTCGACTCCCTCTTGTTATGTTACGGTTATTCTTCCTTCTTGAACTACAACCACCCACAAGCTTAACCAAGGCTTACCTAACTCATCATTATTGGAGCTAGGGGGAAACTATGTATGTTGTGATCGGTCCTATATGAGGCCGCCACTCAAGTAAAGAAAATGTATGTATGTTGTGCTCGGGCCTATACTCCCCCGGCATATCCTAAATAAAGTGTATGTCCTCTAAGAAGAGAGAAGTTAAGTTGTGTATGTTATAAAGTGAAGTGTGTTGTTATGTTGTGTGTGCTAACCTTGTGTATGTGTCCTATTAATGGATGTTTGCTCATAAGCATGATATGAGTGTGAGTTTGTGCATGTTTGAAATAAAATCAACCGCATGCTAAGACGACAAATAGTTGTGCGTGGCCCGGTAGCACGCGGGCTGCGGGATTACCATACCAGCAAAGGTGCTGACCCCCTTTGGGGGCCCCCATTACTTTACAGGTACAAAGGAGCTGGAAGCCGTTCGAGAGTAGGACGGGTAGTTGTTGTACATGGGTAGACATTCAAATTGAACATGTATTGTAGGTGTAGTAAGACCGAAATTGTATCTGCGTTAGTTAGTAAGTACTCGGTACAATTGTAATGTAAGTGTATGATGAATGTTGGACATGGAACGGGATTAATGTGTAGTTGCTCGGGAGTTTAGTCCATCAGACCGGTACGATGTATGTATGTTAGCCTTGTTAGCCACGTGGGTGGCTAACGGCGTGTAACACCAAGGAGTTAAGTAATGTTGTGAGTTATGATTTCCGCTGGATACCTACAGTATCCATCCCGCCCTCCACAAACCCTATTATATAACTTGGAAAGAACGCCAGAGAGATGAAAGTCATCTCTTACTCGGGAAAACCCGATCTGGCTATTACTATGTATCTTTATAAGTACGGAGAACCTGTCACACAGTAGATCCCGAAAGGTGTGAATCCAGAAGACGGTCTCCATTTTAACAGTATTAACCGCTCTTGTTAGCGAAAAGTGAAGAATCTTATGCACGAGAGAATGGAATTTCCAGCACCCTGGGTCGACATGCGGAGCAGTCGAGGACAACCAGCTTGCAACGCACCAAGCGTGCAATAGGCAAGGAGCGAGATAATGAAACCCGAGACGAGTGTCTACGGGACTACAGATGTTAACTAATACACCAACGGTATACCAACCGATTAAGGAACTACAATATAGTACGAGAAGAATATGATACTAAGTAAAAAGGGGTCTCCCCAGAATGGGAAACGCCCTAGTTAATGGTTATCATGTGAAGACAGTGAGAAGAACCCAGAAGATTTGTTGTTAAGGCTGTGGGATCAAGCAAGGGCCAGCAAGGCCAGTGACGTTAAAGCGGGTGAAAGCAGTACCGCAACCAATGTAAATTGAACCGATAAACAGATTGTATGGCGCACTTGCCATGGCAAGTGCTGCTATAACAAGGCTGTACGGGAAATTTTAAACAATTACCGGTACTTAGTAAAGTACCATGAAGTAAAGTGAGATCATCATAACTGTGGAAAGGCTTAGCAGCCTGACCTCTGTAATTGGAAACACACCAGTCAGCAAGAAGCTAGACTTGGTTAAGGCGAGAAAACGTTGTAAAACCAGGAGAATTTTTTTTCTTTCAACTTAAATCCATTTTCAAAACCTTTTTCAAAACCAGATTTCTTACAAACCCATTTTATTTCCAACGTTCTTTTAAACCAAACCAGAAGACCTACACCGGCCTCAGCGCCACATGGTAGGTAAGTTTTACCCAGTTACTTTCAAAATAACCGGATGGAAACCGGTAAACCCAAGGGTAACGACCCGAGGAATGGATTGAGTTCATAATAATACAACAGTGGATACACTTCCCTTGATTAAGTTCGGGAAGCATGGAATGCATATTATCACAGGATAATATAAGAGGAGTTGACAATAGAATACTTCACCACCTAGGCGTGTGACGGACACTACGAGTTTACCAACTGTAATGTGGGACGACCGCACTCCGCTAGGAGCTTGTGGGCCTGACAACCCTTCTTATGGGGTAGTCGGGTAAGTAGCAATGTATCAGTAGGATACCCCATGTATGTATACGAGTGGAGTCTGGAACACGGGAAGTAGTCGACTCCATACTACGGTCCGAAGTAAAAGTCAAGCAAAGCAATGGATTACATCAAATGGTTGAAGTAAAGGAAACCAGTCAGTTAAGGAAACTAAAGGAATTAAGGAATTAGTAAGTATTTTAAGGAAATGGTTAAAGGTGAACAAGTGCGAAGTGCGCTGGTTAGTAAGTGAAGACATAGAATATGTCTTAGGAATCCTGAAGGATGAACATAATAGCTGGAGTAAGTGCCCAGCCTGCATAGGGTGAGGCGGATGCCTACTATGGACACGTTAATGTGCAATGATCGGGATGAGACTCCCGAAGTGATCACTTGAACTAAGGGAATATCAATCTCACTGGAAATGACATTTAACCCAGCCAAGAACGCAGGGCGATGTAGCTAATGAAACGTACTCATAAGTGCGAGCCGGATATAATGGCATGACCTAGTAACACCCAGGAACTATCCTTAAAAGGGTGTTTGGGTCAACAATGGTTGAACGAATAACGTGGCAGAAATGCAAGGGTTGAAACTAACACCTGGATTAAGCATAAGTTGTCAGGAAGAAGTCTGACATCCTTGAAGGAGCATCCCATGAAAGAACGACGACCTTGTCATGGAGCCCAATACAACCTATAAACCGTGTAATATGTACGGAGAAGTAAATATGCGTGAACAGCCTACAATGAGCAGAGCTCGAGGCAATAGAGCTTATAAGCCACAAGTAAAATGTGTTAAGTAAATTCTATTGATTACGGAAGTTTATGTTATATAGGTAAGTAAGCGGATAACGAACCACTGCTTCAAGAGTGGGGATACCTCGTGATATGTGAGACCGCAACAGCGGTAGTTATGTGAACCAAGTTTGAGAGATATGTTAGGAACGGACTATGAGGTTGTAACCAAGAGTAATTGAATCAGTATTATACGCATAGAAGCGTTTATACCAGTGGTGGAGACCACAAAGGCAATAAGTCAAATAGCAACCACCATAGGCGTGGGATGCTAAATGTGTAATGAACAACGCTCAGGGAGCACAAAGACTCGAATAATAGCGTATTTAACAACCAGCCAAATAAATGGCGAAACACAGTGGAATGGTGGAAGCTAATATAATGACGGATGCAGTGTAAGCTAATGTTATACAATGAGTGAAAGCACGGACCGCAGCAAGCGACCGTTGCATAAGTATTGTTAAATAATAATGTGGCAATAAGACCAGTTATGAGTTAAACTTAATGGACATACAAGTAAGTGATGATACGCAGACTGGGCAATAAGCCAACGATCGGTACTATGTGATAAGGAACACAGTGTGAATTCCTATCGCGATCTCATAAGAGACTTACTGTCAAGAGTTTACGCCTCTGCACTCTGTATGACTGAGTGTTTTGGTATTGCTCTGGTACAGTAATGATCAAGTGAGATAGCTAGGAAATTTGGAAAATGTTAAATGTGATAGAAGAACAAGAATTATGGCGTGATAAAACCGATGCATAGGAGAAGCACGGTCATACCAATCAAAGGTACTTTGTTGACATGAGGGACTACAGTAACATGATTATTAAACATCGGTATGGAATATACCTCAAGTGTTGGGAATAACCAACAGAGTACTACACAATAGGTAGTAGCTCAAACGTAACCGACGGTAAGTCGGAAGAAATTAAGTAAATCAGTGTGAAATACAGTAAGTATCATGGAAATGGATAGTAAGTTTTGTAACTCACCGAATTCGCTCACGGTAAGAAATACCACGCGTCGGTTGAGAAACCGTTACTACCAAGATAAAGGTGATAATCGGGGAGGTACAATACAGTAAGAATATGTATGGGGGCAAACTAAGCCCTAAAGTTATCAAGAGTTGCGCAGCAGAAACTGGTGAACCAGTGATTTAAAACGTTGAATGCGAATAGTGAACATGAGTGAATGGCAAACTAATGATGCCTAAAAGCCTCACAGGCCAGAATCGAAACCAGTTAAGAGTTAAAATAACTCTAGTGAGAATTCTTGGTTAGGGACTAAACCGCCAATATGGCTAACACCCTCAAACCGGAACACATTTCGTAATAAACCGCGTGGAGATAAAACACTTCACGACGGTAGGACGTTATAAACCAGTGATTAAGTGATTGATTACGTGGGCGTAATCCCTTTTAAGGGGGTAGAGCGCAAACCGTTTAGTGGTTTTTTACCGTACAAGTGTACGTGAACTATGGTGCGTATAGCACAAAATAATTTGTTTTGATGATTGGTGTGTGTGTTACATAAACATACGCATACACTCATGGTTTAATTATGGTAACTGCGCACAGAAGATGCGAATACCATTGTGATAAGTGTGTTATTTTGTTAAGAGATGTGTGAAAGTATATGTATAAGGGGGTAAAGAAACTCCCGGGGACTAAAACCCCGACTATATATGTTCATAAAACTAAATGTAAAACCGTGTATCGTATTTTGATAAAAGTATATATATATATACAGTGTTGTGATTTATGAAGAGGTATGAAACCGACATAGAACCTAGTGAGAATAAGATTCCCTAGGTGACGGGATTAAGTTGAATTTGGAAGATGATCGATGGACGGAGTTCTATCCCTTGGAGATGTATGATTATGACTAGAAGGATTAAAAGATAGAAAATTGGAAATGAATGTGTTATCTGTTGTTTGAAAATGAAGTGGGAGGTGAAACTTGATTATCATGAGATCAAGGGAAGCCGAACACAAATTGGGGTGGAAAGATAGTTCAACTCTGATGCTGATCACATTAGGGTTGGATGATTCTTGAAACTCCCTATAAGTGGTCACAAATAATCACATCAAGAATAAGATGCAGTTAGCAATAATTGGACTTGGAGTTGTATTGAGTTTTCAAAAGAATTTAAATGGGGTTTGAAATTTTTCAATTGGTATCTTCAAGACTTCAATAAATATTTTTAAGATTCTTAAGTGGTATTTTCGAAGGAAGGACTACCTTTGTGACCTCGTAGAGGATTTTCAACTCGTATCCTTCCAATAAAGGATTTCATGATACTTAACCTCATAGAGGGTATTTTCCTACTACTTGCTCACGAGCTGAGGACGTATGAGCCTTTGTCTTAGGACCGGTGACATGAGAAGTATATTTTAAAGGTGTGTGCAATCGTTTTGATCTCCCAAAGGAACGGGGACCAGAGTGTCCATCGCGACCGGTTCTGCGGGATCACAGTGTATATGTACTCTACATGGGTCTCGAACTCATGAAGAGATGGAAAAGGAATTTCTGGTTGATATACATGCTATGACATGTTGTGTGGTATGTGTAATAATTATTATTTTGAACCTTGAGTCCTAATGTGGTTAAGTTCCGAAAGTGTTATGTTATCAAGACCTACGAGTCTAAATGTTGTTATGTTACCCAGACCAAGAGTCTAAGGGTTGTTATGTATGTACAAATGTTGTTAAGGTACCCGGACCATTAAGTCCGAGGATACTATGTAAGTATGTTATGTTATGTTATGTATGGATGTGTATATGTACCCGGACCGTTAAGTCCGAGGGTGTGATGTAAAATATGTTTGCTATGGAAGTTTTATGTTGCAAGTAATCCCCGTATCCTAAACCAATGATGTGTGGGAAGTGTGAACTTCGAGGACGAAGTTCTTTTAAGGGGGGTAGATTGAAATACCCCAAACCTTAATGTTTAATTAATTATGTAATTATAATTTTCTAAGGCTAATTAAGTCCTTAAAATCATTGGTGAAAAATGAAAACCAAAAAGAAAAAGGAAATACGTAAAAGTCACAAAATGTGAAAATACGTATTTAATTATTTTAGGAGGTACATAACCTTCATTAGGATTATAAATATATTGTTATACCTTAATTACACATTAAGAACATGTGGGAAAAATTCCGGAAGAAAACGGATTCAAATAATGCGTTAAAACGCTAACGGAGTCTTAAAGCGCGTTTTTTCGAGAAAACCCGAAAACGTGACCTTAAACAGTTAAATGACCCCGTAAAAATAATAGTTGATTTTGTAACAATAATTAAACATTAATCGGAGTTTAATAACCATTAAAATTAAAGGAATGAGAAAGTTCCGGAAAATGGTCCCGATTAGTGAATAGTGCTAAACCGGGTAGATAAACGAGCGTTTTCTGTTAAAAACGAAAAACGCTCCAGCATGTTTACAGTAGTGGGCCGGTTTTATTAATGTAAACAGCTCACTCACACAAGACTAGTTAACAAATTAATTAAGTCAAAAAATAGAGGGACCACTTATACCCCTCTCTCCTCTCTCTCCTTCCTTTTTCTTTTTCCCCTCTTCTCTTTCCTCCCTTTCTTTCTTCTCTGCGATTTCTTTCTTCTCCCTCCTGGTTGCAGCCGATTGTGAAGCTCCCCCTCTCCTTCCATGGCTTCCATCTTCCTCCTCATGCTCTAGCCAACACCAAGCTCCAAATACAAAACAAATTACATATTTGAACTCTCCTCATCCTCCTCTACCTTTCCCTCTTTTCAAAATTCCAAAAGGATGAAGTTGACCTCCTTGGGTTTTCACCATTTGAGGAGAAAATGGCACCAATGAGAAGCTTGGAGTCTCCTCTTTCTTCTAAGGTAAAAATTTCCAAGAAAAAGTCATTCCCTCTTCATCTCTTGGTGTAATTGATTTTTCACCATTTTTGATACCTTGTCCTCTCCTTGTTCTTGAGCTCCAAATTTACCCTTCAATGGTGGAGTAGTTTCCTTCTTGATTCAAGGGAGAAAATCCCTCTTAAAAGCTTCAAAAGGTAAACCCTAATTCTAGCCCTTTGATTAAATTGAGTTTCTAAGGGTTTAGATAATTAATTGTGTATGTTTTGTGTTCTTGGATGTTGGGATGGAGTTTGGAAACTCCATACCCTCTAAATCGATTTTGGAGAAGATGAGGAGCAAGAGGTGAATTAAGGAGGCTTGTGAAATTAAGGTAAGGAATTCACCTTAAACCTTGTTTATAATTGTTCAAGTGTTTGGGATGGGTAAACAATTTAATGAACCCAAAATTGTGACTAAAATCTAAGTTGTAATGTGGTTAGTTGATATTAGAAGAGGTTGTGAATTAATGTTGAGTTGAGGGCCTTAAGAGCAAATTGTTTTGAGGTTGTGATTATATTGTGTTCATGGAGATTATGGTTAGTAAGTTGTTGTTGATGAATTTGAGGATTGTGTTAAGTGCTGTTAGGACCCTTGAAGGGTGTGGCTAGATTAGGGATGAAAATGATGGAAATTGATGAGGATGAATGTGTAGAGTTTATGGGGAGGTTATGGCAAAATTTTGGTAGAAAATGAGTGTTTTCGACTCTTTGATTTGGTGATGTTTTTTGGTTAATTTTAATGTGTGTATGATGCGTTAAAACCCCGTGGAAATGTGTTTTCGATGGGCAATTTTGCTACTATAAGTTATGCATGTTTGGTGGGGATTTGTGGCTTGGTTCTAGTTGTTTTCCGTAATGGATTTTGCAGTTTTCGTATGTCCTAACATGTGTCCGAACATTGAAGTTCGGACATCATACGACGGAGAAATTTGCAGATAATCTCGACTTATGTCCGAACATGCAAGGTCGGACGCATGTTCGGACCAGTCTTTGTTTTGTGCATAACTTTTTTTTCGTTTGAACTCCGTTTTGAGTTCCGTTTGCGGCGTGGATCCTCTTTTCGGAGCTGAAGTTGATATCTGTTGACATGTTTGGCATATGTTTATGTGTAAATTTTGATTTTGAAAATGACCCAAAAATCTTTTGAACTCCGTTTTGCTCTGAGTGTGCTTCAACCTTCTAATGATGCGGGGGATTGATGGGTAATGAGTTTGGATGTTGTTAAGGGCTTGTTTGGTGACTTTTAAGGTCTTAATAAGTGTAAACAAGTGTTGGAAATGATTGAGAAAGTTGTGAGTTTAAGTACACAAAGTTAAACCGAAAAAACGGGATAACGGGGTAAGTATGGGAGTAGCAATTACGTACCTACCGTAACACCTTAATATTAATTGAACCATTTGACATGTAAATAGTGGTTCAAGAGTGTGACATGAAGAACAAGTGTGAATCGAGGAACGTGAGAACACCGGTTAAGTAATTCCCCACGGTGACAGGTATGGTTTTCTTGCAACCTGTGTCCTACCGGATTACACCGGCTTGTATGCCAATGTGTTCTGTGTGTTTGCCACCTTGCCAGATAAAGCATGAAATGAGTTTATAGTAATTCATTATTGTGGCGTAATTAATTCCGATACCGCTTAACCTTAATTATGCGTTAAATAATAGTTAACCGACCTTAGGTTTACATAAGAGATCGGTATTCGGAATAAACGCCCCAACCCATGGGAACGTTCTAACTACGGCTATCCGTGCGTTATTGTATGTTGTGATTAAAGTGTGATGTATGTGACTTGTTTAATATGTTGTTGCTGTTGGATACCATTATCCGTGTTGTTGAAATGGGATACGATTTTCCCTATGTGTCTAACCGAGTTAGTAACATTATGTGATGTATGTATGTGATAAGTTCCATAAGGGAACCTCTAACCAATAAGTATATGTTATGTATGGAGAGGAATCCGGTTGTCCCGGTCGCGCGTATTGTTTGGGAGTTAATGTGTATATGTGAGTTAACTCCCATCCTGTTATGTTAGGGTTGTTTCCTTCATTGGATTTCGACCTCCCACTAGCTTAGCCAAAGCTTACCTACCCGACCTCCACATCGAGCTAGGAGGGAAATTATGTATAATGTTGGTAGGGTGTCGGTGCCTAAGTTCGCTTCGACTCCCTCTTGTTATGTTACGGTTATTCTTCCTTCTTGAACTACAACCACCCACAAGCTTAACCAAGGCTTACCTAACTCATCATTATTGGAGCTAGGGGAAACTATGTATGTTGTGATCGGTCCTATATGAGGCCGCCACTCAAGTAAAGAAAATGTATGTATGTTGTGCTCGGGCCTATACTCCCCCAGCATATCCTAAATAAAGTGTATGTCCTCAGAAGAAGAGAGAAGTTAAGTTGTGTATGTTATAAAGTGAAGTGTGTTGTATGTTGTGTGTGTGCTAACCTTGTGTATGTGTCCTATTAATGGATGTTTGCTCATAAGCATGATATGAGTGTGAGTTTGTGCATGTTTGAAATAAAATCAACCGCATGCTAAGACGACAAATAGTTGTGCGTGGCCGGTAGCACGCGGGCTGCGGGATTACCATACCAGCAAAGGTGCTGACCCCCTTGGGGGCCCCCATTACTTTACAGGTACAAAGGAGCTGGAAGCCGTTCGAGAGTAGGACGGGTAGTTGTGTTGTACATGGGTAGACATTCAAATTGAACATGTATTGTAGGTGTAGTAAGACCGAAATTGTATCTGCGTTAATTAGTAAGTACTCGGTACAATTGTAATGTAAGTGTATGATGAATGTTGGACATGGAACGAGATTAATGTGTAGTTGCTCGGGAGTTTAGTCCATCAGACCGGTACGATGTATGTATGTTAGCCTTGTTAGCCACGTGGGTGGCTAACGGCGTGTAACACCAAGGAGTTAAGTAATGTTGTGAGTTATGATTTCCGCTGCAAAGTATTGTTCAAGTACGTTGTTGTAGTTGGGGTGTTACACATAATTTGGAATTGGTCCATGAAAATCAACTCGAACATCTAGCTGGGATGATACTGATGATTCTTGAATTCTAGACGTAGATTGTCTTCCTGAGAAAGAAGATCTTGCATCTAGGAAACTTCTAGTGGAAGAAGGAGGTCGTTCTCTGAAGGAATTGAATCGAAGAAGGATGATTCCATCTTCTTCTTCGATAATATCTTCAACAGAGTTTCTGGTAGGGGTGGCAATTTCAACACGACCCGTTTGACCAACACGAACCCGACACGAAGTTAGCGGGTTTGGGTTTTAAAATTTGACACGATTAAATAAACGGGTCAACCCGAACACGACTCGTTTAATAACCGTGTCGGGTTTGGGTTTAAGGTATGTAACCCGCTAACCCGTTTGAGTAATTTATATTAAATAAATATATATTATAAATTATAGATTATTCATTTTATTATATCAAATTTTAATATAAACAAGATATATAAATATTAAAATTAAGTATTTAACTAAATTAAAGTTAATAATATCATAGAATGACAAATCTAATGTTAATTAATCAAATTATTTTCTTTTATATAACTAAACACGTTAGGTTTGAGTTAAATATATACGGATTTGAGTTTTAAATTTGGACATAATTAGTTAATTGGGTCAGACGGGTCAACCCGTTTGATAACCCGATCAACCCGTTTAATAAACGGGTCGGGTTTAGGTTTCATATTTTGACACGATTAATTAAACGGGTTGGGTCGGGTCAACCCGTTTAATAAACGGGTCGGGTTTGGGTTTAGCCTAACACAACCCGTGAACCCGTTTTGCCACCCCTAGTTTCTGGAGATATTTCTTGGGGTTTGAGGAATGGAGATTCGAAACTGATCTGGAATTGTAATTTCATCCCATCTTAGACTTTGGGGGACAAAAACTGTTGGTCTTTCTACATCTAATTGCAGAAGTACAGTTTCATCTCGAATAGGAATAAGAGATCTGTTGATTCTGGGGTTTAATTAAGGATACATTAGTCGATAATAAATCCGAAAAATGATAGTGAAGTTTTTTTTATAATAGTTCGAATTCATCTCCTTGAAGGTGAACATCCAGAACAAGGGAATCTTGAATTAATGAATCTGAAAGATCTACTGAAAATTTTGGACAACAATTGAAGAAGATAGGTCCATTACAAACGTTTGTTTGAATCATAGCTAATAGGAAAGAGTTATATCTTTTAAGTCTCTTATCTCTTAAAGCCATAAATATTGGAGCATCAATTCCCTGACGAAAAAGTGGTTTTATTGCCACTTGAATCATTCCGTAATGGGCGTGTCTATAACCCTGTTGTAGGTACTTGAATATGGAACTTCGAGAGAGAAGAGGAATGGTTTGGTATTGTTGTTGTATACTTAGGGTATCTTCATGACTTTTGACTGAGAGAGCTGAAATACCCAGGAAATTCTAAGCTAGGAATAATATAGGAATAATATAGTATATGGTTTGAGTGACATGTCTGAGGTTAGTTAAAGTGGCCCAGGGAATTAATCTTTTCGTTAAGGTGTTTTGTATTTTGGTAACATTTGCATTTACGGATTTAACCATGTTTCGAATGCTATATATTATGGTATTATTTCTCTCTCCTGATTTCTCTGGGTTATTAAATCCCGCAATACTTTTTAGAATAATTTCTCCAACTTATTTTAAGTATTCAGAGTTCAAATTCTATTTGACTACTCAAAGTATTATCCTGTTAACTCTCCTTATTCCTCTCGCAGCATTTATATTACTGGTATTACCTTTAATTTTTCAACGGGTTGTTCTTTCCTTTGTTAAACCTTTAAAATTATTTACAATATATCTTTCTCTTCTATATTATTTCTCGTTTCTGATTTATTCCTTCCGGAATTATTTCATCAATCTTCTTTTACTGATTTCCCTAATTTATCAAGATTTATCCTTTAGAGATATTTTAAATTCCAGAAGTTGGAACTCCTTCTTAATTATATTAATTGTATTTCCTTTAATCCTTAATTAGTTTATTCTCATTTGTTACTCAAATAATTTTATTTAAGGGTTGATTCCTCTTCACTTCTCCCCATCCTCAATACGCCGCTCTTGTGTTTACACTCTGTTTTGTTTTCACGTTCTTCTTCTTCAAACCCTTGGTGATTTCTCGTTGGTTCCGTCGAGGTCTGATTATTCCCTGGTGTCCAGTTGGTAGACTGTCGGGTAAAGTATTCTACTTAGTTGTTTAGTTATCTATTCGTTGCTTGGTGAATTCTGATTGTGAATTTTGGTTACCTAGACTCCGATTACATCGACGAGTGCTATCAATAGTCCGGAGCAGTTGGGCTCTTGAGGGATTTGGTTGTTCCAGGTAAATTCTATGCTCAATGGTTTTGATTGTGGTTTTGCGAAATATTGGAAAAGGGTTCGTTGTGCTTTTATCTCGGTTATGGTTTGAGGATTTGGGATTATTCCCCACGTTTTGGAATTGAGGAATTGGATTGAGATTGTGGTGTTTCAATTGTGGTTTTGGGAGTCTTTCACAGGTTGTATTCTGTTGTTTGGGAGCCCATAGGTGCTCCCCATTATTGTTATTATTTGCGCTGCACACATTGTTGCAGTTAAGCTCTATGATCTACTCTATGTTACTGCTGTTTCATAGGGGGTGTGCACACTTAAGGACTTAGGGTGAGGTGGTTGTTTGACGGTCCCATAGGTGACTGTCCTGGAATTGTTGTTTGGGGTCCCATAGGTGACCCCGTGTTCGGAATCGTGGTTATTACTTCCTGTTGAAAGCTCCCTACTGCGTTTTCGGTATTGATATGTTTTCTGGAGATTCAATAACTATTCAGTAAACCTTCTCATCTGATTGATAAAGGCAAATGTGTTCTAAAATGTATTTTACAGCTTGAGGTGGAATTTACTCAGTTTTTCTGATTTGTGCGATCCTTTCTGTGTTTTTGTCTATGTTTTATGATCGCAGGTATTGATGACTAATTGTGGGATCGGGACGGCGAATCACGTAGTTTAGGGACCACGTAATAATAAGGCGATGTCTTGAATTTCAGTGTTTTAGAGATGTTGTTATGTTCTCAAGGTTTTTATACATTAACGTTATTTTGCTTCCGCGTAATTTGAAAGTTAACTTTGGTTTTTAATGTTGTTTAGTTCATTAGCCTGAGCACCCATGGGTATTGGGTGTGGCGGTAATGCCCTGGACGTTTTGAGATCCGCTGCTATATTGAAGGTTATGTGCATTTGAGTTTTTGGTTAACTAAGTTAATTGCTCTTTGAATCAGTTTTATCAAGTTTATGGTTGTATTGAGTTTTATTAACTACTTCTTCTGCTCGAGAGATTCTCTTGTTGTTATTACGTTTTGCATAAGTGTTTCTAACGGTTTTTGGGTTCTATTTCTGTATTTAAAACTGCACTTAAGGACCTGTCCGAACGTCCGTCCGGACATCAATGTTCGGACAGGCCCCGAATGTTTCAAGTGTTTTCTTCGTTTGGCTGTGTCCGAACATATGTCCGAACTTCTAAGTTCGGAGATCATGACATGCGAGGAGGTTGGCGGAAGTCTCGACCTATGTCCGAACATGCAAGTCCGGACCAATGTTCGGACCACGTAAGGATTTTTCCGGAGTTTTAAAGTTCGACTTGTGTCCGAACTTCAAAGTCCGGACACAAGTTCGGACATTTGGTTTTCCGCAGTCTATTTCTCTTCGGCTTGTGTCCGAACTTGCCATGTCTGGACACAAGTTCGGACCAACTTTGTTTTGCTCTTCTAGGACTCGTTTGGAGTCCGTTTTTAATGCCGTTTGCGCCGTTAGATTTGTATTTTCATAAGCTATGTTTTGAGGTAAAAATACAGGGTGTTACAATGTAACACCCCTACTACGCACATAACACTAAATGAAATCGCAGCGGAAATAAATAACTAAACAGTAACCAACGCTTCGGTGTTACAACGCCGTCAACCACCCACGTGGTTGACAAGGCAGAATAAATACAAGTGTACCGGTCTGATGATCAGACTCCCGAGCATAAAACTAAACCATAAATGCATCATATACAATACCGAGTGTTTACATAAATCCTTCACTGTATCGCACCACTGTTAACTGTCACAACCAAGTATATAACACGCCACGGGAGCACAGGCGCATCCCGGGCCAACAACCAAAAGTACTCAAAATAAACTACATCCTAGGATCTAGAGCCACTCCGCTTCTTCGATCCTCATCCTGCAGTAAAAGAAATATGGATCCCCCGAGGGGGTCAGCAACCCTTGGCTGGTATGGTTAACGCGCAGCCCATCGGCTACCGGGATACGCGCAACTAATTGTCATGATAACATGGCATTCATTTATATACATAACGTAACATAACATATGGCTTAGCATCAATGGTGCACAGCACAACAACACATACACAGTGGATTTTCATTCCACGATAACAACCACAAGGGTCAAATAACAAAAGAGCCTAGAGAATGATTCACCCTCATGTTAAGCTCGTTAAACACACTCATTACCGTTCTGTTAGACGAACGAGTAACTTAAGTCACAGATGGTTCGGGTTTAGTGACCCGAACACACCACACAAACACATGTTCCCACTAAACCGATCATAAGTCAGAATAGGTAAGCTTTGGAGGAAGCTAGCGGGAGATCGAACGCCAAATTAAGGAGAACAATCTTAACAACATAAGAGTCGAATCTGATTCAGATATCTACTCTTAACTTACATGCATGACCGGACAACCGGATTCCTCACTTCCCAGTTAACATTTGTTAGAAGTTCATAGTGGAACTTAACAACCAGTACACAATAAGTGGTAAGTCATGTTAGACACACACAAGGGAAATGAGTCACATCATAACATCACAATAATATGAACAACTGTAAACTCATTACATGTTTAGATCTTATAACGTCATAAACACACAGAAAAAAAAAACATACAACACACAAGCCGGTGTAAACCGGTAGGCAACAGACTGCAAGAAAACCATACCTTGGTCCTTGCCTTGATTTGTTTCCACCGTAGGTCACTCCTATACATGATTCAAGAATGTCGGTTAATTAACTTAATTAACCTCCAAATTTACTAAGTGTTTAACATAATTATTTGACATGTTTAATGTCTAACTTTACCCTAGGTTACCTTCATTATACACCCTAGGGTTAACTACATAAGTCACATTCTTTTTTTCTTTTTTTTTTAAAAGTTTTGGTATGTCCGACCCACCGTCCGACCCACAACTGGGTCGGACCCTTCCAGTGGTTTTTGGGTCTGAAGAACCTTACCTTGTCCGACCCATGTCCGACCCAACCTTCTGGGTCGGACCATTCCAGAGACATGTCCGACCCACGTCCGACTCACTCGACTGGGTCGGACCATTACAGAGAATTTCATCGACCTCAGAACATCCATGTCCGACCCATGTCCGACCCACCCTTCTGGGTCGGACCATTACAGAACATTTTACCGCCTTATAAACATGCCCGTCCGACCCACGTCCGACTCACTCGACTGGGTCGGACCATTCCAGAACATTTTCCCTCCTTTGAAATATGACCGTCCGACCCATGTCCGACCCACCCTTCTGGGTCGGACCATTCCAGAACAATTTCCTAACGTCTAACAGAGGCTGTCCGACCCAAAACTGGGTCGGACCCCTGGGTCGGACGTCCTCTAAACTTACCCAAATTTGTCAAATCCTCACCAAACTTCTCCTAAAGCCTCTTAATGCTTCCTAACAACATTTGGTACCCTTATATCCACATACAACATCCATGAACTCATTTTCTAATTCCTTAAGCCTTTACTTATTTCCTTGTAAAATTCCTTAACACTTATGTTATTTCCTCCTTAGTTTCCCAATGGTATTTCATACCTATGATAACCACTATCCCAAATGCTTTCTCCTCATTTTAACATCATCTCCCAAGCATCATTTCTCACAACTAACTCCTTATGTCTTTCTTGAAATCCCTTTTTCAAATTCACACTTCCTCCTTATTTTACCAAACTTTGCCAAAGTCTTTACCTAAGTCCAAAATGACTTTGGTACATACTAAAACCTCAAGCTCATGCCTAAGTCCTTGTTACATCCTAAATCACCTTAATGCATGTTTCTTTCACAAGAACAACACTTAACCAATCTAAACACCTCTTAACTTATCAAACTCATTTTAACTCTTAGAACTTCTCATTTATTACCTAAATTTTGACATAGGTTCTCCTAGAACATTACTGAACCAAAACACATTGTTTTTACCAACCAACAACCAAGAACACTAAAAATCCATCAAGCACTTATTATACACAAACTCCACTCATAAAGCACTACATCACAATATAGTGCATAATTTAAATTGCATGGCACTTAGGCCCTTAAATGACATGGCTCTTAGGCCCTTAAGATGCATAAATCATAAACACTGAATTTCCACAATATATTTGCCTTTGACCTGCAAATACACTCCACAACACATATGCCTTTTACTAAGCTCTTGAGAACACGTCATTCACCATTTGCTCTTTAGGTAGTTTTAACAAGCATTATAAGCTCATTTCTCCTAAGGCATTTAAACAACATTAGGTTAGTAGATTTACCTCTTTTCCAAACAACTTCTTTCTTGTTTCCTTTAAAAACCGGTAGGGTATCTGATTCTTTGACAAGTTCTAAACAATATACAAACATTATAATGAGTATTCAAGCTATAAGCTTCATCTCATTGTAAACCCTAATTTTACATTGTTTCAAAAACATTAATGTAGTTGTTTTACCTTGCTCTTTGAAGAGAGTTTGAATATCTAACAAGAGAGGACTCCACCTAGTCCATGAAGTGTTGGAAAGAAGCTAGAACAAGGTCACACAAAGAGCTCCTTCAATATGTATTTTCGGTTACAACAAAAACATGAAGGAAATGGAGTTTTTATTTGAGATTCCTTACCTAGAAGCAAAGGAGAGTAACAATATGTAAAAATACAAGCTCAAGCTCCTTCAATGGTGGAACTCCATGGCACCGAAATGGTGGTCTTGGAATTTTAAGAAGATAGAAATGAAGAGCTTGATGAGAGGAAGAGATTGGTGGTGTTTGTTTTTGATTTGGACAAGTGAGCAAGATTTTACAAGAGATCAAAGAAGAGGTTTAATGGAGGTGGTGTGGTATTACCGTGGAAGAGAAGGAAGAAGAGAGGTGGAGCCGTGTGAATACAAGGAAAGAAATGAGAGAATGAGATAGAATTACCTTTTTAAAGATATTTGTAGTAATAAAGTAAAAGTAAGTTTAATTAGTTTTCCTTATTTACTTAATGTGTTAACAAGAGAGTGGTGAGTCACCACACTTAAGAAAACCGGCCCCCATTAGTATTTAGGGGTAATATAGTCTTTATTTGTCAATTTAATTACTTATACAAACATATGTTACAAAATAGCTTATAAAAATCACTATTCATGAAACAAGGCACATAGAAGTGAAATTTTTGATTTCCCCTTGATATAGACATCCAAATGTGATACTATATAGTACACATATATATTTAAGAGTAACGATGGACATCTAGCCACTCAAAACTCATTTACAAGACAATTTTTCAAAAATGTGCTTTAAGACTCCTTAAAGCACATTTTGTGTTTAAACTTGTTTTCAAGCTTGGTTTTCTTTGGTAATTGGTTTAATATGTTCATTAGCACATAACTAAGATCTTGGTAAGTTCATTAGGTCTTAACCAAGCTTACCCCAAGCTTAGAGCACATTTTGGCCTTTATTGACCTTAAAGCACACCTTGTGTTTTCTTTTGTTTAAATTTGTTTACTAATGTTTCTAAGACTCTTTTTAGTCTTAATATCCATATTTAAGTGTTTAAACAATATATTAAGGTTTGGGGTATTTCAATCTACCCCCTTAAAAGAACTTTGCCCTCAAAGTTCATACTTCCACATATCCTAAATATTAGAACACGGGAATACTTATAAACAATACTTCCATACATCATTAACAACACACTTACATAACATTGGACACAAGGTCCATACAACATAACATCGGGTACATAACATTGGACACAAGGTCCATACAACATCATCCACATCATTCAGACACAACGGTCTGTAACATAACAACATAACATAGACGATGTATTCAAATACACGTCGTACACACATAACCGAAACGGCTCTACCCCCCTTAAAAGGGGTACGCCCCGTACCCTATACACATAAGGACTAAGAAGTAAACAATGACGGGTACTTCGCCTTCATTTTATCTTCCAGCTCCCAAGTGGCCTCCTCAACGTCCTGGTTAGACCAAAGAACTTTCACCAGTCTCACAGACTTATGGCGAGTGTCTCGAGTCTTAGTATCCAGAATCCGTACCGGAGTCTCCACTGATCGCATGGTTGGCTCTAAAGTTAGCCTTTCAGGCTGAAGCACATGAGACGGATGAGGCATATACTTCTTCAACTGGGACACATGAAATACATCATGTACCTTGCCCAGCTCGGCGGGTAGATCTAGTCTATAGGCTACCGGGCCGATCCGCTCCGTCACAACATAAGACCCCACATATTTTGGGCTCAACTTGCCCTTCTGGCCAAAACGAAATACTCCCTTCATGGGGGATACTCTCAAAAAATACCTGATCGCCCACGGCGAACTCCAGGTCACGTCTGCGCACATCTGCGTACGACTTCTGTCTATCCTGAGCTGCTTTCATGTTAGCCCGGATCTGGCGAACTTCTGCCTGAACTTGTTCAAGATATTCTGGTCCTATAATGACCGTCTCACTCGACTCATCCCAGCATAAAGGCGTGCGGCATGGTCTACCGTACAAGGCCTGGAAGGGAGACATCTTGATCGAAGCATGATAACTGTTGTTGTAACTAAACTCGATCAGATGTAACTTATCAATCCAGCTGGTCTGAAAGTCAAGTGCACAAGCACGTAGCATATCCTCAAGTGTCTGAATGGTGCGCTCACTCTGACCATCGGTCTGTGGGTGAAACGCTGTACTCAATTTCAGTTCAGTACCCAATGCCTCTCGTGTAGACTTCCAATATCTGGATAAGAATCTGGTATCTCTGTCAGATACAATCGTTTTCGGTACACCATGATGTCTTACAATTTCTTTATCAAAGAGTTCTGCCAATCTTGCCACTTTCCAGGTGTCCTTCATCGGAATGAATCGGGCCACCTTGGTCAGTCGGTCAACTACAACCCATATCATATTCAGACCTCCCTTGTAGGCGGAAGCCCTACTACAAAGTCCTGGAGATATCATGGAACTTCCACTCAGGCACTGGCATTGGCTGTTAACACCCCATCCAACAACAACCACATATAACAACTGCAGCGGAAACCCAACTCATCACATTACTATTCCAATGGTGTTACACGCGTTAACCACCCACAGTACCTTTTCATACTCTTATACATCTTTGAAGCTCCGGGGTGAATCGAAGTAGTAGAACAATGGGATTCACTCAATATGCGCTCCTTCAACTCAGCGCTACTCCTAGGTATACACAATCGGCCATTCAGCCTAATCAGGTCATCATCGTGGAGTCTGAAGTCGTACTTCTGACCCTCGAATGTGCCATCAATAAGCTTCTGCCGGATCTCCAGCATATACTGATCCGTCATCTGAGCACTCCGCACCTCTTCAACCAAGCCAGTATGAGAGACTAGCGAATGGAGAGAGTGTGCTCGGCGACTCAATGCGTCAGCTACCACATTTGCCTTACCCTCTTTATATTGCAGATTAATGTCGTAGTCATTCAGAAATTCAACCCACCTTCTTTGCCTCATGTTCAACTCCTTCTGAGTGAATAAGTACTTTAAGCTCTTGTGATCAGAATAGATTGTCACACTTACCCCATACAAATAATGTCGCCATATCTTCAATGCGAAGACAATGGCACCCAATTCTAAGTCGTGGGTAGGGTAGTTCTCTTCATGCTTCTTTAGCTGACGGGAGGCGTATGCTACGACCTTCCCGTGTTGCATCAATACACAACCCATACCTCTACCTGATGCGTCGCAGTAGACCTCAAAACCATCTGGACCGTCTGGTATTGTCAGGACTGGTGCAGATGTCAGAGCATCCTTGAGACTCGTGAAAGAACTCTCACAGTCGACTGTCCACTCGAATGGTGCATCCTTCTTCATCAAGGAAGTCATCGGCTTCGAGACACTGGAGAAGTCCTTCACAAACCTCCTATAATAACCTGCCAGACCGAGGAAGCTCCTGATATCGGTAACTGTCTTCGGCCTAGGCCAGGTGCGCACATCATCAATCTTTGCCGGATCAACAGCGATCCCGGCCTCAGAAATCACATGTCCAAGAAAGGATACTTGGTCCAACCAAAATTCACATTTCGAAAACTTTGCATACAACTGATTCCTCCTCAATGTTTGTAACACATTTCTCAGGTGGCTTTCGTGCTCACCTTTTGATTTCGAATACACAAGAATATCATCGATGAAGACTACCACTGATTTGTCCAACTGATCTTGGAACAAACGGTTCATTAAGTCCATGAACTTAGCTGGTGCATTTGACAAGCCAAACGGCATAACTGTGAACTCATAATGCCCATACCTAGTTCTGAATGCTGTCTTTTCGATATCACTATCACGGATGGCAATCTGATGGTATCCGGAACGTAGGTCTATCTTGGAGAATATTGATGCTCCCCTCAGCTGGTCAAATAGATCGTCGATGCGTGATAAAGGGTAACGGTTCTTCACCGTAACGGCATTCAGCTCTCGATAGTCAATACACAGGCGGAGGCTAC
The DNA here is from genome assembly GCA_023374045.1 of Limonium bicolor. Taxonomy (NCBI): domain Eukaryota; kingdom Viridiplantae; phylum Streptophyta; class Magnoliopsida; order Caryophyllales; family Plumbaginaceae; genus Limonium; species Limonium bicolor. The sequence continues at coordinate 278,331,726 of CM041776.1, forward strand.
CGTCCTTCTTCTTCACGAAGAGGACCGGCGCTCCCCATGGTGAAACACTAGGGCGGATAAAGCCCTTGTCGAGTAGGTCTCTCAGCTGCTCCTTGAGCTCTGTCATCTCTGCTGGAGCCATACGATAAGGTGCTTTCGCAATGGGTCCAGTACCCGGAACTAAGTCGATCTCAAACTCAACCTCTCGTGCTGGCGGCATGCCTGGCAGTTCCTTAGGAAATATATCAGGAAACTCCGACACTACCGGCACATCTGGGCTAAACTCAGGGTCTCTCTCTATGTCCTGGACATAGCAGAGGTATACATCACTCCCTCGTCGTAACTCACGATACATGGCCATGGCGGTGATGATCTGAGTCGAAGGCTCCCTGGGCCTCTGGCGGTATGATATGGTAACCCCAGATGGACTCCGAAGAAGCAGTCGATGCTCGGCACATAGGATTCTACCCTTGTACCGCTCCAACCAGTTCATCCCGACAATCACATCAAATCCAAGTCCGTCGAACTCTATCAGGTCGATCGGGAACTCTTCACCTCTGATTCTTACAACAGCATCTCGGTGGTAGCGGGTACACCTGATCCGCTCTTTCGATGGGAGAGTGACCAAGAAGTCTGGCATCTCTTCACCATCTAACCCTAGCCTCTTCGCAAAAGATAGCGAAATGAATGTGTGTGAGGCTCCAGAGTCGAACATGATCGATGCATCCACGCCATTCACTGGAAAGGTACCAGTGAGGATTGTGCCGCTCTTGCCGGCTTCTGCCTCATTGCAGACACTCAGTGTACCTCCCGTTCCGAGTGCACAGCCTAATTCATTGGCAAACTAATAAGTACTGGGTAACAACACGGTTGATATACTTCAATAACTCCACTTTATTCATTAACACCTTCTCTTTACAACATTGTTGGTTTACATGGTTGATATAACTTAACACATACGTAACTTCCCCAACATATACTGGCTTAATACATTACAGAATTATACAAGGCTTTAGAATTGTCTGAAGGTCAAATTCAAACGTCCAGGTTTCAGGTGTGTGGCATTGATCACTGCCGACGGTGCGGTATTCAGTTTGATCTTCCTGATGCCATGGTATAGCATCCTTGACTGCCCACCCATAACTAACACATCTCCTGACTTTAGTATTAACTTCCTTGCGAGATCAGCACGCTTCTGCTCGCCATACACAAACACTGCGGTATCACCAATGGACCAAGACACCACGGGTACTCCCTTACTTAGAGACTCGGGTGACTCGTCCTTATCTTGGTGTAACCCTAATCGTCCACCTTTCTGGTAGAAGTTCACAATACACAAATCTGTTTTCACATCTGGAATTGAATCCGTTTCAACTTGTTGAGCAATTCCCACGGCGTGATTAACGACCGCACGGAACTCCTCAGGTATACTTGGTACTGTTGCTCCATCTTCAGCTCGCACTTCTTGATATGTCTTGGTGTAAGGGTTCCAGTCCTTACCCATGCACATCATCTTCAATTGCATTCTTGATCCGTTCGGGTATTCGGGTGTGTAGAAACCTCCAGGTTTAGCTCCAAGTTCGTCGCATCGTCTGATGACATGGATTTGTGCTTCCGGTGTCAGGTATCCATTTAAAAGTATCATACCTGGCTGGATAACCTGACATTGCTCCATTGGAAAGTCGGTGATGTTGATGGTGGTTTCTTCAGGGTTTGGTGTGGGTGGGATTGGATAACATATATTGAAGGTTCCTTTAAGTTTAGAATTATCTAATTAGGTGCCTTTCGCACTATACTTTAACTCCTTACTCACATGATAATACACTTGGACTCACTAATACACACATGCATGAAATGCGGTATGCAATCACTTATTACATTCAACAGTTTAGGCGGTACCTGGTCTAGAAGAGGGCCCTGGCGCCTCAGACCGGTCCACCACATTCAGGGCGGCCTTGCTAGGTCCCGACCCCTTCCCCTTCTGGGAATCAGTGTGCCTCTGATCTGTGGGTGGCTGGTTAGCCGTCTTCGGGCCATCAATAGCTGCTGTGGCCTTACCCTTCCACTGCCCCCTGGGCTTGTTGACTCTGCTGTTGGGGTTCCGGTAACACTCGTTGTAACGCCCCTACTTATCATAAATGCAGCGGAAATAAAATACTAAGGCGATTACAGATCATCGGGTTCCAAACACCCGGCACCAAACCTCACCAATTACAACTTATGATATTACAAATGCTACGGTCTGAACTCGAGAAAACATAACTAGTGCAAGATATAAAAACTCTCCACAATTCCTAATTCCTATCCCAATCACTCATACTCTTCGTGGCCACCTGTATAACAGTCCGTACCTGCAAGATGAAACCAAGCAGCCCACCCCGGGAGGGGTGAGTCAGTTCCCTGGAATGGAACTGGTACAACTCTCTAAAACAAAAGTTTAAAACATAACTCTTGAAACAAACAATAACCCGAAGTCAAATGCTTAAAACAAAAACAGAAGAACAAGGCACATCAAAATCACCAAGTCAAAGATATCAAGTCAAGGATAGAGATAAATAACAAGAAGTAAAGCGAGTCAACTTAAAAGAAACCACGCCAGAAGTTAGTGAACATCCATTGCTTAAGTTAGATTCAGTTCCAATTAGGATTAGAAAGACCCAAGTAGTCACATGGACTGGGAATGAAAGAAGATATCCAAGAACCCATAACTCAAGAGTGGAATAAAACCAATTGGGAGAGATGGCCCCCACCGCCAGTCAGTTGTCACAAGGACGGGGTAAACAGACCTCCGCTGTCAGTTGTCCATATGGACGAGGTATAGCAGACCTCCGCTGCCACCGACCCGTTCTCGGTCATCGGTGAAAAGTGAGTGCACCACTTAATAGAAATAATCCATACCCAATACCAAGATTGACATTTTCCCATATTCCCACTAGATTATTAACTGTACAAGTGCAATACCAAAACACTCAGTCCTATAGAGTGCAGAGGCGTAAACCCTCAACAGTCAATATCTAATGAGGCAACCAGATAAGAGGAACCAATGATCATGTGAGTTGTACATCCAAGGCTCAGTTAGTCACACAGGCTGAGTTAGTCACACAAACAATTTCCTTCAGATCATTCAAGCTCATTTAGCGTTTCTCAAAACATTCCATAAAATTCGTCACCAAAATATCTGAGTACGAGAAATCGTACAAAACATTCCATAGAGTCCAAAACACAACAAGCTGAGTACGAGAAATCGTACCTGGTAATCGCTGTAGCAGTTCTAGTCGACTTGTGCAAATAATCAACAATACTCTGAGGAATATTAAAGGTAGTCTAACATCAATAACTTGTAACCTAAGTTAAACTTAAATAAATTCCTCACTCTTATTTCTAAGTCTCAATTGTCTTTTAAGCCCTCACTTAAATGTTATGTATAACCTTTGACTTATATTAGAATGTTGTATAACCCAAGGTTGTAAGACTAGGGAATGTATGTTATTAACACTTGTTAATTGTTACACTCTTATCCACTTTATTCATACTTAACCCTAATTCAAGACTCTTGAGACCCTTATATCATAAGTGCATATTATATTATTCATCTAATCTTAGAATCTCAATAATAATTTTTAAGCTTAATACTTTTATTCTTAATTTAGAATAAATATCGGGTTATGACCTATGATAGGTTTATCTTAGAATATTATACTATTATTTCACAATGTAATGATTATGTATTTTATCAGTATTACCAAATAATCCATTATGATTAAGTTTTCCCCTCAACTTAATTAAGATCTACATCCTGTATATTGGAAACATGGGGTTATAGATGCATTTTATGATAACCTAATTGAGTTACTAAACTCATTTATCTTATGTTTAGTTTAGGATGACTTTTATTACAACCATCTAATAATCTTATCATAAGATGTTAAATTGCTTCTCATCTTGAATAACTATATTATAGTTAACTTAGATTTATCGAACTCTTACATTTAGTATTCCCAAGGTATATTATTTACTTTATCATTAACTATATAATAAGGCACTTTAAGATAACCTTTTATTTATCCTTGCTTACATTTAATTTCCCAAATGTTTTATTTTTACACACATTCCCGCTATAGACTATGTATAATCCTTTTATACTAAATTTTAATAAACTTACGTCTTAAAATACATTTTTCATATTGTTTACAAAACCTAAGGTTTCAAAGGAATAACTTAATAAATTAATCTCCTTTATTATGTTTTAGGATGAACATTATATCTTAACATAAGGTAGAATTTATCTAAGAATTAAACTCTCATTCACAAGTGAAATTGTCAATTTCTTAATAAGATAATATGTTCTGAAAAATCCTCATACCTTATACTCAAATGACACATTAATATTTTTAGTGTCGTAAAGTAGATCAATATAATCTCTTATGTAACTTAGTTTTATCTAATAAAAGGTTCAAAGGTTTTAAGTATCAAATTCCTATTTATAAACCTTTCGATAAATTCTAACTACTAAATACCTCACTTAATTGTAGACTCACATCCTAAGTATTGGTAATTAATGTTATAAATGTATTTCATATGGCTTATCTAATGCCAAGAACTTAAGGATTATTATTTAGATAAATTTCCAAAACATAGTTTAATATAGTTTTATACCATAATCCTTTTAATGATTTTATCCTAAAACATTAAGTTATATTTCAATACCATAAATGTTAAGAAATGATTAAATCTAGACTTACTAATCCACCCCACATTTAGATGTAAAAGTATTTTATTTATTTTATTATTGTTTATATATTAAGAACATTTAGATGTAAAAGTATTACATTTATTTATTAATTATATAGTAAGTTCTATTGTGTAAAATCTAATTACAAATATTCCTAAGTCCTAACTTATTAATTACCAAACCAAATTATAGATTTACATTCTGGTCTTTGACAAATAATATTACACATGTATTTTAATATGGTTTATATAAATCTTAGAAATCCAAGATAACTCTTTAAGCTTAATTTCATAACTATAATTTAATACCACCTCATATAATATTCTCCTATTAGTATTATGTAGAGGTTTAGTTTAACTTACTAATTCCTTCGTATTATATTTCCTATAAGGTATTTAATTTTACTATGTTTACTGTGTATATATTTATATATAGGATTTGTACAAAACATTATTTATGTAGTTTTATTGTATTTAATTATTTATATTAACTTCGACACACACCTACATCCAAAATATGGTTAATAAAATAAAGTATTTTCCTTAGTTTCAATTAAGTATATTAACTACCATATTATATAATTAATATAAATGTAGATTAATTTAGCTCCTTGATTTAACCTAAGTTACTATGTTATTTCTTTTACATATATGTGTAAATATATATATATTCCTTAGTTTTAATTAAGAATATTAACTCCCGTATAATATAATAAATAAAACGTAAAAATAATTATATTCCTTGATTTATATAAGTTTCCACTTAAATATGTATATATACATATATGTAAATAATTTCACTTCTATTAAAAACTAATACCTAAACATTTATAAACTTACTGTTATAAAATGTTAATTTAGTGTTCCATATTTTTCCCAGATTAAAAAGTTTATTAACAAACCATACTTTAATTTTTTTTTGGTTACATTAAAACCATATATTATAAGTTATTCTTATGAAAACCTCATAAACACAATTTTTAAAACCTTTTACCATTGCCCAAAAATCCCCAAATTTAATATACAGTAACTATAACATTTTGGACACATTATAAAAATTTTATTTCATAAAAATATCTTTTTAATTTAGCCAAATAATTCCAGAAAACCCGTAACTTGCAAAAATCATAACTTACGTTTAACAACTCCAAAACCATATTAATTTACATCAAAATAAACTAGATTAAATAAGGAATCTATGGTTAAAATTTCAAGTCAAAATACATTCGGGAAGGTATTTAAATTAATTCAACAAGTTAAGATTTATTTCTGAAATCATAATAAAAACTTATACTCTTAATTTGAAACGATCTAATCTCAGCCGTCCGTTTCCTATAGCTACGATCGGACGGCTGCTGAAAGCCAAGTTCATCAGCAACCTCCTCTACCTAGTCGAGTACTAAATCGTAATTATCTCACAATCTACAGAACGAAATCGAGTGATTCTTGTTTCTATGGTTTCGAAATCAAATTTCGGTTCTAATGATACCAATTTCCCCAATTATAATGCAGTATTCATCGGGTTTCGATTTCTGTTTCGAAGTTAGGTTTTCTTTTCCGGTTTCGAATTCGATTTGTCAAATTCTCTCAATTTGTTGCGTAATTGGGTAAATTGATAGAGGGTTATGAACGGGAATGCAAAACAGAGTAGCATTATAGGTATAATTTGGTCGGAATCGTACCGGAGATGCGCCGGCAAGGCAATTCGAACTCGTTTTTCTGGAAAACTAGTATTTTATGTGTTGTTCAGGTAGGCAACTTCGCGGATCAACTCGGGATAACTGAGATGGATTCAATCCATAAAACCTACGTCATTTTAAAGAAGACATGTAACTCTAAACATTGGTGGAAGAATCATGGAAAACTAATAACTAGGGAGAAAGTTATAGATCCACAAAGATCGGAGTTTACCATGTTGTTTCTGGAAATATTCTGGGCAAAAACCGACGTGATCGAGTAGGTAACTTTAGACGACTCGCTCTCCCTATTGGTTGCGAATAAGCCTTGGTCATTAACATGAAAGTTGTAGAGGGATTTGAGATCTTCAAAACAAGCTAAAGAACACGAAATTTGGATGAGAAACGAAGAAGTTATGGCGAGACGAAGTTTACCCGATTTCAGGAAAAACTGGAATTCTGGGTTACGCAATCGCGAGGAGCCAACTTTGGATCGATTTTCCGTCATGTAGAAGGAGTTAGATGATGTGTGAGTAATGGTTGGAAAGAGAAAGATAGGAGAATCGAATGAAACAACGGCATACCAAATGGTGGAGTAGAGAAAAGATATAGCGTTCTGAAATCGACCCTCGCATGCCAAAACTGGAAAACAGGACTGTTCAGTGTAATGCTGGCTGACTGACACGTCAGCATTTCTAAAATTTTGGCTCTAAACTTCAATTATCATAACTTTGGCTAGGATGTCCGTTTTTAACGTTCTTTTTATCGATCTTCATGGTTTTTCATAACCTATTTATTGGTATAGGTTTCATGGCCTGGTTTGACCATTCTCAAAAAGTCAACTCTAGCAAGGCTTAATAAGCTTTAAGGTTTCTAGAATTTTATATTGACTTTTATGTTTCAAAACAATGTTCCAACACTTCCTAAAATCTTTATAATATATTTGGAGTGTTTAGAAATTTTCCCAAGATTTATTGACTTATAAATCTTATTATTAAATTCATAATACTATATAATAATGTATAATAATTAGGGTTAAATAGGAGAAAACCCCTAAATAAATTTCACAATTCCATATAATAATTTAATATTCATAATTCCATACCATAATTTAATATTAATAGTATTATTTATGGTTTAATAAAAGAAATCCCCTAAATTAATTTAAATTAATTTAGGGGTATTTCAGTATATCCCCCTTAACAAAACTTCGCCTCGAAGTTTAAAAATCAACTAATAAGCACTCACACCACTTCGGGTGTGCTAAAACAATAATAATTCCAACGAAATTCCATACCAATCCAATCCTTTATTTCCATCCATTCCCATTCCACATTCCACTCGAGATTACTCAAACTCAAACTGAACCAAGATATACCGAGATATTTCATGATAAAAATAAAAAGTCACATGCGGTGTCATAATGTAAAAACCAAGTACACACATACACCTCTTACTCTGCTAATCACGCAACAGGGCATAATCTGGATGAGGTAGCGAAGAAGGATTATGCTCTACCCCCCCTTAAAAGAGAACTTCGTCCCGAAGTTTAAGATTTATCTACCAACTACTCACACCCGCTTCCGGTGTGTGGGTAAACTAAATATCAAGTTGTACTACAAGCTTTAAAATGTATACCAAACAATCAACCACTCAAGGGTATTCATCCAATAACAATTCCCAAACATTTGTTTCCGTTATCAAACACTACATTCAAAGAATTCAGCACCTTATTATCAAGCTTTGTTGTAAATTTTATGGCACTGTTGAATTTATCTATGATCGATATTTATTTGTACCCCCTGATTGTTATGTATTTGTATTTTCTTGATTATTATAAAATTTTATTTTATGATCCTTACCTATTCATTTTATGACCAGTACGAATGATATGTCCATTATATGTTCATTTTATATTGTATGTTTATTTTATGAAGATGTCGTACCCCCCCTTAAAATAGGGTACGACCCATATCCGTCTCGTAATAAGAAGTGGAATTTAAACTCACTTTTAAGGAGCACTATATTTTACATCTCCTATGGAGATTCCTCCTTCAAGGATGCAGTTCATTTTTGATGCACAATATCACTCGTTGTTATTCTAGCTTGATTATAATTAAATCTTTTAGTGTCCCAACATGCTTTCCTAACTCATTTCGCCTCTCTTACGGTCATTGGCAAGAACAAAGTTTAGAATTCATCATTCATATAGTAGGTTAAATTTTGAGAACGGAACATAGGTTATACTTAGATATTATAATAACATTTTAGTTCACTCTTTCTTTATTTAAGTATTGGGTGTAGTAGGTATCAAAATCTTAATCATGTGATTTGGAAACTATTAATTCATAAAAGAAAAATTCCATTATAATGTAATGTAATTATTTAAATGCCATCCTTACTACAACATTTCTCTAGAAGCATTTTATAACCTAAAGTTTCTTAATTGTCATGGCTTAAAAATTCATGAACTTATTTAAAATAGTATCATACTATATATTAAAACTTCTTTTTTTTTTCAATGCAATTAAATCTTTCATGAAACCTTGTACCGAATTTATAACCTAAAATACGTAAATATGCCATTTATGTTATTTTCACATATCAATATATTAACAAGCTATAAATCAGGTGTAACATGTTTGAGTAGTTTAAATAATATTTTAGATCATATAATAAGTCTAGATAGTCTTTCAAAATTATATTCAAAGCTTTATTAGCCAACCATACATTAAAATTTGTATTATATTCCTTTATAAAAATACACCTTCTGTGACTTCTAAAATTTTGCATATGTATAATGTTAAACTTCCAAATAAACATGAGAATTTCCAATCCTTAAGTAACTCTCATTTTTTTTTACTAGATGCTCATTACTCCAAGTATTTAAGAATCAATGATATTTAGTTTAGTATTACTCTTCCCTTCACTCAATCTTTAAGTTACTTCCTTTAATATATTTTTTTTATATTTAATAAGGGGTAATGTTGTACCTTGGAGTACCCAAATTTAAATCCCCTTCCTCCATGTATAGGTATTTTTCACCAAATATTTAACTCAATAAACCCTTTACATGTATGAATTTGAATACTGAATCTTAAGATACAAATTTTGAATTGTTCGTTGTGGCTAGTAATGAAATATGCCTAGCTCAAGATTTCATGATGGTAACGTCTTACCACCAATCCTCCTCAAGTTCAACACAATCCATCACTTGCGTAGAAGATTATTTACGGTTAGATGACAAGGCTTGTCTAGCCCCTAGACTTCCAGAAGTGAGTGTGCACCCCCACTACTTTCAGCCTAGGAGTTCGTCGCACCAGGCACTTCCCGTAGGGTGTTAGGTTTATGTATTTTCTTTCTGAAGTTAACATAGAGTTTTAGTGTGGATTACAGGTTTGGATGTTGATCTTTTCTGATGAGTTACTAGTTCTTGTTAGTTTAATAATTTTCTAGACTTAAGATTTATCTTAAACATGATCTTTAGGTAATAATTTGTACCAAGTAGTTCTTGAGATTTATTTCAAGCTTTAAAGGAGTTGAAGTATATATCACTTAATTATTCAAAGCTCCACTTGTATACTATTTCCAACCAAAAGTATTCTTTAAAATTCTGGGAACATGTGTACAAGCTTTTAAAGCATTGCTTTCTTAGCCATGTATTTTCCATACGTATGCTTTTGAAAGTAGTTCAATGTATGATTTATTCCAACCAAGATCTTATCATACCCAATTGATAATGTTCCAGACTTATTATTATTATTTTATAGTTTAATGATCAAACGGTATGACAACACACTATTCCTAACAGACATTCATACAAAAAGTGTATAAAGAAATCATTCACTAATCCAAGAAGGGTTAGGAGTCGTGCCTTACTGGAATCCTCACTTCCCAATTCTACCCCAATTCCCCAGTTTTAAGGGCACCTATATTCTAACTATTTCACTCGGCTTGTTTTCTCGGGCTCAGAGCGTAACTACGCTCTGATACCACTTTCTGTAACGCCCCTACTTATCATAAATGCAGCGGAAATAAAATACTAAGGCGATTACAGATCATCGGGTTCCAAACACCCGGCACCAAACCTCACCAATTACAACTTATGATATTACAAATGCTACGGTCTGAACTCGAGAAAACAAACTAGTGCAAGATATAAAAAACTCTCCAAATTCCTAATTCCCATCCCATCACTCATACTCTTCGTGGCCACCTGTATAAAGTCGTACCTGCAAGATGAAACCAAGCAGCCCACCCCGGGAGGGGTGAGTCAGTTCCCTGGAATGGAACTGGTACAACTCTCTAAAACAAAAGTTTAAAACATAACTCTTGAAACAAACAATAACCCGAAGTCAAATGCAAAACAAAAACAGAAGAACAAGGCACATCAAAATCACCAAGTCAAAGATATCAAGTCAAGGATAGAGATAAATAACAAGAAGTAAAGCGAGTCAACTTAAAAGAAACCACGCCAGAAGTTAGTGAACATCCATTGCTTAAGTTAGATTCAGTTCCAATTAGGATTAGAAAGACCCAAGTAGTCACATGGACGGAATGAAAGAAGATATCCAAGAACCCATAACTCAAGAGTGGAATAAAACCAATTGGGAGAGATGGCCCCCACCGCCAGTCAGTTGCCACAAGGCGAGGTAAACAGACCTCCGCTGTCAGTTGTCCAAATGGCGAGGTATAGCAGACCTCCGCTGCCACCGACCCGTTCTCGGTCATCGGTGAAAAGTGAGTGCACCACTTATTAGAAATAATCCATACCCAATACCAAGATTGACATTTCCCATATTCCCACTAGACTATTAACTGTACAAGTGCAATACCAAACACTCAGTCCTACAGAGTGCAGAGGCGTAAACCCTTAACAGTCAATATCTAATGAGACAACCAGATAAAGGAACCAATGATCATGTGAGTTGTACATCCAAGGCTCAGTTAGTCACACAGCTGAGATGTAGTCACACAACCAATTTCCTTTTCAAGATCATTCAAGCTCATTTAGCGTTTCTCAAAACATTCCATAAAATTCGTCACCAAAAATATCTGAGTACGAAATCGTACAAAACATTCCATAGAGTCCAAAACACAAGCTGAGTACGAGAAATCGTACCTGGTAATCGCGTTGTAGCAGTTCTAGTCGACTTGTGCAAATAATCAACAATACTCTGAGGAATATTAAAGGTAGTCTAACATCAATACTTGTAACCTAAGTTAAACTTAAATAAATTCCTCACTCTTATTTCTAAGTCTCAATTGTCTTTTAAGCCCTCACTTAAATGTTATGTATAACCTTTGACTTATATTAGAATGTTGTATAACCCAAGGTTTGTAAGACTAGGGAATGTATGTTATTAACACTTGTTAATTGTTACACTCTTATCCACTTTATTCATACTTAACCCTAATTCAAGACTTTGAGACCCTTATATCATAAGTGCATATTATATTATTCATCTAATCTTAGAATCTCAATAATAATTTTAAGCTTAATACTTTTATTCTAATTTAGAATAAATATCGGGTTATGACCTATGATAGGTTTATCTTAGAATATTATACTATTATTTCACAATGTAATGATTATGTATTTTATCAGTATTACCAAATAATCCATTATGATTAAGTTTTCCCCTCAACTTAATTAAGATCTACATCCTGTATATTGGAAACATGGGGTTATAGATGCATTTATGATAACCTAATTGAGTTACTACACTCATTTATCTTATGTTAGTTTAGGATGACTTTTATTACAACCATCTAATAATCTTATCAGATGTTAAATTGCTTCTCATCTTGAATAACTATTATAGTTAACTTAGATTTATCGAACTCTTACATTTAGTATTCCCAAGGTATATTATTTACTTTATCATTAACTATATAATAAGCACTTTAAGATAACCTTTTATTTATCCTTGCTTACATTTAATTTCCCAAATGTTTTATTTTTACACACATTCCCGCTATAGACTATGTATAATCCTTTTATACTAAATTTTAATAAACTTACGTCTTAAAATACATTTTTCATATTGTTTACAAAACCTAAGGTTTCAAAGGAATAACTTAATAAATTAATCTCCTTTATTATGTTTTAGGATGAACATTATATCTAACATAAGGTAGAATTTATCTAAGAATTAAACTCTCATTCACAAGTGAAATTGTCAATTACTTAATAAGATAATATGTTCTGAAAAATCCTCATACCTTACTCAAATGACACATTAATATTTTTAGGCGTAAAGTAGATCAATATAATCTCTTATGTAACTTAGTTTTATCTAATAAAAGGTTCAAAGTTTAAGTATCAAATTCCTATTATAACCTTTCTATAAATTCTAACTACTAAATACCTCACTTAATTGTAGACTCACATCCTAAGTATTGGTAATTAATGTTATAAATGTATTTCATATGGCTTATCTAATGCCAAGAAACTTAAGGATTATTATTTAGATAAATTTCCAAATCATAGTTTAATATAGTTTATATCATAATCCTTTTAATGATTTTATCCTAAAAATTAAGTTATATTTCAATACCATAAATGTTAAGAAATGATTAAATCTAGACTTACTAATCCACCCCACATTTAGATGTAAAAGTATTTTATTTATTTTATGTATTGTTATATATTAAGAACATTTAGATGTAAAAGTATTACATTTATTAATTATATAGTAAGTTCTATTGTGTAAAATCTAATTACAAATTTCCTAAGTCCTACTTATTAATTACCAAACCAAATTATAGATTTACATTATGGTCTTTGACAAATAATATTACAATGTATTTTAATATGGTTTATATAAATCTTAGAAATCCAAGATAACTCTTTAGCTTAATTTCATAACTATAATTTAATACCGCCTCATATAATATTCTCCTATTAGTATTATGTAGAGGTTTAGTTTACTTACTAATTCCTTCATATTATATTTCCTATAAGGTATTTAATTTTACTATGTAGTTGTTATATTTATATATACTAGGATTTTACAAAACATTATTTATGTAGTTTTATTGTATTAATTATTTATATTAACTTACACACACCTCAATCCAAATATGGTTACAAAATAAAGTATTTTCCTTAGTTTCAATTAAGTATAACTACCATATTATATAATAATATAAATGTAGATTAATTTAGTCCTTGATTTAACCTAAGTTACTATGTTATTTTTTACATATATGTGTAATAAATTATATATATATTCCTTAGTTTTAATTAAGAATATTAACTCCCGTATAATATAATAAATAAAACGTAAAAATAATTATATTCCTTGATTTATATAAGTTTCCACTTAAATATGTATATATACATATATGTAAATAATTTCACTTCTATTAAAAAACTAATACCTAAACATTTATAAACTTACTGTTATAAAATGTTAATTTAGTGTTCCATATTTTTCCCAGATTAAAAAGTTTATTAACAAACCATACTTTAATTTTTTTTGGTTACATTAAAAACCATATATTATAAGTTATTCTTATGAAACCTCATAAACACAATTTTTAAAACCTTTTACCATTGCCCAAAATCCCCAAATTTAATATACAGTAACTATAACATTTTGGACACATTATAAAAATTTTATTTCATAAAAATATCTTTTTAATTTAGCCAAATAATTCCAGAAAACCCGTAACTTGCAAAAATCATAACTTACGTTTAACAACTCCAAAACCATATTAATTACATCAAATAAACTAGATTAAATAAGGAATCTATGGTTAAAATTTAAGTCAAAATACATTCGGGAAGGTATTTAAATTAATTCAACAAGTTAAGATTTATTTCTGAAATCATAATAAAAACTTATACTCTTAATTTGAAACGATCTAATCTCAGCCGTCCGTTTCCTATAGCTATGATCGGACGGCTGCTGAAAGCCAAGTTCATCAGCAACCTCCTCTACCTAGTCGAGTACTAAATCGTAATATCTCACAATCTACAGAACGAAATCGAGTGATTCTTGTTTCTATGGTTTCGAAATCAAATTTCGGTTCTAATGATACCAATTTCCCCAATTATAATGCAGTATTCATGGTTTCGATTTTGTTTCGAAGTTAGGTTTTCTTTCCGGTTTCGAATCGATTTGTCAATTCTCTCAATTTGTGTTGCGTAATTGGGTAAATTGATAGAGGGTTATGAACGGAATGCAAAACAGAGTAGCATTATAGGTATTAATTTGGTCGGAATCGTACCGGAGATGCGCCGGCAAGGCAATTCGAACTCGTTTTTCTGGAAAACTAGTATTTTATGTGTTGTTCAGGTAGGCAACTTCGCGGATCAACTCGGGTAAACTGAGATGGATTCAATCCATAAACCTACGTCATTTTAAAGAAGACATGTAACTCTAAACATTGGTTGGAAGAATCATGGAAAACGAATAACTAGGGAGAAAGTTATAGATCCACAAAGATCGGAGTTTACCATGTTGTTTCTGGAAATATTCTGGGCAAAAACCGACGTGATCGAGTAGGTAACTTTAGACGACTCGCTCTCCCTATTGGTGCGAATCAGCCTTGGTCATTAACATGAAGTTGTAGAGGGATTTGAGATCTTCAACAAGCTAAAGAACACGAAATTTGGATGAGAATGAAGAAGTTATGGCGTGACGAAGTTTACCCGATTTCAGAAAAACTGGAATTCTGGGTTACGAATCGCAAGGAGCAACTTTAGATCTTTTCCGTCGATTGTAGAAGGAGTTAGATGATGTGTGAGTAATGGTTGGAAAGAGGAAAGATAGGAGAATCGAATGAAACAAACGGCATACCAAATGGTGGAGTAGAGAAAAGATATAAGGCGTTGAAATCGACCTATGGCATGCCAAAACCGATGGGAACTCAGGACGTTCAGTGCCATTGGCTGGCTGACTGACACGTCAGCACTTCTAAAATTTGGCTCTAAACTTCAATTGTCATAACTTTGGCTAGGATGGTCCGTTTTAACGTTCTTTTTATCGATCTTCATGGTTTTTCATAACCTATTTATTGGTATAGGTTTCATGGCCTGGTTTGACCATTCTCAAAAAGTCAACTCTAGCAAGGCTTAATAAGCTTTAAGGTTTCTAGAATTTTATATTGACTTTTATGTTTCAAAACATGTTCCAACACTTCCTAAAATTTATAATATTGGAGTGTTTAGAATTTTCCCAAGATTTATTGACTTATAAATCTTATTATTAAATTCATAATACTATATAATAATGTATAATAATTAGGGTTAAATAGGAGAAAACCCCTAAATAAATTTCACAATTCCATATAATAAGTTAATATTCATAATTCCATACCATAATTTAATATTAATAGTATTATTTATGGTTTAATAAAAGAAATCCCCTAAATTAATTTAAATTAATTTAGGGGTATTTCATGTCAAACCCTCATTTTAATGCATGTGTTGAAAAATCGAGTTCCAAATGAAGTTTTTCTAGCTATGGATGAGCCATTCACAAGGGAGGAGAAAGATGAAATCTATGGGAAGCATGCACCCGAGGAAAACACCTGATCCTGATGGGATGAATGTTACTTTCTTGTTTACTTTCTGGGATATTATTGTTGATGATTTTCTAGATACATTCCTTCACTTCCTTAATACTAATTATTCCCCTCCTAGTTTAAACCATACTAATCCAGTCCTTATTCCTAAGAAAAAGGTGCATGTTCTATGGTGGATTTCAGACCCATCTCCTTGTGTAATATGGTGATAACATGATTGCAAAGACAATTGTTAATAGAATTAAGCTTGCCATGCCTTTTGTAATTTCAAATGACCAAGGTGCTTTTGTTTCTGGGCGAAAAATTACTAATAATGTTATTGTTGCACATGAGCTTTTGCATCTATTAAGAGGTTCTAAGGCAAGAGATAGAGGTGTTTTTGCATACAAGATTGGTATGTCTAAGGCTTTTGATAGGGTTGAGTGGGATTTTGTCCTTGGGTTGTTGTCTAGTATGGGCTTTCATCCAAAGTGTGTGCAGTTAATTAGGAAGTGTATCTCTACTGTCTATATGTATGTTCTGACCAATGGATATCCTGGGCAGAGTTTTCTCCCAAGACGTGGTGTGAGGCAGGGTGGCCCTCTTTCCCCTTACTTGTTTATTGTGTGTATGGAGGCACTCTCTTAGGGATGGCAATGGGTCGGGTTTGGGTCAGGAGGACCATCACCCGCACCCGTCACCCAACTTCACCTGCTCCACCCGTACCCGACCCATCACCCGTTATGTATCACCCATCACCCGTTTCACCCATCACCCGCGGGTGAAGCGGGTGAACCCGTTTACCCATTTACCCGTTTGTTTTTCTTTTTCTTGTTCGCCACTAAGGTTTGCAAATTACTGTGAGTGGAGAGAAAATAGAGACACAAAGCATGTATGTTCTATGTTTGCCGGTTAGGAATGTGAAATTTACTTCAGAGAAAATAATGAAATATTGCACAGAGTATGTACGTTCCATGTTCGTCAATTATGGTTACAAAATTACCATGAGTGAAGAGACAAAATAGAGGTGCAGAGCATGTATGATCAATGTTCGCCTGTTAGGATTACGAAATTACCTTTAGTGAAGAGAATGAAAAACTTCGTATAGCATGTAAGTTATTTGTTTTTCAGTTAGAGTTTCAAAATTACTGAGAGTGAAGAAAGAAAATAGAGGCACAGAGCATCTTTGTTCCATGTTTGCCAGTTAGGGTTGCAATTACTTTCAGTGAAGATAATTAAAACTGCGTAGAGCAAGTATGCTAGGGCTGTAAAATTACCGAGAGTGGTGAGAATAAAGAATGACGCAGTCACCCAGAGCATGAATGTTCCTTGTTCACTAGTTAAGGTTACAAAAATCATGAATGAAGGAGAATGAATAATAAGTAACAATTTAACATATAATATATATAATCTATGCGGGTGAGCGGGTCGGGTGATGGGTGAAAAATGTTCACCCGTCACCCGACCCGCACCCGTACCCGTTCCACCCGTCACCCGTTTTATGCGGGTTTTTCACCCGGTTTAGCGGGTCGGGTGACCGGGTGAAATGGGTACCCGCGGACCCATTGCCATCCCTACACTCTCTTATGCTATTAGATTTGCTGAATCAGTGGGGTTAAATAGTGGTTTCAAGATTAGGGGTTTGGATGATGTTATTACTAGTTTATTTTTTGCTGATGACTGGGTAATCTTTAGGTGTGTAATTGATGAAAATGCAACAGTTCTTAGAGATGTCCTCCTTGATTTCTCCGAGGCATCAGGGTAATGTATTAACCCTCAGAAATTAAGTTTTATGTTCTCAGCTGGAGTACCTCAGCCTTTAAGGAATAATATTGTTACTAGGCTGGGTTCGAAGGAAGTTGATGATTTTGGTCTATATTTTGGTTTTCCAAGTAAGGTGAGCAGGAATAAGAGGATGATCTTTGACTATATTTGTGAGAGAGTTTAGAGAAAGATTCAAGGTTGGGGTAGATTGGTGTCTCAGGCTGGCAGAAGCATCCTTATTAAAAATGTTTTGCAATCGATCCCAGTTTATGTTATGAGTGTTATCAAGTTGCCTTTGACCCTTGTAAGTGAGTTGCATTCACTTTTGGCCAAGTTTTGGTGGTCAGGTTGTGATAGTATAAGGGGTTTGCACTGGAAGAAGTGGTTTTCCATGTGTAAACCGGTGTCCTCAGAGGGAATGGGTTTTCGTGATCTGGGTGTTTTTAATGAGGATTTGCTTCTTGGTCAGCTCTGAATAGTTGTGACCTATCCTTCATCTATTCTTTCAAAGGTTCTAAGTGCTTGATATTTTAGGGGAGGATCTCTGTTGACTGCTACACTAGGGAGTCGTCCTAGCCCTGTGTGAAGGGGTCTTTTTTCATGTTTAGAACTTTTCAAGGTTGGGGTAAGGAGAGTGGTAGAAAGTGGGGATACTATTGAGATCCTTTCTCCTTGGCTTCCCAACAAGCCTGAGAGTTATCCTTCGTTATGTATGCTCCCCGATTTGGCTAAGTCTGAGGGCAAAGTGTCATGGTTATTTAACCCTACTGATAGAAGCTGGCGCTCTACTATTCTTAGGCAATGGTTTACAGATGATGATATAAGGGTTATTGAGTCTATATATTTAAGGGATGGGCCTAGTGTTGATTAGTGGATTTGGAACGGATCTAAGTTTGATCGTTTTGCAGTTCGATCTGCTTATTTTATGGCTTTCACAGCTAGGTGTGCATATTTACCTCAATGTTCGGGGGGGGGGTTGCATTGGGAAAATTCTTAGAAAGTATGGGCTTGTGCTATCTCTCTTCGAGTTAAAGTATTTTGGTGGAAGTTGTGGCATGGGTTTTTTCCATGCGGTGCTCTTTTATCTTATAGGTTCAAGGATCCAAGTCGTGATGTTTGCTTCTGTGGGTCGGTTGAGACTTTCAGTCATATGTGTTTATATTGTCCATCTGTGATCAGGTTTTGGGATCGTCTACCTTTGAGAAGCTAATAGCTTTGGCTACTGATGGTGTTTTTCTCAATTGGGTTGTGCATCTATGTTTGTCTTTAAAGGGGTATCAATTTGACAATTTACTTCTTCTCTTGTGGAAAATATGTTTAGTAGGTATCAATTTACTCATGGTTCTGCTTATAGTTTGGAGGAAGGATGGTTTCAAGCGGGGGCTTACCTGGATGTGGATTCTGTTGCTGGGCGAGATGACATCCTAGTTGGAGGGAGGGTCTTGGATCCAGGTGATGACTCAACTACGTGGATGGTAGTTACAAATCAGGTGCTCCTACAGGTTTTGGTGTGGTTGGTTATAAGCATGGAAAGCGGGTAATGATAGGGTGTCGGGGGCTCTTTTTGCAGCAAGGAGAAGAGTCTCCTTTGGTGGTCGAGCAAGGCCATGACATAGGCAGTTGATTGGGCTAGGAGGCGGGTTTAGTGAATGTTTGTTTTTATTCATTTTGTAAGGGTTTGATTGATGTTTTGAATGGGGATGAGGGTTTAGATCCAGTTGTATGTTCTTTGTTGATGATATTTTGAGAACTTGCAAATGTTTGATAAGGTCTTGTGGTCTTTTGTAACAAGAGAAGAGAAGAGAATGTGAATACGCATCTCTTGGCAAATGTAGATAGAAGTGGCTCTTTAAGTGGGTTTTGGTTTGATCAAATACCGGATTATATAATCAAGATTTATTGCTAATATAAGTTTACCTCTTTTGAAAAAAAAAATTGAAACTATCATATCCAAAGTGACAATGTTAACCTAATTTTTTTAAAATAAATAAAATTTCAATATATTATTAACTTCTACTATATTTTTTAAGAGTTATGAGTAATTTATATACTTACACACTTAAAAAATATTTATTAAATTATTGATAAATGGTGAAAATATGTAATTAAGTTGTTCCCAACATCATGTACTCACCCGGACAATACTAAATTAAAGTTTTCGCCCGAATATAAAAAGTTAGTAAAAGCCTCACTTTGGAATTGATCTAACAGATGGGAACGGGGCTGGACTTGGACGCTTTTGGAGACATCAAACAGAGACTCACATGAGTGACTGGAACAAAAGGTATACACTGAACAGAGCCACACAGACAGAGGACAGAAGAGAACCGCGAGAGCAGAGAGAGAGAAAGGGAAAGGAAGAAGAAGAGCTGCATTTGAAGCTTCATCAATGGTTCTCTTACTCTTTATTTTAGGGAAATTTCATGAAATGCCACTATATTTTTGGCTAATTCGCCATTTAAAAAAGAATGTCATGAAATGTCACTATATTTTCTAAAAAGTCCATGAAATGTCAGTATAAATAGAAAAAAGACAAAAATACCCCTACTAGTTAACAAAGTACTTTTAAAGTTCACAATATGCCCTTAAGTGTTAAAAATTAACAAAAATATTAAAATAAAATAAAATTAGAAAAAATTATAAAAAAAATTAAAACAATTAAAAATTAAAAAAATTAAATTAAAAAACAAAAAAAATTAAAAAATTTAAAAAAATTAAAAAAATAAATATTAAATATTAAAATATCATTAAATATTAAAAAATCATTTTTTAAAATTTATTCAACAATATAAAAAGAATATTGAGTTCTAAGCAAATAATTTATACCAATTTTTCTACCAATTTGTATCATAATTTATACCAAATAAGTACCATAATTTCTAGCATACATTATTTCATTGTTATTTGCTATCATAGATTATTTATTTCTTAAAGCAAATAATTTTTTAAATTGCTGATAATATTTAAAAACTAAAATTTTAAACATAATAATTTATTTGAGATAGAGCGACTGAGAATATATATTATAACATACAATATTAAATAGTAAAACTTGTTTGAAGTGTAGAATAAAACATTTTCAGAATAATATTATCCAACTTATTCTTTCTTTGTTTATCATTACTTGCACCTAATAAGTTGCATATTATTATTTTGAAAATGTTTTATTCTACATTTCAATCCAGTTTTACTTTTAAAAAATGTATGTATACATATAATTATATATGTATATATATTTAGTCGCTCTATTTCCAATAAATTATTATATTTAGAAATTTTAGTTTTTAAAATTTATCTGTAATATAAAAAAATTATTTACTTTGAAGAAATAAATAATCTAAATTGATAGAAAATAATAATTAAAAAATGTATGATAAAAATTATGATACTTATTTGGTATAAATTATGGTACTATATTGGTAAAAAAAATTGGTATAAATTATTTGTTTAGAACTCAATATTCTTTTGTGGTATTGAATAAATTTTTAAAAGGGAAATATTTATTTTTTAATATTTAATGATATTTTCATTTATTTGAATTTTTAAATTTTTTGTAATTTTTCATTTTTTATAAATTTTATAAATTTTTATAAATTTTTTTAATTTTTATAAATTTTTATAAATTTTATAAATTTTTTATATTTTTATTGTATTTTAATATTTTTGTTAATTTTTGACACTTAGGGGCATATTATGAACTTTTATAAGTACTTTGTTTACTATTAGCGGTATTTTTGTCTTTTTTCCATATATACTGACATTTCATGGACTTTTCAGAAAATATAGTGGCATTTCATGACTTTTTTTTAGTGGCATTTCATGGATTAGCCAAAAATATAGGACATTTCGTGACTTTTTTTTTTAATGTTCGAGTAGTCTCTTTGTGTACTTTGGGATGAGGGTACCCTAAATCCTCAAACTATACTTGTACCTTATCTTATTTATTGTAGTTGTTTTCTCTCTTAAAAGCTTATTGAATGCTTTAGCTTGATCATCTATGACATTTATGGTGTTTCTTAGCAATGGTGGATCCAGGAACTTTTGTCTCGGGAGGATTTGTTTTTTAACACTGTCACTCTTAAAATATTATGTCATTTTGTATTTTTTTTCAAAAATTTATAAGAACAATTGACAAATTTTCAAAAGTTTGCCCCCGGATCCGATCCGCCACTATTTCTTAGTAATATATGATTTTGAGAGAACCCTAGATTTTATTATCTTTCTTAGTTGGTAAAATTTATGGCTATTGTTATAAACTTGAAATTAATGTTATTTAGTGACTTGAACTCCACTTGATTAGCTAGGTAAGATTTGATTTGACCATGATTTGGAGAGTGATTATATTTGTTCTAATAAACAATTAGAGTGAAGTGGGATTAATGGCAAGTTTGGGTGAATTTAGGTGCTTACAATCATCCCGGGGTACATCTATCTTCTTAGTCATTCCCACAAAACACAGAAAATCATAAGTTTCTGCACATTAACTTTTTTTATATATTTTTTGTACATTTATTAAATTAATAATTACCTGAATAGTTTCCAAGTACTTGTAGATATGACACTTATCTGCTACACCGATTGGGTGCACTTGCCCAAAGTTGCACTATATTATATACTTTGCACAACAATTGGAGGGTGGGCTGCGAAAAATGTTGATAATTTTTTAAACTAATAGTTATAGAAGTATAAAATAGGCGAATGGACATATTAATATGCATGTACTATTAATGTATCGCATTTTTTCAATATTGTGTCGAGTTAGTGATTTTAACTCATGTCAAACAAAAATAATGGGTAATCCAAATCTGAGCAAAAAATTAAACGGATCAAATATAATAATTGTAACCCGTAGTTTGCTGGTAAGGTCAATATTGTCAGCCTTAATTATTCTAATACTTTTTTGTTTATTCTGACATATTTGTAACATATTTGATAATATCTTAAGAGCACATCGTGGTAACCCTAGATTGGATCCAGACTGAGTTTCACATGTGTCTTGTGTCATTCTTCGATAATATACTATCACATATCAAATAGTCAAAACAAAAACAACCACATATACCAAAGCAAACAAAGCCATGTATTGTTGATCATGTGTTGTTCTATGTTGACATATATGTTGCTAAAAACATTTTTTTCATGAAACTTTGTTGTTCAATATTTCGAAATGAGGAATAAACAAAATCACACAAATTCTTACGAATTGGTTGATTAACAGATTAGAATACTAATTTGTTAAAATAATAATGGGAAAATTCACAAGATACCACTAAAAAGTTTGTTAATTCACAAAAGACCACATTTTTTAAAAAAGTTATCCAGATACCACAAAAAATAAATTTAATTCACCAATACCACAAATTATGAACCCAAAATATTTTAAAACCAAAATACCCCTACTTGTTAATAAACATAGTTCAGTAGATACCACATAAATATTATTAATTCATAAAATACCACAAAATTTAATAAAAAATATATTAAGATCAGTAAAAAATAGTAAAAATTTAAGTTTATCATTTTATGTGATAAAACTTTATAAAATAAAAATACCACACAATTAATTAATTTTAAAAACATAAAAAATATCATTTAGAAACTATAAAACTAAAAATAAAAAAACAAATTAAGGGAATGATAACTCAAATTTTTATAATACTTTTACTCAAAGTATATTTAGTAATGTAAAATAGTATTATAAAAAATTAAATATATTTAAAGTAAATTTTAAAAAAATAAACAATCATTATATTACTGCATTTGTCTATTTTTAATCCAGTTTGTGCATAATTCTTTAGAGATTCTTTTGTTATATATATGGTATTTATATTTTTTCAATTTAAACGCATATATAAGAGAAAGTTAATTTTGTTACTTTCTTTTTTAAAATATGTTTAAAAATTTTTATTTGAATTAAAATATATAAAATGATATTATAAAAAATGACGCTATAATACTCATAACTATTGTTTAATTTTTTTGTCAAATTATTTAGCTTGTATATAGTGTATAATATTTTTTTATAATATCACTTTATATATATGTTTAATTAAAAAATACAACAAAAAATTATAATATTACTTTATATAAGTTTAACCCATATATAAAATAAGTTATTTTTGCTACTTACTTTTTAAAATATATTTAATAATTTGTGTTGTATTTTTGAATTAAACATTTATATTAAGTGATATTATAAAAAAATATTGTATACTATATACAAGCTAAATAATTTGACAAAAAAATAAAACAATAGTTATGAGTATAATAGTCTAACATTTTTATAATATCATTTTATATAATTTAATTCAAAACAAAAATTATTAAACATATTTTTAAAAAGTGAGTAGTAAAATTAACTTTCACTTATATATGTGCTGAAATCGAAACAATATAAATACCATATATATAACAAAAGAATCTCTAAAGAATTATAAAAAGTATAATATATTAGAGAAGCCATATACTTGATTAAAAATAGACAAAAACAGTAATATAATGGTTGTTTAATTTTTTAGTAATTCACTTTATACATATTGAAATATTTTTATAATACTAATTTACATTACTAAAAATACTTTGAGTAAAAGTATTATAAAAAATTTGAGTTATCATTCCCTTAATTTATTTTTTATTTAGTTGTTAGCTTTTAAATGATATATAAATATATTTTTTATATTTTCAAATAATTTGATTAATGGTGTGATTTTTTTATTTTATCAAATAAAATAATAAACTTACATTTTTAATTATTTTTTATTGTTCTTAATATATATTTTATTAACTTTTGTGGTATTTTGTGAATTTATAATATTTATGTGGTATCCCGTGAATTATGTTTATTAACAAGTAGGGGTATTTTGGTCTTAAAATATTTTAAGTTTGTACTTTGTGGTATCTGGTGAATTAAATTTATTTTTTGTGGTATCTGAAAAACTTTTTTAAAAACTGTGGTCTTTTGTGAATTAACAAACTTTTTAATGGTATATTGTGAATTTTCCCAATAATAATTAAGTTTAATACAACTTTAAACTTCACAAAGGTCTTCGGAGTATAATTTTATATCTCATGACAGACAATTAGATCACCCTTAAAATGTTATAACAAAATATAAGTTTATAAATGGTAAATGATTTATATTTTTAAAAATTCAATTCTATTACCATTCCATTTAGATCGGTTAACCGGATTCGGTTAATCGTTTAATTCAGTTTTCTAAAATTCAATTTCATTATCATTCCATTTAGACCGGTTAACCTTTGATAAAAAATATAATAATATGTACATTCCCTCCATAACTAACATTAAATTATATAAGGTGAACATTAATATTTGAAGTTTTTTATTGTTTGTATAATCGGTTAACCGTGATTAATCATGCGGTTAACCGTTCTGGAAAATTCAATATCGTTACCGAAACTGAAACCGGTTAGTTTACACAGTTCAATTAACCATGCCACAAGAACCGGTATGATTAACCTAAAAATAGATTCGGTACATTTCAGTTTCAGTCGGATACCACGGTTTCGGAACTTTTTGGACAGCCTTACAAGGCGTAGGAGAATGTACTTCGGGTGAAAAAATTAACCCTTAAAAAACTAAAATTTGCCACGTCTTCTTGAAAGAGACTTTTTATGTTATGATTTCCCGTCTTCCATTATTGCAAGATTAATGGTGAAAAGTGCTTTAATAAGTAAGTCGTTTATTGATCACTATTTTTTTATAATAAATGTAACTTTGAAAATATAAATATGTTAATGTGTTCAAATAAGATAATTCAAAAAGATTAAATGAAAATACTATTTCGAAATAAATAATGCAAAAAGTAGTAACTGATGTCAAAAAATTTGTTTAAAATTTTCTCAAAAAGTACTAATAAGTATGATGAAAAGAAATGAGTATGGTAAAATGCACATGTACATATAAGTATGATAAAAACAAGTTGATATCCCCAAAAGTTTCAACTCAATCATATCGCTCAAGCACATTGAAAGCATGTGATAAGAACTTTCTAGCGCATGAAGAACGGAGTTAATAATAGCTAAAATGAGTAAATTATAGCGATAAAAAAAAACTTAGAAGCACATTGCACAACAATCATGTCTAACATGAACATGTTGAGAATGTTGATATGATAGAGTGATCAACACACGGGTGAAAGAGGCTATTCTAATTATTTTTACTCCAAAATCCAACCCGATGTCTCCTCCCTCCCCATGTTGGGAGTCTTGCCTAAGGCTTCTTGTCTTTTATCTGCTTCTCTGTCTCTTTTTCGCCTACATTCATGACTGATCCTAGCTCAGCTAAAGTGGCCATGTCGGAAGCTTTTTTGCTCTTTTCCCATCGGATTTAGGTTGAGCTCACTACTTCCATCACTTCCGTTTCTTGCTTTCTCGATCTGCATGGCCTTGGGAATTGGTATGCATGAATGCCCTTGCATGAGAGACATTGAGGCCGTCAAGAGCCTTCTCTCGCCGACACTTGCCCCTATCCATCCTTTGACATTGTCCTCGTGTCAGGTGGACATCAGTGCGAGTGGTGTTACCTTTCTTTCAACCCCTCCCCGACTTCACCTACTTTCATTGACAAACAACCATGACCAAGTCGCCTCTACATGCCTCCATGGAAGATCTATATGCTAGATGTGCGAACCTCTCTCTTACAAAGGAAGTAGGTGCCACGATGGACTTGAAGGACGTCGATAACCTCCCACTTGCCCTCTTGTTCGAATGCTGCCTTTATGCAGGTTTTTTGTTCCAAGGACTTCTAAAGCTCAGGCCCACCAAGCCTCCCTTGAAAAGGCTTGGCACCTCGAGGGGAAGTTCACTACTAAGCAGGTAAGTAATGACATCTTCCTGATTGAGAAAGTGAATATGATAAATGCAGTTCTGTTTAAAGGCCCGTGGTGTTACAATGGTTCTCTTCTTGCTTTCAATCCCCTTGACAAGCACAAAGCACCCAAGGACCGTGAATTAAATTGGATCCCTATTTGGGTTAGAATTTATGATGTCCCTCTTGCGTTCCATCATGAAGATTTTGCTCGAAAAATTGAAAGCAAGTTTGGATGCTTCCTATGCTTCGAAGAGGATGAGAACCGATTCAGGGCTGGCTTCTTAAGGGTCAAAATCTTCCTCAACATTAACAAGCCGGTGCTCCATTGCATTACTATCTTCTTTGATAATGCGTAGTCAGTTCTTAGGGTAATGTACGAGCGGACACCGGTCATTTGCTTCTCTTGTGGTCTTTTTACCCACCCTCCAAGAACCTCCCGGACCATTCCCAACCATGGGAGGTGTCCCCCCTATGGCCGTTGGCTTTGCGCTACTAATTTACGCTACGGTAAACTCAAGGACTCAGAGGACTTTGACAACACATGGAGGGTCGTATTTGGTCTCGCAAAGGTTAATGGCAAAGTGCCTTCCAGCTAGAATGGCGGGAGGAACCCATGTTTGAACAACTCCGGGAAAGGGATTGGCAATAGTACGGAAGGAAATCCTGCCCCTCTATGGATATTCAAGGATCAAAATCCAATGGGGAAGGAAATATTAACATTCCTCATTCGAATCCTATCAACCCTGAAGAAGATTGCTCCACCGAGGTTCAGCGCAAATGAAATTTGTATTGCCGCATCAATAAATGTTCATAAGAGGAAGCTTGACACTTCCACATAATAAGGCCCTCACAGGAAGACCTCTATAAGGCACCCCCTCAAGTTATTAGTTTAACTGTTTAACCCCATCGAGAAGCATAACCCTCATTCATCATCTGCCTCCTCTCATATCACGGACTCACCATCATAGGAAACCTCAAGCTCAGGGGGTTGCCCACCATCATGATACGATGGATTTGGGGCCCTAAGCTTTGGTCATCCCCGTCTTGGGGTCCCCTCATCCTTTCCCTCATACATGTTCAACTTGGATCCTTTTCTTGCACATATCTCTTTATCAGCTGTCCTAATTTCCATGTTCCTTTTACTAGGATGGGGACTTCTACCCTTAGTTCTCCAGTAAGGCTCTCCTCTATCTTCATGGTCATGTGTGAGTGTGACCTTGCCTTTGTTGGGATTGTTAGATTTCTTTCTACTCACCCACTCCTCTTGTGCAAGTGGTCCAACATTAGGCTGTACTCACTTAAGCTTTTATAATTATGTTCTACTTAAAAAAACACACCGGTGAAAGAGTGGAAGGTTGCAAATTCAAAACTTAGCTTATTATTGTTTTTTTGTTTGCTTTCATAACAATTTCCACATGATTAGATTTCACTTTTACTTTTATTATAAAATTTTGTTTCTTCATTTTTAGATTTTATATTGTTTGCCTAATATATATAATATTTACATTATGCATTTACAACTAGAAACTAATCCTTTACTTCTTCTAATGATCGATCCTCCAAATCGACGAGTTGTCTGATCCTTGGTGTGATGGCCCAATCTCACATCGAGATATGAGTAGTAATGTGAGGGATTTATAGGGATACATGTGGGTTGAATACAATAAGAGCTTCCACTTTTAGGTCTAAGTGAGGACAAAGGCTTAAAGTGACTAGTTTTCAAGCCCGAATGACTGAGGAACTAGGTTGTTGAACAGTTATCCATTTGGGGTGTTACAAAATGGTACCGGAGCTTACTGATAAGTGTCCAAATGAGCATGTTTTATAGGTGTATTTCATATATTATATTAGCACTTTTCTTGCTCATTTCTCACTTATCATATGTTTTTCCTCGAGTTTATGTTTTATTGATTATCTCACAAATTTATTGGTTAAACATGAGGAAAACCAATCCAGGAACAAAGTAGACAAAGAGACGAACACATAGACGCAAACGGCTTGAAAAACGGAGTCCAAACGAAGAAGCTAGAGCCGGTCAAAGTTCACAAAAGAAAACAAGTCAAAGACTTGTCTGTGTCTTGTCCGCTCAAACAAAGCTGGACAGAGCTTGAGCCGTCCGTGTCATGTCCGTACTACAAAGGCCGGACAGAGCACAGAGGCGTCCGTGGAACCAGGGCCGGACAAGGGCCGGACGGACATATGTCCGTGTCTTGTCCGGGTATTTAAGGGCGGACACAAACCCGGAAGCCACCATTTGCAGAATTAAGTCCGTGGAATTAAGCCAGGACAAGGGGCGGACGTGTGTATGGAAGAAATGTGTCTGTGGATAAATGGACGGACAGAAACAAGGACGCGTGTAAATGCAACGCAGATCCAGAAATTAGCGACAGACTTCGGTGCTGTTTATCTTCTCCGTTTCGGCGCCTACAGACATATCCATCTACCCGATGAGCAATATCAGGCGCCTGCCGACAGTTCCTCACCCGTTCTGCCGCCCCAATCCATTCCTTAAAATGCTCACACGGTGTTCCCTCTGTCTTCTTCCTCCTCCCTTCTATAAAACCCACGCTCCTTCTGCTCAAAAAATCATCCATTCCTCTCAATCCAAATTAGACCACCGTTACAGACCACGACCACCACCACATCGTTTCCACACCTACGATCCATTCCATCCTCTTATCCTCCACTTCTCCATTTTATTTTTATTCTTCATTCCACCACACAGCAGAAGCACGATACGAAGAAGAGAAGAAAAGGAGCTGGAGCAGAAGCGAGTCGCTCTCCCGTCTCTTCCAGCAGTCTCCAAAATAATGGCTATCTCTACTTTCTTTTTATTACTGTTAATGTCTGAGTGATTTTTACTCGTATCCTAGGATGGGGTTTGATCCTAATATTACGTAAAACAGTATTTATCACCTGTCTCTCTTGTTAAACTTGTTTTAATTCCTTTCAGCAATTATTGTTAAATGCTTAGCGTGACAAACTACTGCATTTATTTGGTAACTATCAACATATGATTTTGAGATAGTCAAGGTGCCACAAAGGAATAAACCTTGGAATTTACACTCCGGATTGAGTAGGAAAATACTGAGGCTATTACTAAGAGTTCGTAACTGACCATTATTAACTCTAATAGACAATAAATAATTGAGACAGGGTTATAAAATTGTTTAAGTAATTTAGGAAATTCCCCCGCTATCCTAGGATACCTTTTTCCATCCATTTACTTTTTTACTGTGTTTATTATTTCTACACTAATCCTAAAAATCAAGCTTGCCTCCGGCTAAACCCCAATTTACATTTTATGCACTTTTATTTATCTTTTTGTACATTTACTAAACTGGATAATTAATTAGATAGTTGCAAAGTCTCTGTGGATACGAACTTGTTGTACTACAAAGATTGGGTACACTGCCCATAGTTAGCAAGATAGTTTAACTATTATTTTGCCCAACAAGTTTTTGGCGCCGTTGCCGGGGACTTCGGTCCAACTATCTGGTTTATTATCTGTTTAGTTTTTCTTTTATTTTCGTATTTGCCCCTTTTTGTGTCTAAATTTTTGTTTTGTTTTTAAGGTACTTAATTCTGATGGATGATCACTACGATCAAGCAGGAGATTGGTATGGTTACCCCTATAGCACAGAAGACTACAATCAATGGAGTGTCTGCCAAGAGTGTGGAGGAGACCATGAGAGTTCCCATTGTCCTATGGTTTCAATAGATAGAGACAACGCCATTTTAAGGGAAATGATGGCAAATTTTACCTCAACCTCTAAAATGATCCAGCAAAGAACGCTAGATCAGGTAGAACACATGGAACAACCGGTTCCACAACTGAATGCAGTGGTTCATGAGGAAGAACAACCTGCTGAGGACTTAAGCTACTCTTCACCTCCTCCCCTATTCGAATTAGAGAATCCATCACCAAACAACCATCAGCTTGATTATGGAGACAACCCCTCAGAAGAGAGTTTCTCCTTGGACTTCATGGAGTTTCTGTAATACCCCAACCCGAAATCCAATAAACTGAACGGCGATCACTCCCAAATAAATTACAACTGCAGCGGAAATAAATACAACAACCGGGCGGTATCACAATGCCGTTGGCCACCCTTGTGACCAACAAGGCTAAGTCCAAATACAATCCTCAAATGTCACGGTCTGGAATACAGATACAACTCGAGATACTAGGAATTAAACTGAAGGTACAATACTGAAATAAAATAATTAACTAATAGTAGACTCCCAAGCTTGGTCTACCCCACCTACACTCAGTGTAGTGAACTTCACAATCTTCAGGTACCTGGAAAATGGGGGTGCCCCCAAAGGGGCTCAGCAAACAACGCTGGTATGGAAAACGTGCAGCCCATCGTCTACCGGGCCACACCAAACTACTTTGTCGAATACATGCAGTTCATTTTTTTATAAAGCTGTAAACAAACATAATCTGATGATAACAGGTATCCACACAAGGACAACAATGTCATATAAAACAAGACACAGAAGGTCGAGTTAGCTGAATCTGAAACTCTTTACTGATAGTCGGTCCACACAATGGGACTGACAGTTATAACTGAATATCTGAAATAGTGGAGGTATAGTGACCTCGTCATAGAGTAAGTTGGGTATAGAAACCCCAGGAGATGACGTAGTCAAACCCTGAACTGAATGGCGTGGGAAAAAAAGAACCCACTGAGGAATAAAGTCTTCCTCGAACTGAAGGGCACACGAAGTCCCGGGTGGAATAGAGTCTTCCTCCCAACTGAATTTTCCGTCGCGACGTAGTAGGAGACGACCTGAGGCAGGTACAACTCCCGTAGCATGCATGGCCAGATCGAACTGGGCTCCTCGTTCTCGAAGTATAGAATTGTTAAGTGTCATTTAAAGACGTTAATCAAGAACACAATGTGTATTGTCAATTATCACGTTTAGGATAATGACGTTTGTTATAAACTGAAGTTAGTGAGAGACTTGAGTACAAGTCCTCGGTATACTGAAACGCAGGTATTTAATCCACTGGTATAGTAGTGTTTGTATGCGTGGGACATACACGTTGTAGTCAGCAACAATCACGCACATAAAATAATACCACAGTGTGCAAGAGTAAAACAACAGTTTACATTAATTATCTTGGTCGTTATTTCAAACAACAGATAGCACACAAGCCGATGTAATCCGTTAGAAAACAGGTTGCAAGAATCCCATACCGTTCACCGTAGACTGTACTTGTAAATTCCCGGTCAACGTCTGGTCAAACAAAGTCCTAGAATAGGATTTAACTGAAAGGGTTAATTTATGTTACCCTTAAATATAACTCTATTGGATCTTTTAACAAATCTCATATTTGTTATTTCATGTGAGGTTTTATTCCTTTTAATTACCTCATGATTTTATGTATAACTTATTTGTTATTCCTTTTGATTTATTCACAAATCCTTTTTATGCACATCTATGTGTTCATTGCATTTGTTGTTTATTTTATTTGTCTAGGTGACATAACAACTTATAATTTCCTTAACAATATTTAAATGTCTTATAATGACATAAAAATCTTATAGTTTTCATTATTCCTCCTTTAACCATAAATAATATTTATTGTTTATCTTTTAATTCCTAATAACCATGTAAGCCACAGCTTTAATCCCATAATTTCCTTTAATCAAAATTCTTTCTTCTAAATCCTCCAAATATCCATATAGGACCTATATTTATTTAAATCTAAATTCTTAAACTTATATTTAGGTTATTTACAAAACAACCACATTAATTCATAAACTTTACATTTAAATTCTAATCTCTTTATATAACCTAATTTTAATTCCTTGTTCAATTAAATTACAAAACTACCACCAATAATTTTGGACATAACTTATAAATATAATAACTTTCGGAAATTACATCCTAGCCCCTCAAAATTTCGGCATGTATATATATACTTCTTATATTTGCAATCTAACCACAAAATCTTATAATCTTTACATAAAGTCTTATAAACTATAGTTTTAATTTTAATTCTCCATAAATGCTGAATATAATTATATAAATTCTTAAATTACCAAACTAACCCAACTAAATCGGTTTTGGTCTAGAACTTTCCATTAATTACATTTTCACCCCAAAACTTATAATAGTCACTAAATAACTTATAAACTAAAGTTTAAATATTTAATTCTTCCAAATTTCGAAAGTGACCCCAATAATTCTCTTAATTATGAATTCGCCCATATTCAACTCCAAACTTTAATAACAACTTTCATAAATTACATAATAGCCCAAAACTTTATAAAAAGTTATTTTAGAGCTTGTTTAAATTATCTAGAATTCATAAACTTAATTCCTAACCTTATATTATTTTATATTTACACCAAACAGCCCTTTTGTTCTCGGCCTTCACATATACACTAAATTTTGTAGAAATTACATTTAAGCCTTATAACTAAATTAATTAGTCATTTAAACACTAATAGAATATTTTTATCTCACCAAACTTTATGATATAAATTTATATACCTAAGTAGCTCATTAAAATCCATTTAACACATAAAGCTTTCGGCCATAATTTAAATGAGACCATATGTTATATAAAAGTGGATTTATATGTCTAAGTAATTATAGATAAATTCATAGGAGTCATATAACTCATGTATAAATTATTGTAATGTCTTATATAAATTCTTAGCCCAAAATAGAGCATTTTTGCCCAAGACAATTCGGCCTAATTTAATTTGTAACATAGATAATTTTTGTGACACAAAAATGTGTCTTAAGGTAAATATTTTCTATATATGTTATAGTTTATATTTTTGGCATATAAAACCATATAGTTTCGGTATTAATATACCTAAGAGGTGTACATAATTTTTGTACAATTTTTAGAAGCTTAACAAAGCTTATAATATAAGGATTTACTTAGTAAACTTACTTCTTTAACAAAGGTGGTTAAGTGCTTGAACTTCTTCTTGAACCTCCAAGCTTTCTCCTAGGTAAACTTGATGTTCCTCTTCGGTTTTATGCAAGAGGTGAAGGTGTTTAGGAGTTAGATCTTGAATAAAGATCTTAAGTAGATTTGGAAGTAGTTTTATAAGACTTTACCTTAGACTTTGCTCCTTATAAATTCGCCACTCCTAAGGTAGATGAAGAACAAGTTTTCCTTCATCAAAATGAAGAAGAAAAGAGACTTAGAAGAGGTAGAACTTGGTTACACACAAAAATGTGTTTTAAGGATTTCCAAGCTTTAAAACCTACCTTGAGATGCTCCTTGGTTTAATGTTGGTTTGGACAATCTCCTTGGAGAACTAAGTGAAGCCGAACACACCTTGTTATGCTAGGAAGAGTTTTGCTTCAAGACTTGCCAAGAAATGCAAGGAATTTACCTTAAAGATGAAGATAGAAGTTAAATCTCCATTAATGGACTTAAGAGCTTCAAAGGAAGAAGATGAAGCTAGAAGAGAGGGAGAGAGCCTTACCAATTCGTTGATGAAGAGTGCAAGGAGGGAAATGTGACTAAACTTACGTATAAGGTAAGAATTGCACTTTGGAATTGATTTTTGTTTTGTCAATTTTTAATGTCAAATGACATTCTTTTCCTTAGTTTAATTCATGGTTGATTGGCTCAATAAATGATCTCTTTTCCAGCCTAAAAACCGGCCATGAGGTGTGACTAAGCAAGAGTTGGAAAGGCAATACTTTTGGCTAGATGACAAGGTAAGAAAAGGTGAGTTTATTCTTTGATTTTTCAATGTCACATGGCTTGTCTTCTCCTTCATGTAGGTCACGAATTTAAGGTCTGAATGGAGCTCCAAAAACCGGCCATGAATAGCTTGGAAGGAGCATGGAAGTTCACATGTGGAAGAAGGAATCAAATAAAGTAGATCTTAGATCTACTTTTCTACTTTTTCATTTTTGTTTTGTTCTAGCTCACATGGCCTTATTCCATGGCCTAATTTCGACAGCTTGCTGGTCAAATGAGACCTACATACTTAGACATTAAGTAATATAGCACATGGGAAGGTGAGTCACCATGTTCTATGCTTTTTATAAACTTTTAATGCAATTTTTATACTAGTTTTTGCCCCTAAAATCGGCCCCTATAGAGAGCCTTGTTGACTAGTCACACCAACTGATTTAGAAGGTCATTTTAACCCTTTTTAAGATTACCAATTCGTGGCATGTCAAAAACTACAAGGTAATTGCGTAAAACGCATTTTCGTGACACCCGAAGGTGTGTTTTTGTGCTCTAAGGAAATTTTGGGAAACTAATTGTTTTTATGAGTTCCAAGTGTTTGGAAACACTTATTATGGTAAATAAACATTTACTAAGGTGTTACATTGAGTTATATGGGGTTAATTCAACCCATGACATAATTTACGGGCCATCGGGACACACCCGGGCCAAAAAGGAGCGCTAAGAAATCCTCCTTTGGTTTTTGCTGAATTTTGAGAAACCACTTCGTGGGTTCTCTTTAGAATGATAAATAATGATGTTAGGAACTCTAGGAATTAATTTTATAGGAGTTCGTGCCACCTCGGCACTCCTCCGGACTTTTCGTGCTTTAAGGAGCGGGTGTGAGCACTCCCGAGCATTTTGCGTATTTGACTGAATATAGCTTAGGGAATATATTTGTATATTCATATAATAATTGTATGACCATATAGTTTGAATATTAGAGGGTCATACAAGGTCATGTTTGACCATATGCTTCAAAGGCGTTTTAGCGTTTATGGTGAAACGACTGTTTTTACGTAACGTTTTCATGCATGGGTTTGCATGCGTACGTGAAATGATTTATATTTGGATTATATTCCAATAAATAATGATTAAATAATATTATTTAGATTTGGGGTATTTCAGTTTCCTCCCTCTGAAGTCAACTACTATTTCCCCTCCTTCACCGTGCTTTACCCAGAAGATGAGGGTGGATACATCCTCAACCTTGAGAAGGAGGAGATACCGCCTCCCTCCGAGCCATCAGAAGAGAGTGCTATAATCAATTTCAAGGAGCCACTTCCCTCTGACGTTGATTACCATCAAGGCTCTTACCATAAGCCTCAACAACAAGAGGAGGATTTTTACATCTTCAAATTTGAGGAAGCAAAGCCAATCACACCTGGTCTCCTGTTAGAACTACGCTACCGGCAGTACCTCCTCAAACACCAGGTTTTGTGGAGTATTCATTTTCCTATTATATTTGCCGAAGTAACGTTTTGTTTTGATCCAGGTGGTTTGCTTTTAATTACTGCCAACTACGTTTTCCTGGCAGAGCTGTTGTCTACTTATATTTTTGATCCAGGATAACGAAGCAGACGTCTAGCCAAAGACGTTAAACAAGGGCAGCTTTCCGGGAGGCAACCCGGATGAACTTTTCTTTTATTTGCTTTTATGCTCTTTTAATTTTCAGGTTCTCTTTAAATTTTGTTTTTGCTAACTTTTAACCCCGTTCGTAGTATGGTTGCTTCTAGTGTCTTATGCAGGTGCAACTTCATGTCTACACCGCAACCAAGCTACGCTACTTGAGTCTGAAGCTCAAGTGTGGGGGAACTCCTATAACGCTAGCAAAAATCATCTCAGGGGAGTACCAGTTTCTTTAATTATGCTTTTATTCAAATAAAATCTGCAGAGGAGCGTTTGTGTGCTTAAATGTTTATTTGTGACCTTTGTGTTTTTTTATCTACTTACCGAAAAGGTCTTCTGAAACCTTTCCCTTGTTTTTTCTAGTGAACAATGAGGACATTGTTCAATTTAAGTGTGGGGGAGTGTGCCCTTTTCGGTGACATTTTGTGCTAAAATGCTTAATCTCTCTGCTTATCTTGCGTTTGTCCAAATTCAATATCGTGGACCCTTTATATGTGGGTTGTTCTCTTTAAGAATAAATACTGTTATGAATTGTGGGATAAATGGTATAAAATGTACAAAAAATTTTAAAATTTTGATTGCTTTTGAGGAGCATTTTTATGCGGTGTGACCAAATGATCTGAAATGGTTGGATTATTATCACTCAGGGGTTCTTTCTGTCTTCTCTTAGGGATTTCTAAGGGGTGCTTCTCTGGAAAAAATATAAAAAATAAGGGACTTGCGAGACACCATTGGTAACCAACAAAGAGAGTTGAGTGTTCTTTAAATACAAAAGCTTGATGCTTACATATTATCTTTTCTTCTCTTATGCAAAAGTGAAACAAATGCATAAATCTATTTTTCCTTTTGTTTTCTCCTCAATGCCCATTCTTGAGAGAAGTTGGCCATGGTAAAAGTTCTCAAAGTCACCTTAACTAAGAAGCATTGAAGTACTCCAGATCATACCCCGAAACTCTAATTTTTATTTTTACCCTGAGTACACCTGTGCCACCAGCAGTTGATGGATCACACTACTCTAAAAAGTTTAAGATCATGTACTATTGAATTCTTTATCCTACCCTTCATAATAATATTTGTTAATATTGAGCATTCCTGCTTGCTTGGGTACATGGTTTTGCTTGAGGACAAGCAAAAGGTAAGTGTGGGGGTGTGATAAGTGTCCAAATGAGCATGTTTTATAGGTGTATTTGATATATTAATTAGCACTTTTCTTGCTCATTCTCATTATCGTATGTTTTTCCTCTAGTTTATGTTTTATTGATTATCTCACAAATTTATTGGTTAAACATGAGGAAAACCAAGCCAGGAACAAAGTAGACAAAGAGACGAACGCATAGACGCAAACGGCTTGAAAAACGGAGTCCAAACGAAGAAGCTAGAGCCAGTCAAAGTTCGCAAAAGAAAACAAGTCAAAGACTTGTCCGTGTCTTGTCCGCTCAAACAAAGCCGGACAGAGCTTGAGCCGTCCGTGTCATGTCCGCACTACAAAGGCCGGACAGAGCACAGAGGCGTCCGTGGAACCAGGCCGGACAAGGGCCGGACGGACATATGTCCGTGTCTTGTCTGGGTATTTAAGGGCGGACACAAACCCGAAAGCCACCATTTACAGAATTAAGTCCGTGGAATTAAGCCAGGACAAGGGGCGGACGTGTGTATGGAAGAAATGTGTTCGTGGATAAATGGACGGACAGAAACAAGGAAGCGTGTAAATGCAACGCAGATCCAGAAATTAGCGACAGACTTCGGTGCTGTTTATCTTCTCCGTTTCGGCGCCTACAGACATATCCATCTACCCGATGAGCAATATCAGGCGCCTGCCGACAGTTCCTCACGCGTTCTGCCACCCCAATCCATTCCTTAAAATGCTCACGCGGTGTTCCCTTGTCTTCTTCCTCCTCCCTTCTTCTATAAAACCCACCCTCCTTCTCCTCAAAAAATCATCCTTTCCTCTCAATCCAAATTAGACCACCGTTACTGACCACGACCACCACCACATCGTTTCCACACCTACGATCCATTCCATCCTCTTGTCCTCCACTTCTCCATTTTAAGATATGGATTGAGGCGGTGGTCTAATTTGGATTGAGAGGAAGGGATGATTTTTTGAGCAGAAGGAGCGTGGGTTTTATAGAAGAAGGGAGGAAAGAAGACAGAGGGAACACCGCGTGAGCATTTTAAGGAATGGATTGGGGTGGCAGAACGGGTGAGGAACTGTCGGCAGGCGCCTGATATTGCTCATCGGGTAGATGGATATGTCTGTAGGCGCCGAAACGGAGAAGATAAACAGCACCGAAGTCTGTCGCTAATTTCTGGATCTGCGTTGCATTTACACGTGTCCTTGTTTCTGTCCGTCCATTTATCCACGGACACATTTCTTCCATACACACGTCCGCCCCTTGTCCTGGCTTAATTCCACAGACTTAATTCTGCAAATGGTGGCTTCCGGGTTTGTGTCCGCCCTTAAATACCCGGACAAGACACGGACATATGTCCGTCCGGCCCTTGTCCGACCCTGGTTCCACGGACGCCTCTATGCTATGTCCGGCCTTTGTAGTGCGGACATGACACGGACGGCTCAAGCTCTGTCCGGCTTTGTTTGAGCGGACAAGACACGTACAAGTCTTTGACTTGTTTTCTTTTGCGAACTTTGACCGGCTCTAGCTTCTTCGTTTGGACTCCGTTTTTCGAGCCGTTTGCGTCTATGCGTTCGTCTCTTTGTCTACTTTGTTCCTGGCTTGGTTTTCCTCATGTTTAACCAATAAATTTGTGAGATAATCAATAAAACATAAACTAAAGGAAAAACATACGATAAGTGAGAAATGAGCAAGAAAAGTGCTAATATAATATATGAAATACACCTATAAAACATGCTCATTTGGACACTTATCATTTACTCATAGTTGTCTTGGGATAGACTACCCAACACCAACTGAGGAGGTCCATGAGACTTGGATGTTAGACTTATGACCAGGATGTCACATTCTATGAGTGAGGGAATATGTGATACCCCTAATCTCTCTTCGAGATATGAGTAGTAAAGTGGGTAGTTTATATGGACACATATGGTTGACTACACCAATAAGGCTTTCCATTTTTAGACCCAAGTGAGGACATATAACTTAAAGTGGTTAGTTTTCAAGCCCAAATGGCTTGGGAACTAGGTTATTAGAAAGTTGCTTGGCATTGGCCAACTCACCACAAATAGCCTCAACAACTTGCCCTACCAATGCAATTATTCAACCACAGAATCAATCTTATACGTGTTTTACTCGGGCTATACAAGGCCTCAAGGCGGGCAATTATTCCTAGTTCTTAGGTATGGGCATAATCAGAGTAGGCCTAACACATGATACACTGTTTGTATAGATCTGACCTACAACAAGTTGTGCAACCTTTGAGCAAATTCTTCATGATTCAACCACGATCATCTTAGGGATGTCAGCCCCTCACTTTTCATTGGTTGAGGCTGACATCACCCAACAACTTCAGAAGGTCCTTCCGACTAGATAATTTCTTTTCTTTCGCCTATAAATAGGCTTAAATGTTTATGAGATAGACTCACACACATACTAAACCATTCCAACTTGATTCTCCAAATATTTCAAGTGAAATTCACTTTAGCACACACTATGGAATAGGTCATTCTTAATTAAACCCACGACCTAACGTCACAAGCGAACAATAGCTCACCAACTCGGCTATCTCACATTTAAGCGTCACTAGTACAAAACAGACCTATTGCAGCGGTTGTTTTGGGTCTATCACAGTGGTTCTAGAACCGTTGTAATGAGGTGCGAGGCGATAGGGTCTAGACCTATCTCAGCAGTTATTGAACCGCTGTAGTAGGTTACCTATGGCAGCGGTTCCTAGCTAACAACCTCTACCATAGGTGGACTTCTGGAAAAAAACAAACCTATTGTAGCGGTTGTTAGCTAGGAACCGCTGCCATAGGTATTTTTTTTTAAATCTGCTTCATCTTCATCCTCGCACAACCATTCACCAGTTCTGAATCGGGGCAAAATATGTTCCTTTTTTCACCAGATCAAGTAATTTTCGTGAGGCGCACAACATGTTCCTTGTTCTTCAAACCTGTTGCAAAATTACCGTGAGAAGAGAATACAGAGGCGCAATCCTTGTTCCTCGTCCACCAACCAAATTTGCAAAATTATAGTAAAAGATGTAGATATGAGAAGAGAAAGAGGCACATAGCATATATGTTCTTGTTCACCAGTTAGGGTTGTGATATTACCGCGTCAGAATATATAGGGAGAGGCGGGCGTAGAGCATCTTGTTCAGCAGTTAGGGTTACAAAATTACCGAAGTAAATATAAGTTTGAGCATATTACCATGAGGGAAGAGAAGAATAATCAATGAGTGAAAAGAAGAAGAGAGCGCAGAGCATGCGTACCTTGTTTGCCATTAACCGTTAGTGAAGAGAAGAAGAGAGCGTAGAGCTTGTTCGCCAGAAGAAGAGAGCGTAAAATTAACGTGAGTATATGAGAGGAGAAACTTTTATATTAAAACAAAATGTCTATTGCAGCGGTTCCTAGTAACAACCACTGCATTAGGCTTAAAATAAATCAGGAAAGTGAAAATTTTGAAAAGAATAACCGGGAAAAAAGTCTACTGCAGTGGTTGTTATAGGAACCGCTGCGATAGATTGCTAATTTTTTTTAAAAAAATAGACCTACCTACCGCAACGGTTCCTAGCTAACAACCGCTGCGGTAGGTGATCCGAAAATTTTAAAACGTCCTATTTCAGCGGTTCCTCTTACAACCGCTGCAATAGGGGCGCCGCGGTAGGCCTGTTTTGTACTAGTGCGTTAAATCATCTTTCCCACTAATCTCATTTGCCACTAACTAGTCAGATACTGAAATACCCCTAACCATTAAATAATTAAATAATGGGAATTAAAGGTTTATTTGGGGGGATTATGAAACCCTAAGAGAGCACAGAAACACTTAGGCGTTAAAAACGCACCTAAACTCCTTAAGGTCAAAAACGTGTGTTAAGCCGGACCTTGGGTTAACCAAGTTATATAAGCTATAAAACTCATACAAAGTCAACTAATGATCATGATATGACCCTTAGAACATAAGTCCCAGGTTAGATTTCCCAGATTACGCAAGTGCCCAGGAGAAACGCTTAAAGCACAAAAAGGTCCCGAAAGTCCCGGGAATGTCTCGGGAATGTGTTTTGGATCTATATAACCTAACGTAACACCTATAAATACTCTAATAAATATGTATACTCATTAATATCACATTAGTAACTCTAAATTCAGAGATTTACAATTTTCACAATTTTTACATTAAAATATTAATAAAATAATCAAGAAATGCAAAATCAGGTCTCGGTTGACCAAGTTGGTCAACATTGACCATTGACCACA
Organism: Limonium bicolor; assembly: GCA_023374045.1. NCBI lineage: Eukaryota > Viridiplantae > Streptophyta > Magnoliopsida > Caryophyllales > Plumbaginaceae > Limonium > Limonium bicolor. Next base: position 278,372,969 of record CM041776.1, read on the forward strand.
AAATTGACCAAGTAGGAGCCGTCCACACAGCTTTCCATCAGCCTTACTTTACCTAACTTATCTTCTCATACTGGTATACCTTTACCTTTACATTAAAATACATAAAAGTTATACTTTACATAAAATACTAAAAGTGTGTCTACCACTTAACCTACCTATTCCACTTACCTCCATCCTTCCCAATCGATTGAGCCCTGAATTGTATCCCCTCTTCTGCCTCATTCACGCATCCATACAGCCATGAACAAGGGAGAACCTCTCTTGTGAAGGTAAACTCCAAAAATGGTGATTTATGCCATTTTCTTCATCTTTCTTTCCTCTTCCATTGATATAATTTCAAACCACTTTCTCCCACACATCTAGCACGACCTATTGTTCAACTTGAAGGTCCAAATTCGTTTGAAACTCAAAGGAAAGGAAGAAGTAAGGTAAGAACACTTATTAAGGTAAAAACATGCTTTAAGCATGTAACTCTTTCTTCTCTTCAAATCCAGTTGGTTTCCTTTGTTCCATAGGCTTATTTTATCCTAATTTACATACTTGATAAGTTGATATATCAATATCTTCCAGGATTAGCCAAATCCAAGCTTAAAACACCATTTTGGGTGCTTTCAAAGAGTAAGTCTTCTAGCCTTGTTCTTGTGCTATTTAGTCCGCCACTTTGGCTTGTATTTGGAGTAGGTTTAACACTCTTAATACCTCTGAAAAATAGGGCCGAAAATCCCTTGGTAAGAGCTTGAAAATTCTAAGGTAAGAACCTTGTTTTTATGACTTATAATTATTCTTATGGTTAGTTCAAGTTTAGAACTTAACCATATCTTAATTTGTTGTCCAAAACATGCCTAAGAAGTTGTGGAATTTCCCTCCAAGTTTCGTGGCCAAACAAGGAATTTCCATGGCTAAATCAAGGTATAAAACACCTTAATCTCAACTTTAATTATGTTAATATGCTCCTAAACCATTGCTAAATAAATTGTCGTGAGTGAATAACATGGGATGGTAATAATCGACCTTAAATTGACTAAGAAATGAGTTAGTAAAATTAATTAAGTAATTAAGTAGCATAATTGTCAAATTTAAGACACTATGTGGAAAATTTGTAAATATTGGAAACTATAGTGTGAGGTCGTGAATTTATAGTGTTTTTGAAGATCTTTAAATGAAATTTTATGTTACAATTTCAAGGTTGTAATAAGGCCATGTCATTAGGCCATTTTAATTTATGGGGAAAATTCACGAGATACCCCTGTTTTCTTTCGTAATTCACAATATACCCCTGTGGTTTTAGTAATTCAACTTTAAACATGCTTAAATGTGGTCCAAAATTGATGAAACTTTACATGGGCGATGCTAAAGTGTTATATTTTGGTCCAATATCAAATTTGAAGTTTTTTAAGCTCACATGTGACCTGTGGGACCCAATGAACAGTCACATATTCATTGGATCCCACAGATCACATGTGAGCTTAAAAAACTTCAAATTTGGTATTGGACCAAAATATAGCACTTTAGCATCGTCCATGTAAAGTTTCATCAATTTTGAACAACATTTAAGCATGTTTAAAGTTGAATTATGAAAATCACAGGGGTATATTGTGAATTACGAAAGAAAACAGGGGTATATCGTGAATTTTCCCTATTTTGTTATGTTAAGTTTAAGTTAAGTTTAAGGTAATAAATAATATTACCGAAAATATTGGGGTTCAAACTATAATTAAAATGAAATTTGGGGTCTGAATATAATTATGGCCAAAAATTAGAGGTTAAAAGGAGTTTAAATGAATTTTATAAGATTTTATAAAGTTGTGGGGTAAAATTGTAATTATGGGAAAATTTGGGGTAAGTATTGTAATTACCAGAAACTTGTGGTCAAAACCATGTTTAGAGGTCAAACATTGACCATGTAAGAGTCTTTGACCAAATTTGATGATTTATTAATTTAATTATCAACATATATTAAGTTATGTATTAGTTTGTAAAAATTATAAAATATTTGGGGTAGAAATGTAATTACTAAAAATTCTGGGTGAAAATAATTAATAAACAGATTAGGAACCTATTGGTAAATTTTGGTGATTTTTGGGGTATTTATTGGAATTATATAAACACATATGTATAATATATAGTTTATATGGGATGATACAAAGTTTATATAAAATGTGGGGTCATTTGGTAATTTAGTAGAAGTTGTGGGCTGAGAGAATAATACTAGACAGATCATGGGTCTGTTCATAATTTATAAAAAAAATATATAACCATAGGTTATACAAGTTACAAGATTGAAATGATATAATATAAGGTATATTAATATAATGGAACATTATATAAATATTGTGGTAGTTTTGTAAATAAATAAAAAGTATGGGCTGTTGCAAATTTATGAGAATTAAGAAAATTAATTTTTGACTATGGTCTACCATGTTATAATATTATAAAAATTATATGGTATTAATGTGATTTGAATGGAATTAATATAAGTAAGGATATTCACATGAAATAATAAGGAATGAAGGGAATTAATTAACTAGAGAGGGTATATTTAATAAACTTGGGAGTTATATAGTATGGTTGAGAACAATATGATATTATTGATGACGTTTATAACTTACATATAGTTTATATACTATAAGTTATAAGGTATTAAGTTCAAATGTAATTTATTTCAAGAAGGACGAATTATAAAATACAATGTATTATAATGAATATTGTAAATTAAAATACTTGGATACAACAATCGAGTCAACATGCTTGACCAAGTCAAACTAACTTGACCAAAGGGGCCAAGTTGACTAATATGTACATAAGATAATGAGATGGGAAATAATAATAACATATAGTATTATCGCATGTATGCATGCAACTATAGGTTATATGTTTATATACATATACGAACAAGATTAAATCGATTATAAACATGAGTATACAAGTATAACTACGATGTACAATGGTTTAGTACAATTATGGAAAGGTTATCTAACCAACAATGGAATGACATGAGTTATAATAAATTAAACTCAACAGTCGAAGTACTACGAAATTACATAACGAAACCCGAACCAATTAACAGTAGAAATTCGGGGATGGACTATCAAGGTTATAACGTTATTCGGAAATACAGGATTTAGAAAGTCATGAGGATTGACTTGCGGTGGTATTAATATTCCAGATCGTACGTCGGACAAGGGCACCAGACAAGCATGGGTTTTGCGCATCCTAGGTCTTTGGTGTACGGTATGTTAATTGTGTGGTATGAAAGTCTTGAGGATTTACTGAAGTCTTGATGTTGTGTGTTTAACTGTTAAGAGCGATATCTGTGATTTACGTATGTGCATGTGCGGATTATATTGCTCGCCACTGTTGCACTATTATTATGCGTGAACGTCCATTGGACTAATACTATGTCGACTATAGTTCGACTTATATAAACATACATATACGAGTAGTTGTGATGTGATTGTTACCTAATACAGTACGACGATTATTACTGTCACATTAATCTAAGTAGAATACTTAGGAGCGAGACACGACTATACCGGTCTCAACAGCATGGATCTCGAACATGAATATCACCTAGATGACTTCTAGGTATACTCTAACGACCTAAAAGGTCCATAATAAATTCGAGTTACTATCATTGTTGGCCTGAGAATTGAATCTTAGGCATTGAGGTTAAGTAATGGAATCAAGTTAAAGGAAGATAGTTAAACAAAGAATGTTGGTACCCGTGAGGAATCCAAGAGGTTCTTGGTTGCCCATTGTGATCACAGGGGATGACTGACGATTGTTCCACCCCAAGGTAATCCAGGTGACCAAGGTTACTTGGTCGGAGGCACCGCCGCTGGTGTAAGGGCATGTGGGCCCAGAAATGTTCAAGTAAGAAGGGGCATGTGGGCCTAGCGTGGTTAAAATAAGTAAAGATGTGGTAAAACAAGAAAAGGAATGGTAAAGTAAATAATGGTTGTAAAGTAAGTAATTGAGGTTCCTACGAACTAAGGATAAGCCTTGTTTGTCATGTGCACTTGTGGTTATGTGTTGCTGTTGTGGATGTTGTTGTGATTGTTGTTATTGTTTTTAGTTATTGTTTTATGAACCGGAATAACATGTGGGTTGTCCTAATATGACGCCCAACTGGTAATAAGAGAAAATATGGAAGTAATTGTTAGGGCCTTAAAGATCGAATATTATTCATACAAATGAACACTGTTCGATAGAAGCGATTTTGCTCTTTATTGCACTTATTCAATACCTTCGTTTATGCAAATGTTGTTTGTGAAATGTGGTGAATGTATTGATTGAATGGTTTTGTATTTATGCATGATATTTATAGTATTTTATTATAGCTGTAAACCGGTACAGCATGTAATGAATCTAATATCAAGATGGCTAAATGACCTAAGTGATCCAAAGCATCTAGGATTACATTTAACATACCATCAAAGTTTGCTGAGCCCTTTATTGGCCAAACATTACAGGTTGTTGATCAGGTCGAGAAGCCGGAGTGCGGGACTCGGGTAGAGAGGACTGCTATATTACAGGATTTATAATCGGAATGTAATCAGTCGTAAGTATAGGGGGAATAGTAGATGCTCACTTGTCTTGTAAATTTGATTTGGATTAGAATGGCTTAGTGGTTGTAAGATATCTCGATCATCACAGTGGTTAAGGATAGGTGATGTAGTATGTGGTTGCCTTGTTGCTCACATGGGTGAGTAACGGCATGTGACACCCAAGTGAGAAGAATGGTAAGTTAATTTCCGCTGTGAGACGTTTTTCATTATGCTACGTGAGTGGTTATTACAGGCTTAGAGAGTGGGGTGTTACAGATACACCACAATACTGTTTAGGCCTATAAGAGCATGATTATTCATGGTAGTCATATTCTATTAGCTAAAACAAAATCAAAATATAAGATGTATATGAGATGGAATAAAGAGACAAAAATTCATGAGAAAAAGTTCTATAAATCCTTTAGGGACATTTTTGTTTTGGGAAAAAAAAGAAATAAAATAGGGGTGAGCATTCGGTTCTAGTTATATGGTTATAACTGAAAAGTAGAATTACTTTTACTGAAATTTTTAACCGTCTCTAAAAAAATCATTTATTCAGGTAAAACCAAAATATAATTTGATTTGGTTCAATTCTAGGGTTGGTTATTTGGTTTTACCTGAATAATCGAATAACATATATGTCTAAACTTTGCATTTTGATTTTTGTAACCCTAATTCGGTTCTTTTTATAATTCGATTCTTTTCTATAACTTAGTTTCAATCAAACACCAAATTAAAAATTTTAGTTTTCGGTTCGGTTCTCAGTTCTAACCCTAACAAAATTCAGTTATTCAATTATTTGTTATTTTGGGTCTCAAACTATATTTCAGTTATTTGGTTATAACCGAACAAAAACCAAAAACTGAACTATTATTCCTCGTTTGGTTTTTGGGTAGAACTGAGTAAGTGGATGCTCACCCCTAAAAGAAAATGAAGGGTAAGGGTGGCATTTATCCAACGGGTATCCGTTCCACTTGTCCACCTGCCATATAAACAATCGAAAACTCAAAACAAACATTAGAAAACTCAAAATAAACGGATGGAAAACTCAAAATAAACGGATGGGAAATGGGTGACAGGTGATGGGTTGGGTTGGTTACGGGTGATGATTTTTTCATCCATCACTCAACCCATCACCCAGTTCTTACCCGCCCATCATCTGTTTACCACTACAAGAAAAATCATATTTAGTAGTGTCACAGTAGCAAAATGGCTTCGAGCATAACAGTTACGAAATCGTTACTAGTACATCATTAACAAAATCGATACTAGTGTAGCAGTAACAAAATCGCTACTACTTCAATAGTAGCAAAATCGACACCATTATGGCAGCAGCAAAAAAGCTACTAGTATAGAAATAACAAAATCGATACTAAAATATTGGTAGCAAAATGGCTACTACCAAAGCAGTATCAAAATTGATACTAGAATAGTGGGAGCCACCACCACATCCATTCAATCCCACAAGAAGTGGGAGCCATGTGCCCGAGTAATTTGACTATTCTTTAAATCGAAGATTATGTTATGTGTATACATCTAGGATCGAACCTTACAACGTTTGAGTAGCAAAGGTCCTAGTGGTTAAATTAAAAATAGCTATTGTTTTGGAATGCGGTAGCTATTTCGCTTTGGCGTCGCTACTACTTTTCTGATAGCTAGATATTGCTACCGTTATAGAATGTAGTAGCCAAATGGATACTAGTGTAACAGTAGCAAAATGGCTTCGAGCATAACAGTTGTGAAATCGTATTAGTACATCAGTAACAAAATCGATACTACAAAATCGCTACTACTTCAATAGTAGTGAAATCGACACTATTTTAACAGTAGCAAAAAAGCTACTAGTATAGCAATAACAAAATCGATACTAAAATATTGGTAGCAAAATGGCTACTACCACCAAAGCAGTATCAAAATCGATACTAGTATAAACCACCACCCCCATTCAATCCCACAAGAAGTGGGAGCCATGTGCCGCAAACTAGTGTGTTAAAATGTGCATAGAGCAGGAATCGATCCTCTGAAGTTTAGGATGAATATAGAATGTCTTAACCATTGTGCCATGATAATTATTCACATCATATATAGAAACTATGTGTATATATTGAATGTTTGATACTGTAAATATAAATGGAAGTATTTGCCGAGACATGATCAAACCAGAGATATATTAAAATTAATAAAATAGATATACGATCGGTCATGCTACATGATATTTTAATTTATATAATATAATAAATTAATTTAATGTGACCAAAATAGTAAAGCTAATAAAAATTTAAGTATATTGTTGGCTGAAAATTATAAAAAAATTAAAAAATATACATATATATCTTTTAAAAATCTTTGAAATGTTAGAAAATAATACAAAATGGTAATATATTATGTAAAGTTACTTATTTAATTAAGTCTTATTATATAGTGTTACAAATACTAATATAATATTACATCATTATATGAAAATTAAAACTTCTAAATAATATATTTTGTTTTTGTAAATTTGTATAATATAATATTTTTATAAATTATAATAGATGTATAATATTGTATAATCTTGACTAATTTATGTATGTTTTATTATAATTTTGTATACTTTTAACATTTTATAAATTTTAGCCTATACGTCAACTAATTTAAATTGTTATTAGTTTTAGTTTGTTTATGTTTTATTAGTTTATGTGGCTTTTGTAAATAAAAGCATCATATAGTAATAAAAACTGCATTAAAATAAATATATATAAACACACACATATATACACTTAACTAATTTAAATTATTATTACTACTATTTTATATTAATTTTATAAATTTTAACCAACATATGTACTAATTTAAATAATTAATACTTTTACTCTATTTTATAATGTATTAATATGTGTGATACTTTGAGACTTAAAAATATTATAATATCAAAAATACATTATGTTAGGTATATCTTATATGATAAAATAAATTATAGTAGTGGTATATAGTTTAATTATTTTTTAGGAATTAGACAATTTTTATTTTCTTATTGTTCAAAATTTTGATAGCTAAAAGCTAACACATATACTATATTGAAATTTTTTAAAAAATTAAAATATTTATATAAAAAGATAATATGTCCACTATGTCAGCAACAATATAGGTTAGTATTTTGAATTATGTAGTAATCATACGTTTAAGTTATAAGACAATAATAATTATGATACCACATTCATTTGTTGTATTCTAGCATAATATCAACTAAAGTTGTATTAGCATTATTAGTCGGTAACAATTTCGTAATTAAATATAGTAGCAATTTAGCTACTTGTTTAAAACATTTGCTAAATCATAATAACAACTATAATCAAGTGCTAGTAGCAAGTCATAATTTTACTTATCTACTTGGCTGTACTTTAAGATAGTAGCAAGTTAGCTACTAGTTATAATATTTTTGCTATTGTTGTCGAAATAGTTGCAAAATGGCTACCATTTTTGAATTAGCATCCACCAACAACAACAAGTTCTTAATTTAGCTACCGATATTGGTAGTAAAATTAGTTTTATTGAAAGATTCAAGATTCAAGAAAAAATAGCTACTATTGGCGGAAACAAGTAACATAACTTAGCTACCATTGTTGCTCATGTAGCACAATAGCTACTACTTTGTTAATAACATTAGAAATTAGTAGCAATTTTTCAATTTATATACCAATATGTGTAATAGCAATTCATCGTCCCCTTTTTACTTTGGATTTTTTAAAAACTTCTTCGAATATGAGATGTCTTTTCTTCTAAGTTAACTCGATTTCATACCTTAAAAGCCTAATTTTAATTCAATCATTATTTTAGATTAAAAGAAAGTACTAGATTTTTTTAATAATGACCCGATTTAATATACTTGACTACCAGCCCATAATGCTCAACTCTAATTCAATTTTTGTTTGTGTTTTAAGACAACACTTTAACATGATGAGATATGTGTGTGTTTAGGTTTTAGGTCTAGATGATAAAGTATTATCAGGATAATAATAACGTAATTAAAATTGTTAATTGGGTAGTCAACCATTTACGCAATCCATAGTTTCAAAGTTATGGTAGATTTTTGCAAACTAATAATATACTTCCTCTCCCAGTTGAAATAAACGGGTGAAAAAACAGGTGACAGTTGAAACGGGTGATGGGTTGGGTCGGATACGAGTGATAAATTTTTCATCCGTCACCAGACCTATCAACCGTTTCTCACCCAGTCCATCACCCATTTATAGTTTGACCCGAATAGTTTTATAAAATTATGACAACCCTTTGAATTTTACGAAAATTTACACTCAAAGCCATGAAATTTTCAAATAGATTACTCTTAGATCCCAAAAGTTACTATACATTCATAATTAAACCCCAATATTTTCAATCATAAAATATACAAATATCACTCATTTATCATAGACCTGGCAATTCGGGTCACTCGGTTCGGGTTCGGTTCGGGTCAATTTTGCAGATATTCACTATTCGGTTCGGTTCGGATCGGGTCGGGTTATCTGGTTAAAATTAAATTCGGGTGACTTCGGTTTGGTTGATTTCGGGTTCGGGTGCTTTCGGTTCGGGTTAGCCGCTGTATTTTTCGGTTTTTTCGGGTTATGTGTTAAATTCGGGTGACTTACCGTGTTATGCTTAATTGACAAAAATTTTAAAGTACAAATTTAAGCAACCTTTGTAACTTGTATTGATTTTCATATTTGGATCCAAATTCTCTTAATATAGTGTTACTCTTGATGAAGATTGCTATTACGTATTGGTTGGTTATACATAACAAATTGGATGACAATATTTTTAATATTAATTTTTAACTATAGATTTATTAATTGTATCGACCAAGTATAAATTTAAAATTTGGTGAATCAGTGGTCAATATTTGGCACTCGACGCTGAGTTTATCCCCCCACCCCCACACCCGACGATGTGCCTGTGCCTCCTGCCATCCCGCGCCCGTCACACCCTGTGTGCGTCCTGCGTCAGTGCCCATCATCTCGAGCGAGCGTCCGCGCCCATGCCAATCCATCACCACCTTGTGCCTGTGCTCTTATGCGGCTGTCATCACTTCACGTCCATTACTTCATGTTGTGTGTGAGCCATCGATCACCATCTCACGTGCGCGCCTCGTGCAGGCGTCCTATATTAGCTTATTGCTCCCATGCAGGGGTTGTCCCTTTATCTTCTTATGTTGTCAATATTTACCCCTAATTTAATTTAATTATTCATATAGATATATTTACATGACATGTAAGTTTTGTAATCTTTATTCTTTTGTGGTATTAATAAGAAACGTAAGTAGTGATGTGATGATATATATACACATACACATTTAAACCATTCCCAAGCTTGATATTGTAATCTTTATTTAAGTAAGATGTAAGGTTTGTAATCTTTATTCTTCAACATCTACACATCAATCGTGGTTAGTATATTTATTAACTGAAAAGTTTATACGTTTTATTGGTTATACATAATCAAATTGGATGACAATATTTTTAATATTAATTTTAAACAGAAGGATAATGGAAGTTTGTCTAGTTTCATGTGTGGTTTGGGTGAATTTGGTTTGGGTGAATTCAGTTCGGGTCAATTCGGTTCGGGTGAATTCGGTTCGGGTGGATTCGGGTATATCAAACTTCGATTTGATTCGGTTTTGGTCTGGTTCGGTTTGGATTTTTGGGTCACATTTTGGGTCACATCATTCGGTTTAAATTCGGGTTTGGATCGGATTGGATCGGGTCGGTTTTTCTGGTTCGGGTCACCTTTGCCAGGTCTATTTATCACCCGGCTCACCGCGGTGACAGGTGAATCAGGTGATGAGTGACGGTCAGTGGGTGTGGGTCATATTCAAGTGAAGTAGAAATTACAGGTGATGGAAGTGGATGATACTCTATTCAATCCAAACCTGACCCATTACCACCCATAATCGAAGAGGATGGGAAAGAAATTCATTTTGCTTTTCCAATTATTTGTTTGTGTTATGAGAAAGTGAAATGAATTATAGGGCACTTGTAATAGTGAACAATCACTTGTAATAATCAACTATCGGTCAACTGCTAGTCAATCATCCACCATTAGTCAATTATCATCCGTCACAGTTAGAGTGTAGGATGAAAATGGAATCCATTTGTTTTTATTTTCTTGAAAAATAAGAAAATTATCATAAAAATACAAAAAATGTTAACAAGCTCTTTTATGAAACTTTATTAAAAATCTGTTTATGTTAGTATTTTTAGAGTTTTATCATAAACGTTGCGGACCCTAAGAATATAATAGAGTTAACTTATAAAGTAGAAAAACATGACCACCTCTTTCCAACACTACTTGTAGTAGAAATATGTGTTACTTTCTACCTAGTAGGGTACCTATCATTTTGCGGAATACTGAATTGAGTGGGGGTTGTCGATCTTAGGGACCTCGTTCAATTAATTAATAATTTATTTATTAACTGAGAAACTAAACTAAAAAAAGGAAACGTCACTTTTCAGGTTTTACTTAATTTAATAAAAAGAATAACGAACTAAGATAAAATAACAGAATAATGAAATAGTGAAACTAAAATAAATAAAGATATAAAGATTGAAACTCTAATATCAAAGGAAGCACCCCGGATTGTTCTGCAAACCTTCACTTTATTAATCTATAAACTCTTCCCTAATTCTACGATAAACTCAGGAATTATAATTAGTTCGTTGACCGGTCTTTGTACCACGAACACTAACTAACTGAAATAACAAACCACATCGTACGCCCGGAGGGGCTTACGCCTCTTTTCCATTAATTCCTTTCACACGTTTCCAACACTTCAAGTCATCATCGTCATCACATCATCCACCACCACCATTCACCATAACACCATCATCCACAATCATCACTTCCACCATGCTCACCTTCATCCCTTCACTTCTACACGCGCACACCATCACTCAACATTCGTGTCTTCAACTCCAAAGTATCTCCCTATTAGAGGTGATCATCCGGGTGGGCAGGCCGGGTTCGGGTCAGGGAGATTTTTTGGGCCTGTTGGGCCTACTCATGAAGACCGAGCCCGGTTTTTTATATCTTCGGGCCGGGCCGGGCTAGGCCCAATTTTTTTCAGCTATGCCGGTGCCCAGCCAGCCTGACCCGGTTATTTACTTAAAAAAAAAAAAAAAAAATATATATATTTAATTTCAATTTCATTATTATATATATAAATTTTGGTAAAATTTTATATTATATGAATATTTAATAAAATTTTGATATATGTATTATATAAAATAATATAAGATATACATTATTTTATATATATATTTTAAAAATAATAAATAATATTGAAAATCGGGCCGGGCGGGCTCAGCCCACGGACTTGAAAATTTACTGTGACCCGATTTTTTATTCGGACTCATTTTTTTGTCCAAGCCTGCCCAGACAGCCCGTCGGATTCAGGCTTCCCACTTTTTTATATATCCATTCGCCTTGCGAGTCGCTTATCCATCTCTTTGCTGTAGTTTTATAACAATGATAAGAGGAGATGGAATAGGAGGTAGAGCTAATATTCCTAAAACAACAACTCTAGCTAATCTCGCAGATTGTATGAACGAAGAATAATAATCATGGGTAACATTAAGGAAGAGAGCATTGAAGGAAGGAGAAATGGTCACTGATATTCTTGTTTTGTTTTCATTTTGCTGTATATATAAGCTCTTTAGAGTAAGAAACTAACAAACTGAATAACAACCTGACTTACACACATGATATGCAAGTAAAATTCAGTTACTAATGTGATTAAGAGTTTCTTCTTCAGACGATTTGAATTTGTTGCCGCTAATCATCCGGTTTATCACGAATGTAAATGATTGCCTTTCCTGCAAACAGAGATGACCACACTTGGGTTTTCTCCGGGGGAAGATATTTTGACGCTCCTTTGCCAAATTTCGAGTGGGAGAACAAATTTTGATCCCAATGAGCAACCAAGCTCACTGAAAAATAGAAATCTATAAACGACAGTTGTTGAAATGGCAGCAAGTAGGTTTACGTCTCCCCAGATTAGGTCGAACAATCGGTCGAATACCCCAATCGGTCACTGTTGTGACGTCGGTCTCATCCGTCATGCTTCAAATTGTCATTAGTCTGAACTGTAAACGAACCCTAAATTTCAGTTCTCATTGTTCTATCTCATGTTCCTCTAGCTGTAAGTCGCAGGTAGCCATTATGCGATTCTTTGAGAACTCGACTAAAAACATAGCAACCGCATAGTCCCGCTTTCACTCAGAGGATCCCCAAATAAGGCCATTGCCATATGTATGACCCTCCTGTTTCTTTACCTTTTTGTATCTACAAGCCCCCGCGGAAAGTGCGGTGCTGTAACTGTTGAATACACGTGGTGCCGTGGGAGAACCAGAGGTCGGCATGTATCCTGTCAAACATCTCTCTTATCCACTTCAACAAATAAGTACTTTGAAAAATCTAATTCGCTACGATCAATCCCAAGAAAATATTAAATGTATCCGCCGCTTTGTCCTTTTCTGTATAAATACCCTTGTGCTGCTTCTGCTCATTTCACTCCTCTCGTTAGAATCAGCTTCTGGGTAATACCAAAATCTCACAGAGCCTAACATCCTACCGACAGTCCGACACCGTTCAATAAAACTCAGGATGAACCACCACGACGGGCAGTACAGTACGGGAGGATCAGCAAAGGGAGATGAGAAGGACCAAGAAGTACTAATTCATCTCTTAGGCGGTGAAATCCAGTCACCAGCTGATCCAGCCCCCAAGGGAGCCTCCCTTTCCAGCGCGGTATTCAACATTTCAACGAGCATGATTGGTGCTGGGATCATGTCAATCCCGGCCACATTCAAGGTCCTGGGTGTGTGTCCAGCCCTTGCAGTCATTCTGGCTGTGGCCTTCTTGGGGGACATCACCGGGGAGTTTCTGCTAAGGTACACCCACTCTGGCAAGGCCGTGACCTACGCTGGTTTGATAGCAGAGTCGTTCCCGAGGTTTGGGTCTTTGGCGCTTCAGATCTGTGTGACGATTACCAGCTTGGGTTGTCTCATCATATACATGATTATCATTGGTGAGTATCATTCATTAGATTTCTGTTTGGTTCTTGGCAGTGTAACACTCAAACTTGTGTTTTGATGGTTGAAACCAGCAGCCATTATTCCATATTTGATGGGGAAGGTCGATGTGCTTTCCTTGTAGACTTTTTGCACTGATGGAAACATGAACTCAGCTCAGCAGAAAAGAATCCATGAATAAAATAAAAATATTGCTCTGTCATTGAATAATGTTTTTGAGATTATGAAGATCCACTGTGCTTAAACAATTTAATTTATAGTGTTTGGCCCTACAGGAACTGTATTGTGATTTGCTTGGGGATTGTCCTGTTTCCCATCAGCTTTGCATCTCTGTGCCATCTTCTCCTGCTAGTCCTCTTGTCTAGTGGCTCTTTCTTCTTATCTTGGCACCTGCACAGTCAGATCCGCTTGCACTTGCTCAATAATTGTCACTAGTCTGACGAGGCAACAGTACGCACAAAGTTTTATCAGTAGAGACTTTTTTTTCTCTATTTTTTATTTGGGTATTTGTGGTTTTGAGTTTAGTAACGTCACAAGGGAATGAAGCACCTAAAATATGGCCTATATTCAGACATAAAGTAAGTCATGTTGGGGGGATGTCAGGGAGGATGGGTTAATACACTTATCTCGTACGAGCTAATTTGTTTACCGATGAATGTGACTGATGAACAGTTGATCTTAATAGATGTGGTTGTCAAGATCAATATTCAGAAGGCCATTAAGTAGTTCGGGAACAAACTATTGCTAAGGACTGATTACTGTTGCTGATGATTGCTCTGATGCAATAATGTGCCTTTAAATACATCGGATCTTATAAAAGAAAAGAAGGAGATGTTATCATCTGTTCTGTGTTTTGTCCTTTGTGAAGGTGATGTACTAACAGGAAATCAATCTGGAGATGTAATCCATACTGGGATTCTACAAGAATGGTTTGGTATCCATTGGTGGACAACTCGATCATTTGCTCTCCTCATTGTTGTTATCTTTGTTATGCTTCCACTGGTTTTGTTTCGGCGTGTGGGTAAGCAATACTGCTCCAGTACACACCTTACTTGAGCACAACTGTTAGTCTATAAAATATAGCAGTTCCATTCTGAAAATGCTGTTTCATCACTTCAGATTCATTGAGGTATACTTCAGCATTGTCGGTTCTCCTTGCATTTGTCTTCGTTGCCATATGCTCAGTGATGGCAATATGCACTATATGGCAAGGAAAAGCTCAAAGCTTGAGACTCTTCCCTGATTTTTCAAGTGATGGTAGCTTCTTCGCCATGTTCACCACAGTTCCGGTATTCATGACCGCTTTTGGGTATCAAATCAATGGTGAGCTTGAATTGTAATTGTAACTAAAAACATGCATCATCAGCAGAATTACATTACATCTCTTTTATTGGTGCTGATGTTTGTATGTTGTTTGGTGCAGTTCATCCCATAAGGGCAGAGCTCCACGAGCCATCAGACATGAGACTAGCGATCAGAATTTCTCTGATACTATGTGCAGTTTTCTACTTTGCGATTGGGTTCTTTGGATACCTTCTATTTGGGGACTCCGTCATGCCCGACATGTTGGTGAATTTTGACCATGGCACGGGTACCACACTCGGCATGATCATCAACAACACGGTCCGGATAAGTTATGCGGTTCATCTGATGCTGGTTTTCCCTCTTATAAACTATGCTCTCAGGGTGAATTTAGATGAGATGATATTCCCTGGTAAACCAAGCCTAGCCACGGATACAGTTAGATTTGTGGGGATCACGTGCTCTCTTCTGGGTCTTACTTATGGGTTAGCAATAGCTATACCGGATATATGGTATTGTTTTCAGTTGCTGGGATCAACAACTGTTCTCTGCATCGCATTCGTCTTCCCCGCCTCAATCATCCTCAGGTATACTGCTTCTTTTCTTTTCCTTTCCTTTATATCTTGCCTAAGTAATAATTTGCTTGTTTGTAAAGGACGAGATGGTTTGAGCTCCTTTCCTTCTGTTTGAGGGACTGAATGGTGGGTGTTGAATTATGAGCAGGGATATTCATGGGATCTCAACACTTGAGAATAAATTGACGGCGGGGCTGCTGATTCTTGTGTCCGTTGGGACGAGCGTTGTTGCAGTTGTGTCCAATCTGTACAGTTGAGAAGTGAAAACATAGAACGGATCCACAGAAGTTAGTATACTTGAATACACCACTCAGCGTAGATTGGAGTCACAGAGCTACAGCTGCATTTATAACTCTTTGCAATTGGATAAACAGAAGTGATAATACATCTCATCTGCGAGAAAAATGATGCATCATTTTACATCTTTATAACTTGAAGAGGAATAGAATTTCAATCCCTTCAGCTTATTCCAGATTTAAATTGCTCTTTCAGACTAATACTTACAGGGACATAAAAAAGTGTCAAGCATCTCGTATTCAACTGAGTAATACAATTGCTATCTTAGATTAGTTAATGCGTTCCTCTCAAGTTGATGGATCTTATCTCATATCCTAAAATCTGTTTGTGGCCATGGCTGGTCCCTGTGTGGAAAGATCTAGCTATTTGTTGTGTGGATTGTTCAGAAGTGTTGTAGGAAATCAGTCCTTTGTCTGTTAAAATTTGGCAGCCGAAAATCAGATGGGCGTTTGGAAAATGTGAACTATGTCGTCCAACTTTGGTTGTGAATGGATTTATTATGGTACAAAGTCGTAATCATGATTCAACACCATTTGTTGTTTATTATGACCGTCTGAGAACTTGTATCCATCAAAACAAAACAACAAGAATAAATAACTTAATCCTAACGTAATCAACACCCCAGCTAGCTATATTACAGAGTACATTAGGTTGTAGAGATTTAACCCAATTGTAATCTAATAATATATCTTTTAAGCCACTTAATCAGAAGAATATATAACAGGCCTAATATAAGACTATTCTTCAACCTGGTATTGATATCTTGTTCCAGGCAGAACTTTGGTCACTATATCAGCAAGCTGAGTGCTTGTATGTGTATGGACGACATCTACCCGCCCTTGTTGTATCTGTCCAGTATAAAATGACAGTCAATTTCTATGTGTTTGGTATGTTTATGAAAGACTGGATTTCGAGCAATATAAATAGCTAACTGGTTGTCACACTTTACTGGTATAGGGGTGATGTTGTCAACCCCAAGTTCACTGAGTAGATGAGTAAGCCAAGTGAACTCTGCTATGACACGTCGTAAAGAGCGATATTCTGCTTCTACGCTTGAAATGGATATGGAACCCTGCTTTTTTCCAAGAAATAGGTTTGTTTCCCAAAAATATGTAATACTAATTTCCTCGAGTTTGGGCAAGCCATCCAATCAGAGTCACAATATACCATGGGTATAGAGATCCAGATTGTGACGAGATTCCTTGGAAAGAACGATACCTTAGCTCATGATACCTTGTATGTAGCAAAGAGTATGTAGAGCTACTTGCATGTGAACATCACTAGGATTTTGCATGAACTGACTAAGAACTTGTACGGTGAAACTAATTAATATAGGAGAGAGTGCTGGACAAGTAATTCAACTTCCCCACCAGCCTCCTATAAGTGGTGGGATATTCCAAAGGAATTCCATCAGTGCTTATTAGATGTTTACCTACTATCATAGGTCCATGTTGAATATTTGCTGAGAAAGAATATATCCTTGTTTGGTATGCACAAATTCTACACCCAGGAAATAATGTAACCCTTCCAAATCCTTGACTTTGGAATTTCTATCCAATGCATGCTTGAGACCGTCGATGTCGTTTTGATTGGTATCAACTACGAACATATCATCCACATAGATAGCTATAAAAAGGTACCCAGCTCCGTACCTTTTGGAATTCAAAATATAATCATTCTTAGACTTAATGAAACCAACGGTTTTGAGAAAGTTGGCCAACTTTGAAAACAGTGTCTTGAGGCTTGCTTGAGCCCATATACAGATTTCTTTAGAAGACAAGCCTTGTTCTTACGTGTGACTTCTCGACTCTGTGGTACCATCATATATACCTCATCGTCAAGATACCTATGTAGAAAGGCATTATTAATTAATGTCCAGTTGATTGATGATCCAACCTTTGTCAATAGCAACCGTTATAAGAGCTCGAATAGTTGTCATCTTGACTATCGGGGAGATGGTCTCATGATAATCCAAACCATAACGTTACGTAAATTCCTTCGCTACCAACCGAGCCTTGTATCTCTCTAGATTACCATCTGACTTAAGCTTGACTTTATAGACCCGTTTACAACCTAAGAGTTCTTCTTCCTTTGGGGAAACTCACGATTGCCCATGCGTCATTCTCTTCTAAAGCATGTAGTTCCTTTTGCATGACTTCATTCCAATGTGCATGAAGTACTTCTTCCTTGAAACTGGTGGGCTCTTCTTCTTTCATAATTCTTGCCAGCATGTTGGATGTGAGAAAAGCCATCGACTGTTTAGGTTTTGTTTATGTCAAGCTTTCACATTCTAAGAGAAGGTACGTAGTTATATGCTTGTCGACGATACACTATCTTTTAGCATCTCTTGAAAAAAGAGGTTGCAAACATAATTCTCAAGATAGTTGGGTTTGCAAAATTCTCTTACTGGACCGCCTAGGACTGCCTGTACGCTTTCATGGTGAGCAACGTACGTCGTCACTGGAGCTTTGTCTTTGTTCAATCTCATCGGTAGACGGATTATGTGGTGGTTCCTCATCTTTGTTCAATCACATTGCGCAACCTGCTCCTAATGCAATACATCATTGCTCGTGTATTTATCTTGGTTAGAACTTAGACATAATAAAAGGGAATGTATGATTGTGGAATTTCACGTCCCTACAGACCTCCACTTTCTTAGTGTCATGCACATAATCTTATGACCTTTCCTCCTAGGGCCAACTCCCAAATAAACACAAACAATGAACACAACAATGGATGTAGTCGAGAGAGAACAGAAGGCAAAAACAAAGAAAGACTTTTTATTCAGCGTTGAAAGTCAAAGAATACATTAGGTTGTAGTCTATACCTATGATTATAAGAATAAGAGAAGGAAAACAACACAGGAGAGATTTACGTATTTAGATAAAAAAAAATGTTAAACAAAATGTAATCTAATAATATATCTTCTATGCCACTTAATCCGAAGAAGATCAGACCTAGTATACATTGGGGTTTAATAAACATTGGACTTATGTGGCCCACATGGATATAGACTGCATTCTCCGGCCCAATAATAATCAGCATGAGAGATCATAGTATTACGTTTATCAATATTACATTTCTTCCAACATCTAAGCACATTCCATTGGAGAGGTGAGTTGAACCTTTCAAGATCTTTTCAAACATCATTACAAACTTGTGCAGAAAAGGAGCAGCAAAACAAGACATGATTTAAAGACTCTTTTATCACAAAGGGCGCATCCTTCTTGGAAATTGTTGGAAAACATAGATATTTTGTACATATATATATACATCTTGTTTAGTATAGAATTTATTTGTTACCGTTACATTCTTCTCCTCTGTACGCATATATATATATATATGTATAGAGTTAGTAAGTAAGTAGATACTGTTTGTAAGCCACTGTACATAATTCATATGTACTGAGTGTCAATAGAAGAGTATTATTCTCATTCCCTAAACAAAAGTCTGTTCCTCTCTAGTCAAGAAACTGGTTCTGAGTATACAATTCCAGAGCCTGTAAATCAAAATGGTATCAGAGCAGTAGTTCGATCTGCTTCATGTTGTTCGATCTCTTCTCCGCTTCTTCGCAACGGCAAGCTACAATGACAGGCAAGGAAAAGGACGATTCGACATCTAGAACAGAGACAAAGAATGGTGATAACAACGATCCATTCTTCCTAAGTTCTAATGACCATCCTGGTCTCATCCTTGGATATACTTTCAACAATCGACCTGGAGAAAGTTTTGGGGGGTGGAAGCAGAAGATGGTTGTGTCGTTAAAAGCGAAGAACAAATTCGCTTTTCTTGATGGAACCCTAGAAGAACCCGGTAGCGATGACCCAAAGCGGCGAAGTTGGGAAAGGTGTAATAATATGATCATTTCTTGGCTCACGCAATGCCTCAGTAAAAAAATCGGTGAGTCCATCATCTACTTCACTAGAGCCGCCGACGCTTGGAAGTCTCTGTGCGGTCGATTAGAGAAAGCGAATGCCACACAAATTTTCTCCCTCAAGAAAGATCTGAACTGAATCAAGCAAGATGCAGACAATGTGTCTGATTTCTACACCAGGATAAGGCGTCTCTGGGATGAATTAATCGCTCTCAAAAAGAAGCCCGCCAGTTCGTGCAATGCAAAGAAGGAGTATGAAGAAAAACAAGAAAAGGAGAAGAAATCATGTTTATCACCATGCATAATCTTGTTGATAATAGGAGAGTCGCAATGCCTGATGGTCTTGTTCAAGAAGTACAGAAATATGGGACTGTTAAAATAGGAAATTACTTCTTGCTTGAGAATGTTTTGTTTGTTAAGGACTTCAATTTCAACCTGGTATCTGTTCAAAAACTGATAAAGCAAATTGGACAGTCTGTTATCTTCCATGAACTATCGTGTTCTTTGCAGGGCCTTGATGGCACAAACAGTATGCTGATTGGAGAATCTATGAATGGATTGTATGTGCTGAAGGATGACAGTTTAGACATTTTTTCTGGGAATACTTTGTGTACTGATAATGACATAGTTCTTTTCAATTCTGCGCATGATCAATCTAGTGCTTTGTTGTGGCACTATAGGCTAGGACATGCCCCATTCATCAAACTGCGGTCCATAGGTCTGATAAAGCATGTAAAGAATAATACTTCTTTTGATATTTGCCAGCATGCTAGAGCTGTTAGGAAACCATTTGGTGACTCTGTTTCTTTAATACCTCGGACTTAAAAGTGGTGATTAAATTATTCTAATATGATTATTAAAGGCCTAATGGTCCCTAGAGAGTATTGGTAAAGAGAATAAAACCAAAAGAAAAGAGAAAATGCGTAAAACGCGAAAAACGCTAAAACATGCATTAAATGAGTATAGGAGGTATATGACCTCGGTTAGGGTCCGAGATGGATTCCTAAGGCTTAAATATGCCTAATCAGTAAGTGGGAATGATTCCCGAAGAAAACGGATCTAAATAATGGATTAAAACGCTAACAGAGTTTTAAAGCACGTTTTTTGAGAAAACCCGAAAACGTGACTTTGAGTGGTCAAACAGACCCTTTAAAATTATAGTTGATTAAATAACGATAATTAAGTATTAATGGAATCTTAGGAACCACTAAAAATAAAGAAACGAGAAAAATCCGAAAACAGTCCCGGTTATTGAATAGTGTCGAACCGGGTAAATTATCGAGCGTTTTCTGTAAAAGACGAAAAACGCTCTAGCATATATGTATATGTGGGGGCCGGTTTTTAATGTGTTAATCAGCCCTCACTCACACACTAAACTAATAAGAAATGAAGAAAAGAAAAGAGAGGAAAAAAGCAAAAAGCAAAAGCATAAAGCACTTCTCTCCCTCTCTCTCCTCCTATTTCCTTTCTTCTTCCTCCTCTCCCCTCTTCCACCGATTTTTCTCCTCCCTCTCTGTTGCTGGACTAAAATGGAGCTCCCTTCCATGGCCTCCTCACTTCTTCTCCTTGCCCAAGCTTCGTTCATGCTCCGAATTCAAAAATAACTACATATTTGAACTCCTCTCATCAAGCCATATCATCCTCTCTTTTCAAAATTCAAAAAGGATGAAGTTCATTCCCATGGGTTTTGGCCATTTGAGGAGAAAACCACACCATCTTGAAGCTTGAAGCCTCCTCTTTCTATTAAGGTAAAAATATCCATGGAAAACTCATGTTTTCTCCATTCTCCACGTTGGCCAATTTTGGCTCTTTTAATAACTAGCTTTTGTTCTTTGTTTGAGCTATTCTCCAAGCCTTAAATGGTGGTGGAAATCCATCCTAATATTCAAGAATTTCCAAAGGTAAACCCTAACTTGGTGCTTTAAGCATCTTTTTGAATTCTAGATTAATTAATGAGCCTAAGAGAATTGCTTAGTGCTTAATTTCCAATTTGAATATTGGTTTAGAGATTTGGGCAAGTTATTTGCCTTGACTGAATTTGGAGTGAAGAGAA
This sequence comes from Limonium bicolor, assembly GCA_023374045.1. Taxonomy (NCBI): domain Eukaryota; kingdom Viridiplantae; phylum Streptophyta; class Magnoliopsida; order Caryophyllales; family Plumbaginaceae; genus Limonium; species Limonium bicolor. The sequence goes on from CM041776.1 coordinate 278,394,679, forward strand.
GTGGAGAAGAGGAGAAGAGAATTGCAAATAAAAGGCTTGTGAATATAAGGTAAATAATCTACCTTGGAGCCTAACTAAATGTTATTAGAATTTAGGATGGGTTAATTAAATAAATGAACCCCACATGAGTTGTGGTAGTAATGTGCTTGTGTGGTATTAATGCAAGTGAGAAAGAGTTTGTGAAATTAGTGTTTGATTTAAGAGCTATGCATTTTATGAATTGAGCATTGTGTTGTATTTCGAGAGTTTGATGAGTATTGATGAATTTATGTGTGCTGTTAGAACCCTTGTGGGTTTGGCTAGTTATAGGTTGGATTAAATGATGGTATGAGCTTTTGGGCAATGTAGATAAGTAGCCGGGCTATGGCGAAATTCTGGTAGAAATCTAAGTGATTTAGGTAATGTGATAAGTGGAGAATGACCTAGGTTTAGCTAGGTGTTGTTAGTGCTTGAATTGGGTAAATGATCACACTAGAATAAGGGAGGAATATTGTGGTGAGATGTTTAGAAAAAATCTGTAGCAAAAGGTGGTAGAAAGTCTTGGATTGACATGAGATGAACAAGGGTGTTTAACTTGTGAAACAAAGGGTGAAGTTGGGTTTTAGGAGTGCATTGGGCTAGGAATGAATTGGAATGGTCAATAAGTGTTTTGGCAAGGTTGGTAGGAGGTATAAACTACCAAGAGGAAGTTAGAAAATGCATTAGTGTGCAAAGTTGCAAAATGAGAATGAAAATTTGTGAGAATTGAGCAAGAATTGGAGCGAGGATTAAACCTATGATTTGAAGAGGTTTAGAGCATGTTTTAAGGTGTTTAAACATGTAGGAAATTTGTGGAAAGATTAGGGAATGATTAAGGGTGGATTAAGAATGGATTAGGGGCTGAAAATTGAAGTTTTAGCAGCTTTTTAGCAGGGTCCGGGACTTAGGGGCCTGACCAAGTCCCAGACCAAGCATAAAAACGCCCCGAGAGTTGATGTAGTAGGTGGTCCGGGACCCTAGTCCAGGACCAGGACCCGGACCAAGGCAGAAAAGTGACCGAGAGTGAGTTTTACCACTGGTTCGGGACTTTGGGTCTGGACCAAGTCCCGGACCACCCCCAAAATTTCACCGTATGTGTTTTAAAGTGCCTAGAAGATGGGGGAATGATGTGTAATGGTTTTAGATGTTGTTAAGGCCTTGTTTTTTACTTGTAAAGGCCCTAAGAAATGTAAGAAAGTGCTAGAAGTGATTGAGAAGTGAGAACTTAAATTAACAAGAGTAAAACCGAGATAACGTGATAACGGGGTAACGGGGTAAGTACGAGAGTAGTATTTAATTACGTACCGTATGAGCTTGGTATTGATAATAGTGTTTGAAACATTATCAGTGTATCGCGCATGAACCGAGCAATGTGAGGACACGGTAAAAGTGAAACCAAGGTGTAAGGTATGATTTTCTCATGCCCCGTATGCTAACCGTGCTACGTTGATTTGTGTGCTTGTGTGTCGACTTAATCAAGACTAAAGCATGAAAATGAACTATTGCTTGATTATGTATCTTGATGTATGTTGTGTGTACTAACCAACCTTGAATTATTGTGTGGTCTAACTTAATGCGTAGACTGACTCATAGTTGAGTACTGTTGGTTAGTGACTCGTAGAAAGAGTCGTTTCGTAATTTAATGAAAAGTGCAAGCACACGAAAATCTATCGAATTAAGAAACGATAATGCAACCTATGAACTCACCAGAATGTGAGGAAGTTGTACGGGTTGAGCAAACACCCGATAACGGTTAGAACACGAAGTTGAAACGATCCACAAAATAAATACAAGTGGTAAGATAAATGAACCTCCATCAAGAGGATTAAAGATAGCTCAAGGATGTGAACTTGTAAGTAAAGTAAAAAGACATAAGGGGCCATTAAACTCCCTTAAAATACGGTCGACCTCTTATATGAGGATTCGACCCGGTATGAGAAAATAACCAAAAGTATAAATATTCGAAACGTTGGGGTAACCGTTAAACTTAAGAATACCCGAACTTAAGGAAAATTCCCAAAGTCATTAGAAACATCGAGAGTGATGCTTCTAGACTAATATACATAATTATATTATAACTCCAAGAGAGGAGTGTATGGGAATGTGAGGAGTCCGAGAGTAGTCAGACCTATGTGAAAGAAGTAGGAACTAAGAGAGAGTTCCAGAAGCTAGTTGAACCTTCCTACCATGCTAGACCCAGAGTAGGGTCGAAACCGGGGAAGTAATACTATGCTCGAAAGCCATGTGTTTTGGCTTAAGTATGTTTGGAGAGTAAATGTTCGTGAAGTATGTAGGAGACCTGTAGTGTCTCGAGAACTACGGGAACTTGAGTACAATTAACCCATGAGAGTGGGTGAGATAAAGAATAAGTAACCCAAGAGTGTGGGTGAGATAATGAAAAACTAACCCAAGAGAGTGGATGAGAATAAGAATGAGTATCCCGAGAGAGTGGGTGAGATATTGAATAAGTAACCAGGGCATAGTGGGGTAGAACCCTCAAGGCATGAAAGTAAGTTATTACGAACTAACAACTTGATGCGTTAGTTAGGGAATTATATTCCATGGTTGAATATTGATCCCTTGTGTAGTGTACATATATAATGTATTACTATGTGCATGTTGATTGAATTAAAATGAACTCCATGCTCTCGATAAAAGTAGTCGGCGTACCCCGGTTAGCACACAGGGTATGCGAATTTCATATGCAGTGTTAAGCTGAGCCCCTAGGGGCATCGTTTTTTATTTTCAGGTACACCGAAGATGATACCGTTCGAGAGTAGGACGGGGTCGGTGGTTAGCATGGGTAGTTAGATTTTAATTACTTGTGTACTTGAATGAGGTGTAAGACCGAATATGTTATCGGCATCCGTATATTGTAGACTCGGTATAGTAAGGAACTGAATGGAGTAATGTATTGTATGAGACTCGGTTAGAGTGAATGAGTAATGTAATTGTATTAAGTACTCAGTTGTTCCGGTCCATCAGACCGATGCAGTAGTTGAGTTAGGCCTGGTTAGCCATAGGGATGACTAACGGCATTGTATCACTCTCCGTTGTATTTAGAGTTCCACTGCAAGTTTAATGGTGGTTGTGACAATTTAAGAGGTAGTGACGCGTTTAGCGGTTGGGGTGTTACAAAAATGGTATCAGAGCAAAGTATTGCTCTGATGACTGGAAATACTGAGCTTAGGAAATACCGAGTTAGGAATTAGAGACATAAGGATAAGGGTTGAGTGATAGCATGAGAGATGCGCTAGTTAGGAACTTCAAGTATGATCTGGATACCTACAATACCAAACCCTCCCTCCACAACCCCCGTGTTAAAGGCTCGGGAAAGAACGCCAGTGAGACGGGAAACCCGATCTGGCAGTTGTTAAGTATACCCAATATGAACTAGAACCTGTCATGCGGTAGATTCCGAGAACCGGAAATCCTGGAGACGGATTCCGCTGGAACGACTATAACCGCATTTTATGGCGGGACATTGAGAAATCCTAATCCAAGGAGACCGGAATCTGCGGCAACATGGGGCGAAATGCTTAGCAGTTGTGAGTACCTGGCTGGCCAAGTAGTAGCAAGAAGGAAAGCACAAACGGTGCAACAAGGCGGAAAAGATGAAGTAACGAAAACCGGGACACATGTCTATGGACCACCATTGTTAAATAATACCACTAACGGTATACTAACTGACTAAGAACCTAGTCAAGAGTAGGTACACCCACCCTACCACACCCAAAAAGGTTGTTACACCTCGCCGACATAGCTTAGACAGCTACGAGCACATCTACGGGACATACCCGAATAGGACTACATGAGTATGCCTAAATAAATAAGTTTTGGTAACCACAGAAAATGTGTGGGAACAAGCACCAAGAAACGATACAACACTGAGTAACTAAGGGACTCCGAGAGTGGAGGACCACCTAAATGATGACAGTCCTGTCAAAATGGACCAAAAGCAGCTCCGATGAGCAGTTATCCAACTAAAGGATCAAAGGAAGAGCCGACAAGGCTACCGAATACTAATGTGAACAATACCGTGACCGACATGAGTTAACCCAAAAACCGCCTGTACCGCGCACTTGCCACGGCAAGTGCAGTAATAACGGGACTATTAAGAGGAACCTTAACAACCGACGAGTACTTAGCAAAGTACCAAGATGGCAAGAGAAGCCAATATGGCAAGACAACCCTAAGAATTCTGAAACAAAACCTTGGAAAGGCTTTACGACCTGACCATTGGATTAAGAACATACCAATCTGCGAGAAGCTAGACCTGGTAAGAAACAACCGGCATTGAAATGCCGTGAAGATTTTATTTTCAAAACTCAAAATTTTCTTTCAAAACATAAAATTTTCCAAAAACCCCCAAATTTTAAAACCAAACCAGAGAACCACTGTAAGTTATCATAGGACGATATAAGAGGAGTTGGCAACATAATACTTCACCTAGGCGTGTGACTAACACTACAAGTGTACACAAACGAGACATGGGACGACCGCACTCCGAAGGAGCATGCGGGCCTGACAGACCAGTTATGAGTTAGTCAGTTAAGTGGTAACGTATCAATAAGATACTCCATGTATGTATACAAGTAGAGTACGGAACACGGGAAGTAGTCGACTCCATACTACGGACCATAAGATAAGTTTGAACCAAACTGTTGGACACCTAGAACGATTGAAGAACCCAGTCCAAGAAGATGATTAAAGAGTCGAAAGTGCGAGAGGCACTGAGTATTAAGTGTAGACATTGGATATGTCTAAGGAACACTAAGGAGACAAATGGTAACTGGAATAAATACCCAGCGTAAGCAATACGGCGAATGCCTAAAATGAATGCGCCAATGTTTGGGGAACGGGATAGAATTCCCACAGCATACCTCACTGTAGAGAATATTGGCCTGACCAAGAAGGTAGTATCAATGGTCTACCCAAGAATGAGAGACGTTACAACCCAAAACGGAATAGTTCAAAATATATATAACCGCAAGGCAAAGTAAGAAACTGGATATACCCAGGAGTTCAAACCAGATGTAATGGCGCAACTCAAGAACACCCAGGAGCAATCCGTGAAGGGTGCCGAGATATGATGTTGAGAACACAAGTGTAAAATGAACACTCGGGCATAAATTAATGCCAAGATACTTAAAGGGCCTTCCTTGTACGGAAGTGTGGTGAGACAACCATATCAAAGAGCCCAGTAATACCTCCAACCCATTTTATGGTATACGGAGAAGAAGAAACTTGTATAGCAGCCCGCTAAAAGCATGGCTCGAGACAATGTGGCTTGTAGGCCGGAAAACCAACCACAATTCGTAGATCCAAACGTTACAAAACCTATGCATAAAGGCATAAAAGGAATCGTAGAGAATGAACCACTACCTTACAGTGGGGATACCCCTCGTTATTGTGGGGCCTAGGGAGCGGCACTTGCGTGAACCCTCTCGAGAAAGGCTACCACCTAAGAATGTAATGTGAAACCACTAGAGCGGTGTAATGAAACTTGAGCATGTGTTTATTGCCAAGAAGTAAAGCGAAGTTAAACTATATGCAGAAGGAACTTTGTTAGCGATGGTAAGAAACCGAGTGAGCAATCGGTTGAGTAGTAAACACAGTATATGTGCAATATGAATTGCAGAGTAAACAACACGCAAGAAGCATAGAGAAATCTAAAAGAGTAGTGTGTTCTATTGAGCCAAGTGAATGGCAAGCCATAGTGTAAATGGTGGGAAGACATGAGTGGGAGCTAAAGTAGTAGTGGATGCCATGTAAACAAATGTTGTCAATGAGTAAGAACGTGGTACGCAGCAAGCGACCATTGTAAAAGTATAGTCATATAATGATATGGAGTTGATGAATAAGGATGGTAGATAGACCGGACAACAAGGAAACATTGTTCATTCCTATGGCGATCACATAAGAGATTTATTGCCAAGGGTTTACGCCTCTACACTCTATAGGACTGAGTGTTTTGGTATTGCACTTGTGTAGTAATGATCTAGTGGGATAGCTAGGAATTGTGGTAAATCCTTCTTTTCGCCAACGAACATGGCACAAGCCTGTTGAGCGAAAACCTAGAGAAATAACCGTGCGGCCGTTGGCCAAAGATGCACGAAGAACGTGGCCCATAACCCACAGGTCCCAGGACCGATGCATAATAAACGCAAGGTCGACTGAATGAAAGAATTTATGTACAGAAACAGATGAATTGACATAAGTCAGAAGCCACTATTAATTGAGGAAGCACCACATATTAAGTAGTAGCTTAACCTCAATCGACAGTAAGTCGGGAAAAGTAAGTGAATAATCACAAGGTATACAGGGCTATACAAAATAGATTTCCAGAGAACTAGAGAGAAAATCTATAACTCATCGAAATCGCATACAGTAAGAGATACCACGCGACGATGGAGAAACCTTATTCCCAAGATAAAGGGGTAAAGGGTGATGTGTAACACATTAAGAGTAACAAAAGGGCGAATCAAGCTCTAAGTTATCAGGTCATGCAGTAGTGGGCCGTAATACCTGGCAAATGTAAATAAATGGCTAATCATAAACGCCTCGAAGCCTTAGAGGCTAGAACCGAACCCGGTTATGAATTAATTAACCACATCGAAGATAAAACACTTCATGATACCCGAATTAGTGAACCAATGTTCAGTAATAACATATGGTCGATTACGCGGGCGTAACTCCTTTTAAGGGGGGTAGGGCGAGAAACTGCTTAAAGTATGTTTTACGTATAGGTGTGTAAACTACTATGTGCATAGCACAAAGAAATTGTTTTGATGATCGGAACTTATTTTACATAAACATATGTATCCATTCATTGTGTAATTATGGTTATTGCACATGAGAGATGCGAGTAACGTGTATATAATATTTATGAAAAGAGGAGTAGAGAAACTCCTGGGGAATGAGAATCCCTATAGTATATGTCTATCGAGATTAGGCATGAGATATTATGAGTACGAATCAGTATGAAACCGATGTATAACCTAGTAGGAAGTGAGTTTCCAAGGTGATTTTAATTGAGAATGATTGATGGAGTGAGTTCCATCCTTTGGAGTTGTATGATGAATGTTTTAAATTGAGTAACAATTTGACTAGATGAGGCCGTAAGTATGGGATGACTAGGTAAAGTAGTGAAGCAATGATAATGACGGATGACCTAAGTTCTATGGTTTAGAGATAACTTGAAATGGATTGTTTTGTGAATATGATTAGAAAGAGTAAAAGATAGAAAACAAAAATGTTTGACTATCTGATTATTTGAAACTGATGTGGGAGGCGGAACTTGATCTGCTAGCGATCAAGGGAAACCAAACACAAACTGGGGTGGAAGGATAGTTCAACACTGATGCTGATCACATCAGGGTTGGATGATTCTTGAAGCTCCCTATAAGTGGTCACAGGTAATCACGCTAAGAAAGATACATCTAACATAAACCGGATTTGGAGTTGTGTGATGTTTTAACAAGTGACAAGTACTTAGAAAAGTACCAAGATGGCGAGAGAAGCCAATATGGCAAGACAACTAGAGTGCCAATAGAATGTCCTGTGTTGAGTGAGTCAACCAGAGTGCCTGAGGATATGTATATCTGTAACATTTTGATCATAACCGAAGGGACCGTGGACCAGAGAGAGTAAGTGCCCAGTTGTCATGAAACGGCCGTGAACCAGAAAGCGGAAGTGTTCAATGTGACCGGTACCTGAGGGATCAGTAGTGTATTACTCAATATGGATTCGAGGACTGTAGTGCCTTCTTGTCTTCAGACCGATTCCATGGAGAGAGTACAAAGAGTATTTTTGATTGCTATGCATGCTGTGATTTGTGTGTGGTATGTGTAGCATGTACTGAGATAGACCTGTGAGTCTGTAAGGTCGTATAGAGACTACGACCTTACATAGAGTATCTATGAGAGTAATGATATTAGATTCACCAACTTTGAGGACAAAGTTCTTAAGGGGTAGATTTTAATACCCCAGACTTAAAAGTGGTGATTAAATTATTCTAATGTGATTATTAAAGGCCTAATGGTGCCTAGAGAGTATTGGTAAAGAGAATAAAACCAAAAGAAAAGAGAAAATGCAAATGCGTAAAACGCTAAAACGCGCATTAAATGAGTATAGGAGGTATATGACCTCGGTTAGGGTCCGAGATGGATTCCTAAGGCTTAAATATTCCTAATTAGTAAGTGGGAATGATTCCCGAAGAAAATGGATCCAAATAATGGATTAAAACGCTAACGGAGTTTTAAAGCACATTTTTCGAGAAAACCCGAAAACGTGACTTTGAGTGGTCAAACAGACCCGTAAAAATTATAGTTGATTAAATAACTATAATTAAGTATTAATGGAAGCTTAGGAACCATTAAAAATAAAGAAACGAGAAAAATCCGAAAAACGGACCCAGTTAGTGAATAGTGCCGAACCGGGTAAATTAACGAGCGTTTTCTATAAAAGACGAAAAATGCTCCAGCATACATGTATATGTGGGGGCCGGTTTTTAATGTGTTAATCAGCCCTCACTCACACACTAAACTAATAAGAAAGGAAGAAAAGAAAAGAGAGGGAAAAAGCAAAAAGCAAAAGCATAAAGCACTTCACTCCCTCTCTCTCCTCCCATTTCCTTTCTTCTTCTTCCTCTCCCCTCTTCCACCGATTTTTCTCCTCCCTCTCTGTTTCTGGACGAAAATGGAGCCCCCTTCCATGGCCTCCTCACTTCTTCTCCTTGCCCAAGCTTCGTTCATGCTCCGAATTCAAAAATAACTACATATTTGAACTCATCTCATCAAGCCCTATCATCCTCTCTTTTCAAAATTCGAAAAGGATGAAGTTCATTCCCATAGGTTTTGGCCATTTGAGGAGAAAACCACACCATCTTGAAGCTTGAAGCCTCCTCTTTCTATTAAGGTAAAAATATCCATGGAAAACTCATGTTTTCTCCATTCTCCACCTTGCTCGATTTTGGCTCTTTTAATAACTAGCTTTTCTTCTTTGTTTGAGCTATTATCCAAGCCTTAAATGGTGGTGGAAATCCATCCTAAGATTCAAGAATTGAAAACCATTCAAGAATTTCCAAAGGTAAACCCTAACTTGGTGCTTTAAGCATCTTTTTGAATTCTAGATTAATTAATGAGCCTAAGAGAATTGCTTAGTGCTTAATTTCCAATTTGAATATTGGTTTAGAGATTTGGGTAAGTGATTTTCCTTGGCTGAATTTGGAGTGGAGAGAAGTGGAGAAGAGGAGAAGAGAATTGCAAAGAAAAGGCTTGTGAATATAAGGTAAATAATCTACCTTGGAGCCTAACTAAATGTTATTAGAATTTAGGATGGGTTAATTAAATAAATGAACCCCACATGAGTTGTGGTAGTAATGTGCTTGTGTGGTATTAATGCAAGTGAGAAAGAGTTTGTGAAATTAGTGTTTGATTTAAGAGCTATGCATTTTATGAATTGAGCATTGTGTTGTATTTCGAGAGTTTGATGAGTATTGATGAATTTATGTGTGCTGTTAGAACCCTTGTGGGTTTGGCTAGTTATAGGTTGGATTAAATGATGGTATGAGCTTTTGGGCAATGTAGATAAGTAGCCGGGCTATGGCGAAATTCTGGTAGAAATCTAAGTGATTTAGGTAATGTGATAAATGGAGAATGACCTAGGTTTAGCTAGGTGTTGTTAGTGCTTGAATTGGGTAAATGATCACACTAGAATAAGGGAGGAATATTGTGGTGAGATGTGTAGAAAAAATCTGTTGCAAAAGGTGGTAGAAAGTCTTTGATTGACATGAGATGAACAAGGGTGTTTAACTTGTGAAACAAGGGGTGAAGTTGAATTTTAGGAGTGCATTGGGCTAGGAATGAATTGGAATGGTCAATAAGTGTTTTGGCAAGGTTGGTAGGAGGTATAAACTACCAAGAGGAAGTTAGAAAATGCATTAGTGTGCAAAGTTGCAAAATGAGAATGGAAATTTGTGAGAATTGAGCAAGAATTGGAGCAAGGATTAAACCTATGATTTGAAGAGGTTTAGAGCATGTTTTAAGGGGTTTAAACATGTAGGAAACTTGTGGAAAGATTAGGGAATGATTAAGGATGGATTAAGAATGGATTAGGGGCTGAAAATTGAAGTTTTAGCAGCTTTTTAGCAGGATCCGGGACTTAGGGGCCGGACCAAGTCCCGGACCAAGCATAAAAACGCCCCGAGAGTTGATGTAGCAGGTGGTCCGGGACCCTAGTCCAGGACCAAGACCCGGACCAAGGCAGAAAAGTGGCCGAGAGTGAATTTTACAACTGGTTCGGGACTTTGGGTCCGGACCACCCCCAAAATTTCACCGTATGTGTTTTAAAGTGCCTAGAAGACGGGGGAATGATGTGTAATGGTTTTAGATGTTGTTAAGGCCTTGTTTGGTGACTTGTAAAGACCCTAAGAAGTGTAAGAAAGTGTTAGAAGTGATTTAGAAGTGAGAACTTAAATTAACAAGAGTAAAACCGAGATAATAGGATAACGGGGTAACGGGGTAAGTACGGGAGTAGTATTTAATTACGTACCGTATGAGCTTGGTATTGATAATAGTGTTTGAAACATTATCAGTGTATCGTGCGTGAACCAAGCAATGTGAGGACACGGTAAAAGTGAAACCAAGGTGTAAGGTATGATTTTCTCATTCCCTGTATGTTAACCGTGCTACGTTGATTTGTGTGCTTGTGTGCCGGCTTAATCAAGACTAAAGCATGAAAATGAACTATTGCTTGATTATGTATCTTGATGTATGCTGTGTGTACTAACCAACCTTGAATGATTGTGTGGTCTAACTTAATACGTAGACCGACTCATAGTTGAGTACTGTTGGTTAGTGACTTGTAGAAAGAGTCGTTTCACAATTTAATGAAAAGTGCAAGCACACGAAAACCTATCGAATTAAGAAACGATAATGCAACCTATGAAATCACCAGAATGTGAGGAAGTTGTACGGGTTGAGCAAACACCCGATAACAGTTAGAACACCAAGTTGAAACGATCCACAAAATAAATACAAGTGGTAAGATAAATGAACCTCCATCAAGAGGATTAAAGATAGCTCAAGGATGTGAACTTGTAAGTAAAGTAAAAGAGACATAAGGGACCATTAAACTCCCTTAAAATACGGTCGACCTCTTATATGAGGATTCGACCCGGTATGAGAAATAACCGAAAGTATAAATATTCAAAACGTTGGGGTAACCCTTAAACTTAAGAATACCCGAACTTAAGGAAAATTCCCAAAGTTATTAGAAACATCGAGAGTGATGCTTCTAGACTAATATACATAATTATATTATAACTCCGAGAGAGGAGTGTATGGGAATGTGAGGAGTCCGAGAGTAGTCGGACCTATGTGAAAGAAGTAGGAACTAAGAGAGAGTTCCAGGAGCTAGTTGAACCTTCCCACCATGATAGACCCAGAGTAGGTCGAAACCGGGGAAGTAAGACTATGCTCGAAAGCCATGTGTTTTGGCTTAAGTATGTATGGAGAGTAAACGTTCGTGAAGTACGTAGGAGACCTGTAGTGTCTCGAGAACTACGGGAACTTGAGTACAATTAACCCATGAGAGTGGGTGAGATAAAGAATAAGTAACCCAAGAGTGTGGGTGAGATAATGAAAAACTAACCCAAGAGAGTGGGTGAGAATAAGAATGAGTATCCCGAGAGAGTGGGTGAGATATTGAATAAGTAACCAGGGCATAGTGGGGTAGAACCCTCAAGGCCTGAAAGTAAGTTATTATGAACTAACAACTTGATGCGTTAGTTAGGGAATTGTATTCATGGTTGAATATTGATCCCTTGTGTAGTGTACATATATAATGTATTACTATGCGCATGTTGATTGAATTAAATTGAACTCCATGCTCTCGACAAAAGTAGTTGGCGTACCCCGGTTAGCACGCGGGGTATGTGAATTTCATTTGCAGCATTAAGCTGAGCCCCTAGGGGCATCGTTTTTATTTTCAGGTACACCAAAGATGATACCGTTCGAGAGTAGGACGGGGTCGGTGGTTAGCATGGGTAGTTAGATTTTAATTACTTGTGTACTTGAATGAGGTGTAAGACCGAATATGTTATCGGCATCAGTATATTGTAGACTCGGTATAGTAAGGAACTGAATGGAGTAATGTATTGTATGAGACTCGGTTAGAGTGAATGAGTAATGTAATTGTATTGAGTGCTCGGTTATTCCGGTCCATCAGACCGATGCAGTAGTTGAGTTAGGCCTGGTTGTATCACCCTCCGTTGTATTTAGAGTTCCGCTGCGAGTTTAATGGTAGTTGTGACAGTTTAAGAGGTAGTGACGGTTTTAGCGGTTGGGGTGTTGCAGTTTCTAAAAGCAAAGAATGTTTTGACCTAATAAATGTAGATGTTTGGGGACCCTTCAAGGTCCCCACACATGACCAAAACAGATTTTTCATTACAATAGTAGCCGACTACAGTAGAAGCACATGTGTACATCTTCTAAAAAATAAATTAGAGGCTTTTTACATTCTGACATGCTTAATCAAACTGGTAGAAAGGCAATTTAATACAAAGGTTAAAAAGGTTAGAAGTGATAATGCCTTTGAACTAGGAAGTAGCAATGAGGGTGTCAAGTATTTTAGGGAAAATGGTATCTTGCATCAGACTACATGCGCACATTCTCCACAACAGAATGGGATTGTCGAAAGAAAACATAAGTACTTACTTGAGACAGCTCGCGCCCTTTATTTCCAAGCTAACCTTTCCTTAGAATATTGGGGAGAGTGCATAAAATATGCCACTCACATAATTAATAGGCTACCTTCCAAGGCTATTAATGGAGACACACCCTTTGAGAGACTTTACCTAGAAAAACTAGATTACTCTTCCCTAAGGACTTTTGGTTGCTTCTGTTATAGAACCCATATAGGAAAGCCTAGAGGGAAATTTGATGCTAGGGGAATAGCTTGTGTCTTTCTAGGAGTGGCTGAGAACAAAAAAGGATACATAGTCCTAGATTTAGAGACATCTAATGTCATTATCAGTAGGGATTTGACCTTTTATGAGAAGGAATTTCCCCTTCACCTAGGTAACAAGCCTAGCGACCGACATCAAATCCCTGCAGACCAGCTTGTTGACAACTATTGTGAGAGTGATCATGATGAAAACACAAGAGAGAACCCAGAAACTCCTCCTCTCAACACCCCTGAACACCCTGATCAAGACACTGAAGATCCTGTGATAGAAACAGAACCTCTTAGAAGATCTACAAGAGAAAAACACCCCCAAGTCACCTAGATGACTATTATTTAGGGAAGGCATATATACCAGAAAATGATATCTTCACAGAAATCCTTCATGAGAGATTGACAAAGACAGAAACAACCAATAAACTTCTGCCAGAATCCTTAACGAACATCAAGCCTGTCAAAGCCCTGTCAGCACACTGCCTTACACCCCAATCCTACCATTTTGCCCTTAACTCTCAAGACTATACTGAACCAAGGACCTATAAGATAGCAGCCCAAAAACCTGAATGGAGGGAGGCTATGAAAACAGAATTGCAAGCCCTTCATGATAACAAAACTTGGAGCATAACTGATGTTCCAAAGGGAAAGTGAATAATAGGCTACAAATGGGTATTCAAAATTAAACTAAGGGCAGATGGAAAATTAGAGAGGCACAAATCTAGGTTAGTTGCTAAGGGGTATAATCAAACATATGGGGAAGACTATTGGGAGACCTTCTCTCCGGTTGTAAAGATGACAACCATTAGAATGTTAGTTGCAGTTGCTGTCAAGAAAAACTGGTACATGCACCAGCTTGACATCAACAACGCTTTTCTTCATGGGGATCTTCATGAAGAAGTTTACATGGAGATACCTGATGGAATGAAGGATCTGTACAGAAACAAGGTTTATAGACTGCACAAGTCCATTTATGGATTGAAACAAGCTAGCAAAGAATGGTATGAAAGGCTAAGTCAATTTCTTTATTGTCATGGCTTTGTTCAATCAAAAAATGATTACTCATTGTTTATCAAGTTTAATGGGAAGTTCAGAACATTTCTAGGTGTCTATGTGGATGACATAATAGCCACAGGAAATGACCCAACAGAAATTCAGAAGGTAAAGCAATCCTTAGATGCGGAGTTCAAAATAAAAGATCTAGGAAGACTCAACTATTTCTTGGGTATGTAGTTCTTGTACAACAATGGAGGAATAATGCTTCACCAAGGTAAGTATGCACAAGAGTTAATAGCTGATTATCTTCCTACTAACTGTTCTACTGCTCCAGTTCCTCTGCCAACAGGAACCAAACTAGAAAGTCTGTAAGAGGAACACCTTGAAGATCCCACACTTTACAGAAGGCTTATAAGAAGAATCAACTTTCTTGTTAACACTAGGGCTGACTTGACATTCTCTGTTCAATACCTAAGTCAGTTCCTAAAAGAACCAAGAAAGGAACACTATGAGGCAGGATTACATTTGCTTCGATATATCAAAGGAAGTCTTCAGCAAGGGATTTTCTTCAACAACAATGTAGACCTGAAAATGACAGCCTACTGCGACGTAGATTGGGCCAGCTGCTCTCTCACAAGAAGATCAGTAAGCGGGTATATCATTCTCCTTGGAGGTACCCCAATAAGCTGGAAGTCAAAGAAACAACAAATAGTTGCCTTGAGTACTGCAGAAGCAGAATACAGAAGCATCAGACTGGTGACCACTGAACTGACGTGGCTATCCAGACTGGCACAAGATTTTAGAATAAAGGAAATCACTCCGATCCAAGTCAATTGTGATAGCAAAGCAGCCATCTACATCGCAAGGAACCCTATCTTCCATGAGAGGACTAAACACATCGACCTCGATTGTCATCTAGTAAGGGAAAAATACAAGAAGGGCTGATCACATTGCAACACATACCCGGGACAAATCAGATAGCAGATGTTCTCACAAAATAGACCACAGCTAAAGGGTACAAGGAGCTTCTGAACAAGACTGATGCCAACTATCAGTAAGAAGACTCTCTTCTCAAGACAAAGGATGTTCTTCTCTCACACCCTTAGCCTTGAGGGGGGCTGTTGGGAAACATAGATATTCTATACATTATAATATATATATATATATATATATATTTGTATTTATAATTTATTCGTTACATTCTTCTCCTCTGTACGCGTATATATAGTAGTGTTGTATAGAGTTAGTTCCCTAAACAAAAGTCTGTTCCTCTCTAGTCAAGAAACTGGTTCTGAGTATACGATTCCAGTGCCTGTAAATCGAAAGAAATCAAGAACATCAAAGATGAAGTGGTTGAACCACTTTCTGAGATCTGAGTCACTTTCTCCTGACTTAATTTGTGAGGGTAAGGATATTCTTTTATACATTCTTTTAATCTCTTTGCTGATTGAGTCGAGTTCTCTTGATCTTTCTGTTATTAATAATATGGAAAATTCACGAGATACCCTTGTTTTCTTTCGTAATTCACAATATACCCCTGTGATTTTAGTAATTCAACTTTAAACATGCTTAAATGTTGTCCAAAATTGATGAAACTTTACGTGGACGATGCTAAAGTGTTATATTTTGGTCCAATATCAAATTTGAAGTATTTTAAGCTCACATGTGACCTGTGGGACCCAATGAACAGTCACATATTCATTGGTCCCACAGGTCTTCATCAATTTTGGACAACATTTAGCATGTTTAAAGTTGAATTACGAAAATCACAGGGGTATATTGTGAATTATGAAGAAACAAGGGTATATCGTGAATTTTCCTATAGTCATATATTTTAGTCATGTTTAAAGTTGAATTACGAAAATCACAGGGTATATTGTGAATTATGAAAGAAAACAAGGGTATATCGTGAATTTTCCTATAGTCATATATTTTAGTCATTACAAGGATATATACTCTTCATTAATGATTAAAATAAAAGTATATTCTTCATTGCTATAAGAATTCTTACATCTTGAATGCATGTATTGGTGAAATTACGTTCTTATAAAAGATAGTAGTAACCGATCGAAATGAGTTTTTTTTTTTGGAAACAAACCCCAATGAGTTATTATTAATATGAAAGCATGGGTTTCTATTTGTTTAATATTATCCCAATGATTACTAGTTGTATGTATACAATATTTAGTTGTATCGTGGTGGCATCACCTACCCACGTTTGTTAAATGTTGTTTTCTTCTAATGGATGATGACAAGTCACTTTCTCTTTTGTTCCAAATTCGATGATCGATCCCTCTCCAACTAACTTATTGTACATATTCCACTTTTTTTGCAGCCCCAACATTATATTCCTCATTCTAGCTACCAAGAACTCTCTGCTTGATAGTTTGGAAGTATAATTAAGTACGTAGATGTTAAAAGAGTTTTTTTTTTTTTTTTGTTATAATTCTTAAACATATGTGGATCTACAACGACCCATGACCCAAAAAGGAAGCAATCATAGCAATACTTTTTCTACAAGCTTATGTGTCGGCTGTCAACTTTCTATAGTTAAACTAATACAATACATATCTTAAACTCGATGAATGTACTCTAACTAACAAACTATTATTCCCTTACATCCTGGCCATTCTAATTAATAATTATACCAGCATTATATAATAAGAATATTATTAATGAATTAGAAAGCAAAAGGTGGCCAGCCAACGAGGTTCCTTGAAAATGATACATGTAATGAAATTGATCTTAAACTTAATTATTTAGAAAAAGATGGATGCATCATTTCAACTGACCCCGGCCCTTTGGAGAAGAAACATGTATGCATGATGATCATATGTCCACCTCTGTTTCTGTAAATTCCACTTCGTCCCTTAAATTACACAAACTTTCCCAAGCTAATTCGAATTCTCTTCTTCCACCTTACACATTCGATGCTCTGGTCACATGTCCAGGCACTCAACTCGATCTGCTTCATGATTTAATTCCTGTGTCTATAATTTATCAATTGATTGATAATGGACTGTTCGATATGCACGACCATGCCTTTCATCCTGAGACCGCCAAGAAACACGATATGTGCAGCCTGCTATGAAGGAGCAAGGAGTATTATCTCAGTAATCAACAAGTTTGACGGAGATAAATCAACACCAGCTGGTGCTGCTGGCTCTCATCATCACATTGACAAGTATATTATTAGTTCATCCAATAGTACTGCTGCTTCCATATCCAGTACCTCTAGTAATTCTGCTGCTAAGGTAGGTATATTTTCCAGATTCATTGACTAGTTTTGGTTGATCACGATGTTATAATTATATTGATTTGGTGTGATCATATGTCAGGGCTTGGGTAACGTCCTTAAATGGGTAAAGGAAATGAAAGATTTGGAAGAAGAATTGACCCAGAAACTATGTTTTCTAGGTGGGTTTGAATCTGCATTCAGAGATCAAATCCACACTGATATCAAAATCAAACCTGGTGATGGTGGACCTCCAATACCTGCCCACAAAGCATTGCTGGTATATTAATTAATTCTCTTTTACGTACCAATAATCAACATCGACACTTCATCTAATTATAATTAAACTCTGATCGATCAAGTTGATCAACATTAATCCACATATACATATATAACTACACGCAGGTTTCAAAGTCAGTGATCTTCAAGAACATCTTTGATTCAGACACCTGCAAGGCGGCGGCACCCAAGGACGAGACAATAACCCTCCCGGAACTAACCCACGACGAGCTTCACTCTTTACTAGAATTTCTTTACAGCGGCAATCTCTCGCCGGAGAAGGCAGAGAACATGTCTACTCGACTCGCTATCTGTAGCAGCGGACAAGTACGAGATTCCATTTCTAGGGAGTTTCTGTGAGCGGCAGATGCTGGGTTCTCTTGGGCCATCTACTGTCCTGGACGTCCTGGAGATATCGGATGTGTGTTCGAATCAATCGTTGAAGGATACTGCGTTGAACTTCATCGTTAAGAATATGGAGGATGTTGTGTTTCAACAAGATTTGAAACCTTTGCGCTCAAGAATCCACACCTTTGTGTGCAGATCACGAGGGCGAGCTTGATGGATCTTAAAAGTAGGAGGATTGGCTTGTGATTGACGATTTGTAAATGGTCTAATCTTTTTCGTGTTTATGTGAGGCATTATACATAAAATTAATTTACTGGCCCTCGTTAATAGTATTCTTTTACAATAATCCGTTTTTTCCAACAGTTAAAACACTTTTTTTTAGGAAATATCGAAACAAAATTAACAAAGCTATCCATAATCACCTCAAAGCACTATTACATATAGCTTTTAGGTTTGACATCCTCACTCGATCCATAGATTATACTTTAAGATAGTATAAAAATGAAGTCATCATAATCATATTCACCTTACCTTGATTGAAGTTTGGTAGATGTAATTAATTAACTAAGTCAAATCAGAAAGAACATCTATAGTTACATTATTTGTGAGTAAATTCTACACAATTACGCAATGATTATGATTAGCGAATTTGGGATGTCAAGAGATTTGCGACAACTCATCAGTCGTCACCTGCCGTAACCAATCATATTTTGTTTATAATATATTATATTATGAACCTGCTAGTTGCTGGAGATAGGTAAGACATCCAAGTTTTAACTTTTTTTAGGGTGACACGTCAATTAAATGTATTATTTTAATGTATAAGAAACTCTAATTTCTATGATGGTAGAGTTGTTATCATTTATAATTTTTTTTTAGGAAAATATTATTATTTTTATTTATTTATATTTGTTGCAACCTATAACCAATAGGATTAATTTGAACAAGTTTACTTAAATAATAAGTAACGATGAGAGAGATCGGTCTACAACAATTTTTTATTTTTTATTTATTTAATAGGATGGAATCGACATCGTGCATGTCCTAATAGGGAGAAGATTGTGTGACGGAAAGTATATTTCCGTCGAAATGACGGACGCAATCTGAACCGGTCAAAAATAAGTGATGAGAATAAACGATCATGATTAAATTATCAAATCAAATTCACGTGATATTTTCAGTCATATTCACGCCCCTATTCACGCCCCTATTCCTCTCGTTTATTAGAAAGCTAATATTGTTAACATGGAAAACACATATATATGGTTACTGTCATTTCTGTCACTATTTTAAGAAAACACTAATATAATCAATTGCAATTCTCTATATACTAATATAACGATTATGCATGGTATTTTATATTATTATGAATTTTCTTTTACGTACAATATCTTAATAACATAATTAGTTATAATCCTCATAAAATACTTCAACAATTATCCAAAACTTTTTCATGACAATATACATGTATACAAGGCTATTGTATAATAGTTTTTTACTCTTATAATAGTTGTTGTTTATACAAACATGTAAAAAATAGAATATATATATATATATATATCAATTCAAAATGCATGTCAACTGAATCAATTTTAAAAAATTGCTAATATTAAAATCACTAAGCTAATATTTATGTTTTTTAAAAAAGTGATGTATAATGCTTATAGAACGTAAACATATAGCCTCCGGTTATAAGTTATCGTTGCTTACATAAAACAAAAGGTTAATGAATACGTAAAATTGACTTCAACAACTCAGTTTATTATTTTTAAACGTTTATTGTCTTCTGGTTTATCAATCAATTAAGCTCAGTGAACTAAAAAATGCTAATAAAATATTCTTATACATTATGATACGTTATGAACGACCTAAGGAAGAGATATATAAAACTGTTAGAGTAATCTTTTTATTATGTTGATGGAAACGATTATAGAAGGTTGTGTACATGTTTCTAAGCATCATTGAAAATGTTTATAAATTATTGTGGACACATAAAACCAAAGGTTAATGAATACATAAAATCAACTCCAACAACTCAGTTTATCATTTTCAAACATTTATAACCTTCTGGTTATCAATCAATCAAGCTCTATAAACTGAAAAATGCTAATAAAACATTAGTATACACAATGATTCAATTGCACGATAAAGGAAACGATATATAATATATAGTGTCATCTTTTCTATAATAGTGATGGAAACGATTATAAAAGGTTGTGTATATGTTTCTAATCATTGATGGAAACGTTTATAAGATATCGTGGATATGTAAAAACAAAGGTTAATGAATATGTAAAATCAAATCCAACAACTCAGTTTAACTTTAAATCATTTATAGCCTTTAGTTTATCATCAAGTCAAGCTCTGTAAGTCAATAAATGCTAAGAAAAAATTCTCATACACCACGATTCGATAAGAATGATCAAATGAAAAAATATAGTTAGTGTCATCTTTTCTATGATAGTGATGGAAACCCTAACCCGCCACTACAAACCTTAAAAATTCCTTCGACGTTTTTAGCTTTCCTAGGGTGGTTTTAGGGTGTGTGGGGTAGGGTAATCTATTTGAAGCCGTTCTATAATTTGTATTATTCTCACTGACTCGACAGTTTTTCAGGCCCTACACCATAAACCCTGAAAATCTCATAGGGTGGTTTTTAGGGTGTACTATTTTGAAGTCGTTCTATACTTTGTATTATCGTCACTGACTCGACAAATTTCCACACCACAATTATAAATAACGTTTCCAACCTTTTACATAAAGGTGCCCACAAATCAGATAAACGTTTCCAGTGTTTATTTAAACTTTCGTTTCCATGTTTCTACAATTCCATGATTATCTATAACGTTTCCACGCCACGATTACATATAAACGTTTCCACTGCAAGGTTATATATAACATTTCTATAATTATGTATGATGCTTCCATGACACAATTATATATAATGTTTCCACCAACGTTGTACATAAAGGAGCCCACGAGTTCATATAACGTTTCCACCTTTTTATTTAAATGTTTCCACCTTTTATTTAACATTTCCACGTTGTTATATATACGTTTCCACGTTTTTATCTAAACGTTTCCCCGTTCCTATGATTCCATGATTATATATAATGTTTCCATGGCATGATTACATATAAACATTTCAATAATTATATATGAATGTTTCCATGCCACAATACGTTTCTCTACGATTTAATATAAACGTTTACACGCCATGATTACTATATACATTTACACAATTATATATTCCATGCACAATTAAATATAACGTTTCTACGACACATTTCCACACACCACAATCAAGTATAACGTTTCCACCGTTATGCATAAACGTATCCACGAGTTTATAAATGTTTCCACGTTTTTATATAAACGTATCTATGAGCTTATATAAATGTTTCCACGTTTTTATAAATGTTTTCACGTTTCTACGATTCCATTATTATATATAACGTTTTCACACCATGATTGTATTAACATTTCCAACATTATACATAAACTGAATTGTTGGAGTCGACTTTACATATTTATTAATTTGTTTTTTTTAAATATGCACTACACGATAACTTATAACATGAAGGTTAACAATTACCATCAATATTTTTTAAAAATATTTTATACTTCACTTTTTTTAATTACGAAAATAACATAAATATTAGCTTGGTATTTTTATATTAGCAATTTGCTTAATTTTAATCGGTTGATTGGTGTATTTTGAATTGTTATACTCCATTTTTTTACATATATATGTATTAATAACAAATATTATAAGATTAGAAAACTATAATACAATAGCGATATCATTCAGTTTTTTCTTTTAAAAAATATAAATATTTATAATTTTAAATTTAAATAAAAGTAATAAGTACTATGAAATTCATCTATACAAATTAGAACTATTTAAAAAACACTTATAACTTATCTCTATATATATATTTTCTAAAAGGTTTAAAATTATATATTTCAACCATTTAAAAATTTTAACATTTATGATAAAATGACTAAAAAAATAGAAAAATAATGACAGCAATTTCTCATGCATATTCACGTTTTTATTTAAAATAACAAATAAGTTATAAAACAACAACTACTTCGATAACGTAAAATAATAAATTGCTACTTCGAGAAGCAAAAATAATAAAATAAAAAGTAATTAAGGATATGAACAATCGACCCTACCATATACAAATACTACTATTATATTATATATATATATATATATATATACCATAAAAATACTTCCGAGTCCTCCAAAACACTTCTAATGCCACGCCAAACTAATGGTGGCCACGGTCCCGGTTCCACCGGTTCCGGTTCCGGAAAATGTGTATTCGTATTCGGAACCGGTCTGGGCGGTTCTGGTTCTGGTTCCGTTTCCGGTTCCGGTTTTGAAATCTGGATTCGCTTCGGATTCGGTCAAAAAACCGGTTCCGGCCGGTTCCGGTTTCGGTTCCGGTTCTGATCGGTTCCGACCGGTTCCGGAAAGATTCAATCGGCTCCAGTTGCTTCGTTTTAGCTCCGATTTGAGATCCGTTTGAGCGCACACGTTGCTCTTTTCATCCACTTTACTCCTAGATAGGTTATTCTTCAAGTTTATAATCTTAAATGTGTAAGAAACAAAGACTTAGGAAATTTTATTGAATTTACAAAAAATAAGGAACAAAGAGAATTTTATTATATGATTCACTGCCTCATTAAAAGCTTATTAGGTAAAAACCCTTTGAGAAAACCTTAATAAGGAAAAAGAGTACAGCTATTAAGAGGTTACATGATTTCAATTTGCAAGTCTTAAAAAAAATTACATGAAAGAAAGTAATACTAAATTACTAATACATTCTAAAATATTAGAAGATAGAAGTCCTAAGTGGTGTTATCCCCATTCATCTCATACCAATCATGATGTTGGCCTTCATATTGCAATGCGCGTGCTTGGGATCTAACGACTATTTTCTTCAGAGGAGCGCGCGCCCGAGACCCAAAACGACGTCATTTTGGCCCGATTCCAACGGTAACTTCAACCGGTTCCGGGGCGGTTCCAGTTCCACCGGTTGCGGTTGCGTTCCGGTTCCTGGTTCCGAATCCAACGACGGTTCCAGCCGGTTCCGAGCGGTTCCGGTTCCGGGCCCGGTTCGGGCCTGAATCTCAAAACATGTATTCGTATTCGGAACCGGCTGAGGCGGTTCGTTCCGGTTCCGGTTCCCACCGTTTCCCGGCCGGTTCCGGTTCCAATCGGTTCCGGATAGAACCGCCGTTCCGGGTAGAACCGGACCCGATGGCCACCATTAGTCCAAACATATCTGCATCTCCCTTACTTCTACAACTGTTTATTTACAACATACATCTACGTTCCAGATTACGTCCGTCAGCGACGGAAAAAATTCTCCCGTCACCGAACTCTCTCCGTAGATGAAGACGAATGGGAAATACTACACAGCACAATGTTAAATATTTATATATTACTCCCTCCCGTTCAAGAAAAATAGAAAAATGACGCATGTACCTTATTTTTTTACTTTTCCATCTAAATAATAATTACTTTTGTGTTGAATAGTAGGGTTAAATTGGAAAAAAGAGTGTCAAAGAACTAGAATGACACATATTTTTAAACAAACATCACAATCTAAAATAACAGATATTAATTAACGGAGAGTATTACCTAACAAAATTGATAATATTTAAAAGTTAAAATAGAAAAATGTATGGCTGCTAGAGAATAAAATGAAGTAACGTGAAGTACTTAATTTGCGGTACTAGAGTGGTCGCACCATATTTTGTGCGGGTAATCCAGTTGGCAGTTCAATCAGCAGTCTAGTTAGCTGGTGATTGGATTGTCTTTTTACAATATAAACTTTAAATTATTGTAACTTTCAATATATATAAGTCTAAAATAAAAAAAATTATATCATTGTTCACTTAAATTCAAGCTCTTCAAAACAAGACCACTCATGGATATATTTTGACAACTTTAAAATTTTATATTTTTTATATGTATATATCTGTACATATCAACCATACTTGATTCACCATATACAGTTTAAAATACACCGTACAACAATAATAATACACTACAAAACAATAATGATTCATTATCTGTTTTGAAATCGGTATGTTAAAAAAATATATGATTCATTCATAAGACTTAAAAACAGCATATAAATAATAATAATACACCACAAAACAATAATAATAATGTATTACAATAATGATACATTATTAGTTTCGAAGTTTATTATCTAATTCATCACTTGTTAGTTAATGAATCATAATATCAATTTTAATGAATCATATTTTCATTTTAGTGTATCATCACAAACTTATAAAAATAAAAAAAATTAAACAATAATGCAACACAAAACAATATTTGGTATGTATGAAAAATACATAATTTACCATAGAAGATTTAAATTGCATCATACAACAATAATAATACACTACAAAATAATAATGATTTTTTTATCGGTTCCAAAGTTTGTTATCTAATTCACCACTTATTAGTTAATGAATCATGATATCAATTTTAATGAATCATAATATTAAAGTTAATGAATCATATCAACGTGAACATATAAAAATAAAAATAATAATACAACACACAAAACAATATTTAGTACGTATGAAAAATACGTTATTCACCATATAAGGTTTAAAATACACCATACATATAAGGTTTAAAATACACCATACAACAATAATACTACACTACAAAACAATAATGATTTTGTATCGGTTCCGAAATTTATAATCTAATTCACCACTTATTAGTTAATGAATGATAATATTATTTTAATGAATCATAACATCAAAATTAATAAATCATATTTTCATTTTAGTGTACCGTCATACACGTGTAAAAATAAATTTTTACATAAGTTACCAAACATATCCATGACTGGTCTTTGTTTTGAAGAGCTTGAATTTAGGTGAACAATGATATAATTTTTTTTATTTGGATTTATATATTAAAAATTACAACTATTTAAAATTAATACAAATATTCTTCCCATCATATGTGCCACATTAGCAGTCCAATCAGCATGTGACTGGACTGCCACATAACGTCTCGTGCAATGGTTCGTACAAGCCGACCGTTTGGTCGAATTTGCGCTTAATTTGTGGGCTATAAAACAAGATAATTTTATATCGTACTAGTAAACTTTTTAGCCTTTTCAGTGTAAAATGATTAGTGTGTACTTATTTTTATGGGAAGAATAAAAAAAATAACTTTATTGAAAAAATAGAGTGAAGTTAACATTATAATTTTAAAACATAAATGATAAAAATAGAATCATGATACAAATAATGTAAAATCACTCTATTGTGAATAAAATAAAGTATATAATTATATTTAATATGCATTTTTATAAGAAATTATAGTATAAATATTGTACTTTATAATTTGTATGTATAATAGAACTTGTTTTAACAAAATTTTGACCTTTTATTTTTTCTTTTCTATATTTAAAACAAAAATAAGTTAACTAAAATAATCCTCCCCAGAATAAGAGGAATAGATTTAGCAGGTTTAAAAAAAAACCCAAAGTCACTAGAAAGTAAAATTGGCAAGTTTATCTGCTGCTTGGTTATTTTTCATGGCGGGTGTAATACTTGCCCTTCTCAAATTATCCTCACCCACCTTAAAATTTTTTATTTACCAAGACAGCTAGTGGATGGTCAATCTTGAAGTCACTACACAAAAATCACACACCACTTGGGAGTTAACCTCCACCCACTGGTCATGTACTCATCATATTCCTAGGTTATAATTTTAACGCTGCATATCATATAGTATCAAAATGACAAGTTTGTTGTTTGCGATCAATCTCGTTATTATTTGTAATTAATTATTTTAGTACCCATAAGTCATTTGAAATAGTCACAATTACTATCATCCGCTTTTTACGCACAAAACTAAATTTAAGCAATAATTAACTGAAAAATAAGCAATTAAATATCATCTCACCTACGGAAAACAAAATAATAAGATACCAATAGATAATCCACCACTGATCTGATACTATCCTCAATTAGCAACATTAACAACCCCAATTTGAATTTCGAACAACCCCTATATATAGGGTATATACCCGTACATGCAACGCTATAAAATTGGTAGTAGTATTTCTTTTACTAACTTAGAGTGACAATTAAATTAACCAATTATGAAATTTTCAAATAATTTAGGGAAAATTCACGAGATACCCCTGTTTTCTTTCGTAATTCACATATATCCCTGTGATTTTAGTAATTCAACTTTAAACATGCTCAAATGTTGTCTAAAATTGATGAAACTTTACATGGACGATGCTAAAGTGTTATATTTTGGTCCAATATCAAATTTGAAGTTTTTTAAGCTCACATGTGACCTGTGGGACCCAATGAACTGTCACATATTCATTGGGTCCCATAGGTCACATGTGAGCTTAAAAAGCTTCAAATTTGATATTGGACCAAAATATAACATTTTAGCATCGTCCATGTAATGTTTCATCAATTTTGGACAACATTTAAGCATGTTTAAAGTTGAATTACTAAAATCACAGGGGTATATTGTGAATTACGAAAGAAAACAGGGGTATATCGTGAATTTTCCCAATAATTTATAATGCATGGTTAACAAAACAAGAATCTACCTAAATTGTCAAATATAATATTAATTAAACATAGTATAAATTAATAGATCTCAATAGACAATATGAAGGAACAGAAACGTAAAATGCAAAAAGATGATGGAGAGGGGCGGCTGCTGCTTTATATTCAAATTTTTTCATTGAACCTCTTATGTAAGGAATCATTAGTAACATGGTCATTAATTTTAATATTATGATTCATTAAAATTGATATTATCATTCATTAACTAATAAGTGGTGACTTAGATTACAAATTTCAGAACTGATAAAAAATCATTATTGTTTTGTAGTGTATTATTATTGTTGTATGGTGTATTTTAAACCTTATATGATGAATCATGTATTTTTCATACATACCAAATGTTGTTTTGTGTTGTGTATTATTGTGTAAATTTTTTTATTTTTATATGTTTGCAATGATACACTAAAATGAAGATATGATTCATTAATATTGATATTATGATTCATTAAAATTGATATTATGATTCATTAACTAATAAATGATGAATTAAGTAAAAAAACTCCGGAGCCGATAAAAAGTCATTATTGTTTTTAATGTATTATTATTGTATTGTAATGTATTTTAAACCTTATATGGTGAATCATGTATTTTTCTTACATACCAAATATTTTTTGTGCTGTATTATGATTCATTAAAATTGATATTATGATTCATTAACTAATAAGTGATGAATTAAATAAAAAAACTCCGGAGCCGATAAAAAGTCATTATTGTTTTTAATGTATTATTTATTGTATTGTAATGTATTTTAAACCTTATATGGTGAATCATGTATTTTTCTTACATACCAAATATTGTTTTGTGTTGTATTATTGTTAAAATTTTTATTTTTATATGTTACTGATGGTACACTAAAATTATGGTATGATTCATTAATTTGATATTATGATTCATTGAAATTATTATTATGATTCATTAACTAATAAGTGGTGGATTAGATAACAAACTTTGAAACAAACACTGAATTATTATTGTTTTGTGGTGTGTTTTAATGTTATATGATGTATTTTAAACTGTATGTGGTGAAATAATAAGTGTCATTGATATATGTTGATATGTACATGTAACTAACATAAATTTTAAACTTATCAAAACATATCCATGATTGGTCTTATTTCAAAGAACTTGAACTTTGATAAACAATGATGCAAATATTTTTTATTTTGGACTTATAGTTTAAAAGTTACAATCATTTATAGTAATCAAATGTTGTTTGTTTTTTTTATTTGAAGAAATCAACGAATGTGGGTTTGTTCCAACCCTCTCCTTTAATCTAATATTTAAAATGCTTAAAAGATGTTGACATGTATTTTCTTTTTCAGCGTGGCATGTGCCTACACTCAGTATGGAGTGGGCGTCCCGCACAATCGCTAGTCTCGTATTATACATAGAAGAGATATTTAGTTCGTGTTATTTGGAACAAAGTCAATATTCATCAACCCGTCGTGTTTTTTTGAATAGAGTCGATATTCCAAAAGGCATTAGATACACAAACTGGTTAAAATAGTTATGAACGTATATAGAAGTCAAGAACCATTTGTTTCAACTACTCTTTCTCATCTTTCCAAACTTAACTATGCTCCTATGTGTACGTGTCTTGAAGAAAAATATTCAAAAGTTTGGATGGAACATTAAGTTACGGTATATAGCTTTTATTAGTTTCCTAGTTTTTAAATTAGTTTCCTTATTAGCTTCCTAGTTTTAATTCCTTTATTAGTTTCCTAGTTCTAATTAGTTTCCTTCCTTTAGTTTCTTTAGACTACAACGTTTTGTCTAGTTTTCATTCTTTTATATATACACTCTCTCTTTCTCTCTTTTCTTCTGGAATAAGAATCCCCTTTTTCATAATGGAAAGTATCGCTAATTCTCTCGATAACTACTCCTCTCGACTGGGCTCAGTAGTCGGTCTCTTCCGTATATCAGTTTACATCTATTCAAAATTCACATGGTATCAGAGCGTCAATCTTGCTAGGTCGACTGTTCTTTCGGTGTTTTTTTTTCTTTCGTTTTCCTTTTGTTTCTCGATTCAAGATGGCAGGAAGCTACATCGAACTTTGAGAAACTCATCGAATCGCTTACTAAGAGTAAGGATTCAACCATCGACCCAACATATCCGTTATATACTCACAGTGCAGAACATCCCAGAATGATAATTGCATCCAAATTCAATGGGAGTGGTTTTCAAACCTGGAAACGAACTGTCTTGATTTCGTTGTCGTCAAAGAACAAGATCGGGATGATCGATGGCTCTATCAAGAGGCCGATTGATGATCCTGTCAAAACTGCTGCCTGGGATAGGTGCAATGGTTTAGTCATGGCTTGGTTATTGAACGCTTTAGACACAGACATATGCGAGACTTTCATTTTCCATTCGACGGCTAGAGAAATCTGGAAAGGCCTTCTCGCTCGTTATGATAACATTGACGGCACTCGTCGCTTCAACCTGAAGAAGGATCTGTATAGTCTTGAGCAAGGTACCGACTCTGTAAGTGTATATTTCAACAGATTCAAATGTATTTGGGACGAATTAACTGCTGTCGTTAATATTAGTACTTGTGATGTGTTGCAAATGTGGTCGTTCTGAGAAACTTGACAAAATGCTGGAAGAGGATAAGGTTTTGGATTTTCTCATGGGCTTGAGCAGTCAATATCTAAATATTCAGGGAAATATTCTCATGATGCAACCTCTACCAAGTCTGGAATCTGCATACTCTCTAATTCTGTCCGAGGAAAGGCAGAGAGAGATGGGAAAACGTAAAAAGGGTGATGTCAATTTAGAAACCTTCGCTAAATAGTGGATGGGGCTCATAAACCGTAACAATTCTTCAGGTGGCAAAGCAATGATAAAAGGGGAAGAAAGGGAAAGAGTCTTGCAACCACTGCGGGAAACTAGGCCACATAGAGGACAATTGCTACTTAAAACATGGATTTCCTGTAAGGACCTTCTGCAAACACTGCCAAAAGGTTGGCACATTGAAGACACATGCTATGCTAAGCATGGTTTTTTCCAGCAGGTTGGAAATTTGGCAAGAATAAGAAAGTGATTGGTGCTGCCATGAGTGACAGTGATCAAGGTATAAGCCAGACAAGCAACACAACAGCAATCCTAGCTTCAGCCAATAGCAGATAATCCCTAATCGATTGCTTGTAGAAATGAGCACTAATGTAACACCCCTACTAAACCGGTTCCTAGTAATCCTATAGAATTCGCGCACAATAATATCTCGCAGCGGTAAATAATAAACTATCGCCCTACTGGTGTCACTGTTATCACTCGCCCATACGGGTGATACATTTACTTGATAATCCCTTGCGAAACGAACGAAAAAATATTCCCGCAATCCCGCAGTGACCACAAGAGATAGATAGTAGAACTTAAACACTTAAAACAAAATCTAAACTCAACAATTATTACAGACCGTGAGCATCTAAACCAAATACACCTCGGTTAAACAACCCGAGTCCAAAACAACACCTGAGTATCACACCGTACCAAGTCTAACCAACTGTAATATCACAATGGTCACGTCTCGCTGCGACCCACCAGCTAATCACCTGAAATAAAGATGGTTTGTGGTATGGAATCAGCCCCTGCTGAGTATGTCATCACATGCCCCGTCATGCCCCCAAAGACCCCTCAATTATTTGGTCGAGAGCATGAGGTTCATTACATGCAATACCATTTTAATATATAAACTGTAAAATAAACAACAGTAATCCATACAACAACACAACCATCAACACACATAATATACCACAAGTATAACCAATGAACAATAAGCGAAACAACGAGAGTAACAATAAGTATTAATTCTCGTCCATGGTGTAGAAGCCAATATTGTTCGCCACTGTATAATTCTCAAATGTATTATTGTTCAGTTATACCTAGTGACATTGTCTCATTAAAACGACATGTCTCTAGTTACCCATATATTATGGCGGGTCACCCACGGCAGTAGCCACTCCAACGGTAGAGTCTCCGACCAACGAGCCATTCTAGCTCACGGGAAATTTCTTGATACTTGCGGACCCGTACGCGGACATCCTGGTATCGTTTTTGTGATCACAGCGCGCACCAAGAGCCACATCCTCTTGGCTTTACTTCCATTCATTAATTACTTAATTATACCATCGCATCGCATTACCAAATTTTCTAACACAGCAGACCAAGATCATTAGTCCAATCCGGAGTCTGTAAACTCGGGATCCAGTGTTAGATACGAGAGCGGCGTATAGAAAGGCCAATGCTCCGTATGAAAGTCTTGGATAATATATATGTATTATTATCCTAGTGCTACAACGTTTTTCTGACGTTCCTTATTTTTCGTATAAGATAGCACCATAGCCGCTAGTTCGTTTTATATATAGGTTCTTATATACGAACCAATACTGTTAACTCAACAACAGTAAATAATGAGCAGCTATAAATACACAATTCATGCATATTAATTATCACATTCAGACAAACAATCTTATCACAGATCACACAGAAGTCTGAACTGAGGAAGCCCTCAGAGACAATCAGAGACACATAACAACATACCGTTCACCCCGATGTATTACGGTGGAGTATGAATCAGCGAGATCCTATGCTCCTTGTGTAGTCTCTAATAATCTAAACAATACATAATGCTACTGATTAGCATACCGTATAACAACACAATTCTACGGTACCCCGTACCGTCACTAACAACTCCCGGTTAACCCCCCGTTATTAACTATCAATGTTTGTCGGGCTTTTGGTCTAACTCGAGATTGGAAAAGTGTTACATTACATGCGTAGTTTGCCTTGTATAATAATATACTTATTGTTGGACTTGTTATCGCATGTAACTAATGTATATTTGTAGATCGTATAGTTTGTTTCATTATCGTATGTGTGATCCTTTGTCATGCACTATGCATCTTACCTTAGTATTTATTTTCTAAGGTTTGTCTCTTTTTTTTAAAATTCAATGTGGTATAATTCATTTGTGAACTTATACTTTTAATTACATGGATTCTCATTATCACATGTACACTCTCTTTACATTAGAATTCCCTATCCAATGTTTATAATTCTTTTTCCTTATCTATTATCATTTTAATTATGATAATTTATTTATTGAACCTTATCACATTTTCTACACCATTACATATATTTATTTATATGTGTGTATTATGGAACTATTTATTATATGGTAAGTCTTGTAATCTATATTCATTCTTTTTAATGAATATCTCTTATACTATAAATGTTATAATTCTTATAACATTAAAACCATATTGTAAATTCCATTTAAAAATGTTAATATTTTCGAACAGCACCTATGTTCTTAAATATTTCCAAAATCTTCCACTTAATTAATGTAATGTTACATTATAGTTATATAACATACTTATGACATTTAAGTCATTAAAACAATTATAACCTATAGTCATATTTTGTTTATAAAATACCAAATGGCCCTTAATATTTTCGGCTTTCACCTATAACCACTAAACTTCTATAAAATCACAATTCAATCCCAATTTATAATACATAGTTTTCTAATTCCATTAAACTATATATTATACATATATCTTTATAAAACCTATACATAATTCCAAAAATTACCAAACTATACCAAAAGGTTATAAACATTATTCTAACCTTATTTTTCCTCTAAGTCTCGGTTTCCATATATTTGTTACCTATTTATAACAATGTCATAAAATACCATATATTATACTTATATAATTCTTATGAACTCCAAATTTAACCAAATAAACTTCTAAAAATTTCTAATAACTTAAGGACCTACTAACTAAACTCCACATAGCCCCTTAAGTTTCGGTAATTACATTACTACCCCAAGACTTATAATCTTTTACAATTTAATAAGTATCTTATTATAAGGTAGTATTTTAATTTCTTAAATTTTCTAAATTTGGTCAAAGTCTCCTATATAGTCAACTTTGACTCCTAATACCAAATGGGAACCAATTTTTCGGTAATTACAAATAATAACCTATACTTTTCTATTTTTACAATTTTGACCCAAAACTTTATAAAATGTTATAATTTTTATTAAATTCATTTAAAAACCCTAAATTGTTCTAAATTACGCCCACGGCTTTCTAAATTCTTAATAATTACGAATTGGCCCCAATTTTAATTATAAGCATAAATAAAACTAAATAAGCTTATAAACTTAAAATAAAATGGCCTAATGACATGGCCTTATTACAACCTTGAACTTGCAAAATAAATTACACAATAAATGTCTCAAAATATAGCATATATATTCGGCCTCACTTAGGTTTTTAATTTTTTCCACATAATGTCATAATTTGACCATTATGTTAATTAAATCCCTTAAATGACTAGCTTAATTTATCTTAGCCATTTTTTTTACATTTTTAGGTCAATATGACCTATATTTGTATATTCACTCTCGGCCATATATATATATATATATTATACTTAAAGATCAAAAATCATAAGTTTAAGGTGTTTATACCTTGATTTATCCTTGTATAGGCTCGGTCACTTGTAGGAAAATCACCACATGATTTAGACATGTTTAATACACAAAACAAGATATGGTTACACTCCAAGCTTGAGCTTAACCATAAGGAATAATTGATGTAAGATTTAAGGCAAAAATTACCTTAAAAATGCAAGGGAAGTTCTAGGTATTTTCGACCTGAACCAAACACACCACAAGGTGTTAGATCCACCATATTAACATAGGAAATAGCTAGATCTCGAAATATTACCTTGTTATTAGGTTTTACCTTGGAAAAATGCCTTAAAAGAGAGTATTTCTCTTGGATCTCGGTCACCCTTGCTCCAAATGGCTAACCAACAGATTCCACATGAAAAGGAGAAGAAGATGAGGCTATGACCAAAGTTTCACAGCCAAACTCGAAGGGAATCAAAAGTTATGAGCTTAAAGCACATTTTTACCTTAAAATGTAGATTTGAACAACCTTGGTCCCTCTACTGGTCTCAACCGAGTTTAGCTCTTGTTCTAACCTTAGAACACTGAGAATAAGCCATAGGAATTGTTGAGCCACGAAATTTAGGTGTTGGTAGTGAAGAGATGAAGAAAAAAGCTAAAAATGACATTAAAACTTACATTAGGAGCTTAGGAGCTAGGCTTGCCTTCCATGCTCAAGAACAAACTTTGAGAGCTTGAGAGGAAGGGAGACTCGGCTGGAAGGAGAGGATCGGACAAGGAAGGAAGGAGAAGGTGGGAAAGCTTGATTAATTTGAAAAAGTAAAGTTACTATTGCAAATTGAACATTAGGTAGATTTTGTCTCCAAAATCATTGTATGCTGTCCCTCTCACTTATTGCAGCCGGCCTCCATGGTCCAAATGAGTCAATTAATTGACCATTGACCATGCTTGGTCAATGTTGACTCATGCGGGCCCCACTTTAGGGTTTTATTAATATTTTAATATTAATTTGTAAAATTCGTAAATTTCTGGAATTAAATTCCTAATATGATATAATATGATAAATATCATATTTAAGGGTAATTATAATTTTTAAGCCCATTAAAAATCAATTTAAAAGGCAATCTCACAAAAACGTGCTTTAAGGAGTTTTAGCGCACATTTTTGTGTCACAGGGTGTTCCTGAGCTTAGTTCTCCTTGAGAATGTTTTTATTGTGTTCCTTGCTTCATTATAATACTTAGGAATCCACTTTGGATCTTATTTGAGGTCATACAACCTTTATGGTGTCTTAAAGCACATTTTTGGCTTTACCGATCTTAAGGCGTGTTTTGCCTTGTTAAGATCTTTTAGATTGTTCCCAATAATATTTAGATGTTTAATAATCATCTTAGATCATTAATAGATCATTTAATTATATTTTAAAGGTTAGGGGTATTTCAGTCTACCCCCCTTAAAAAGGCTTCGTCCCGAAGTCCTTAATCCTCTACAGTTCACCTAAGGAATCAAGTTCCACTAAGTAACAAACAGTCCATTGCTAGGGAGTAACTCCCACTAGGTTCAAACCTAGTCTATACATACAGTATATATCAAATAGCCAAACTCATGGTATAACTCATTCATATCATAGCACTAAACAAGGTGCACATCCAACTCATCAATCAAAGTACTCAGCGGTACTATAATATTCAACCAGGTGCACCAAGGCACATACATAGAATGTATCATACACAACAATCATCCAAACCACATGTATGACGCAGCATACAACAAAACACACTACAAACAACAAGACCTAATGCACAACATGTGCGCAAGCCAAGTGGTGTCTACCCCCCTTAAAAAGGGTTTGACCACGAACCCGTACAAGTAACACAGCTACTGCTCGAAGAGTGCTGGGTACTTCGCTCTCATGGAGTCCTCTAACTCCCATGTAGCCTCCTCCACCTCATGGTTCGACCAGAGAACCTTGACCATGCTAACGGTCTTGTTCCTAGTCTGTCTCGTCTTCGTATCGAGAATGCGGAGTGGTACTTCCTCATATCGTAGAGCAGGGTCCAACTCTAAAGTCTCTGGCTGCAAAACGTGCGATGGATGGGGCACATACCTCTTCAACTGTGAAACGTGAAAGACGTCGTGCACCCTCCCGAGCTCTGCTGGTAAATCCAGTCTGTAGGCTAACGGGCCCACTCGCTCCCTAATCGCATAAGGTCCAACATACTTCGGGCTCAACTTGCCCTTCTGCCCAAACCGGAATATTCCCTTCATGGGTGACACTCTGAGGAATACCATGTCGTCGGTAGTGAACTCAATGTCCCTCCTCTTGGTGTCTGCATTTGCTTTTTGCCGGTCCTGAGCTGCCCTCATGTTCTTCCTGATCTGTAGGACATCCTCCTTAATCTGCTCTAGGTACTCAGGTCCTAGAAGCGTAGTCTCGCTGGCCTCATCCCAGCATAAAGGAGTCCTACATGGTCTACCATAAAGTGCCTGAAATGGTGGCATCTGTATCGAGGAGTGGTAGCTGTTGTTGTAGGCGAACTCTATCAGATGTAGTCGCTCTAACCAACTCCCCTGAAAATCTAAGGCACATGCTCTCAGCATGTCCTCCAGTGTCTGGATGGTCCTCTCACTCTGACCGTCAGTCTGTGGATGGAACGCCGTACTAAGCTTCAACTTTGTACCCAAGGCTTCCTGAACCTGTCCCCAGAATCTGGACAAAAATCGAGGGTCCCTATCAGAAACAATAGTCTTTGGCACACCATGGTGCCGGATCACCTCCTTCTGGAACAAGTCCGCTAACTTCGGGACGTTCCAGGTATCCTTCATAGCAACAAATTTTGCCACCTTCGTCAGACGGTCCACAATGACCCAAATCGTGTTCAGTCCTCCCTTAGCCGGTGGGAGACCGACAACGAAATCCATCGAGATGTCCTCGAACTTCCAACAAGGAATAGGCATAGACTGCACTAAACCTCCGGGTCTCCTATGCTCAAACTTTACCTTCTGACAGGTCAAGCATCTAGCCACGTACTCAGCTACATCCTTCTTCATCCCGCTCCACCAGAAATGAACCTTCAAATCCTTATACATCTTCGACGAACCAGGGTGGACGGATAAGGACGAGCAATGAGCCTCCTGGAGTATCTTCTCCTTCAGATCAGGAGACGACTCCGGAATACACAAACGGCCATTCAGTCGGATCATGCCATCATCGCACAGTTCGAAGTCATATTTCAGCCTCTCAAAACAACCATCTACCATTTTCTGCCTGATACTCTGCATATAGTGATCACTCTCCTGTGCAGCTCGTATCTCATCAATCATACTGCTGTTTGCTAATAAAGTGAACAATGAATGAGCTCTGCGGCTCAGGGCATCAGCTACCACATTCGCCTTGCCCTCTTTGTACCTCAGGTCTATATCGTAGTCCTTCAAGAACTCGACCCATCTTCTCTGTCGCATGTTCAGCTCCTTCTGAGAGAAGAGATGCTGTAGACTCTTGTGATCAGAGTAGATAGTGACTGTCACACCATACAAATAATGTCGCCAGATCTTCAAAGCGAAGACTACTGCGCCTAACTCAAGGTCATGTGTGGGGTAATTCACCTCATGCTTCTTCAGCTGTCGGGATGCGTAAGCAACTACCTCCCGTGCTGCATAAGCACACAGCCTAGACCGGTTCCAGAGGCATCACAGTATACCTCGAACCCATCAGTGCCCTCAGGGATAGTAAGAACGGGCGCTGATGTCAGGAGATCCTTCAGCGTCTGAAAGGACTGCTCACACTCTGCAGACCATAAGAACTGGGATTCCTTCTTCATTAGATTAGTCATCGGTTTGGCCTCCTTGGAGAAGTCCTTCACGAACCTTCGATAATAACCAGCCAAACCCAGAAAGCTACGGACGTCTGTGACTGTCTTCGGCCTTGGCCAACTCTTCACTGCCTCAATCTTAGCAGGATCTACAGATATGCCGCTAGCTGATATAATGTGTCCTAGAAATGACACGCTGTCCAACCAAACTCACACTTAGAGAGTTTGGCATACAGCTGGTTCGCTCTCATAATATTCAACACCTGTCTCAAATGTAACTCATGGTCTTCCTTGGTCTTTGAATAGATTAGAATATCGTCGATGAAGACTACAACTGAACTATCAAGATACTCTCTAAAAAGTCGGTTCATCAAGTCCATGAATATGGCTGGCGCATTCGTCAGTCCGAATGGCATAACGGTGAACTCGTAGTGTCCATACCGTGTCCGGAAAGCTGTCTTCTCAATATCACCCTCTGCAATCCTAATCTGATGGTAGCCAGATCTGAGGTCTATCTTCGAGAACACACTGGCTCCTCTCAGCTGATCAAATAAATCATCTATCCGTGGTAATGGGTACCTGTTCTTGACTGTAACCGCATTAAGCTCGCGGTAGTCGATGCAGAGTCGCATACTGCCGTCCTTTTTCTTGACGAACAGCACTGGAGCACCCCAAGGAGAAACACTAGGTCGAATGAATCCCTTGTCGAGGAGGTCCTCCAGCTGTAGCTTCAGCTCCCTCATCTCAGCCGGTGCCATACGGTAGGGTGCCTTAGCAATGGGGCCCGTACCTGGCAACAAATCGACGGCGAACTCAACCTCGCGCACAGTGGCATGCCTGGCAGCTCATCAGGAAATAAGTCGGAAAATCTACCACGACTGGATGTCTAGTCCGTCACGTCGCTCTGTCTCGTGTCCTGTACATAACAGAGGAAGGCTTGTCGGCCCTTCCTAACATCCTTCATCAGGGATAATGCTGACACGATCTTGACAGTCGGCTCTCTCCTCACACTGCGGTATGACACTGTCTTGCCGCTCGGCCCCTTCAGTAGTAGTCGATGCTCTGCACAATGAAGGCGGCCCCTATGCTTCTGTAGCCAATCCATGCCCACTATGATGTCAAAACCCAAGTTCTTGAACTCAATCAGATCAATGGGAAAGGTCTCAGTCATAATGCTGATCTCTAACCCTGTATACTGTCTGGTGCAACCTACTTTCTCCTTCGAAGGAAGGGTGACTGCAAAGTCTGAAAGCTGTTCGGGGGTGGCCCCCAGCTTCTTAGCAAACGTCGAGGAAATAAAAGAATGCGAAGCCCCTGAGTCGAACAGTACGGAAGCACTAACACCATCAATAGGAAAGGTACCTGAGATCACCTCTCGTATTAGCATCGAGTCCCAATAAATCACTAATTTACTGTTGTTTGTAATTGTCATACCTGTGATGACATTACCAGACTCCTTGGCTTGCGCCATGTCTAGGATGCAGATGGTACCTTCCTTTCCATTTCTATGGCCTGAAGTTATGAATTATTGGTATCAACAAAACTGAACACATATACTTGAAGGTAGAAAACTCTTATTTATTCATTCAACCGTATTATACAAGGTTACACACTTAACTACTACTATTACATCAGTACTGTCTGAAAGTCAAATTTAAACGGCCAGGTCGGATGTGGGTATCATTCACTAAAGCGGGTGGTGCGGTATTGAGCTTAATGCTCTTAATACCATGATATACAAGCCTCGACTCTCCACCAAACCTAACACATCTCCAGACTTGAGGATGATCTTGCTTGCTAGATCCATCCTCTTCTGGTCTCCATAAATGAACTCAGCATCATCGCCGATGGAAAAAGATACAACTGGTATTCCTCTGGTGATGGACTCGGTCGTCTCATCACGGTCCTGGTGCATTCCAAGCTTCCCTCCCTGTTCATAGTAATTGATGATGCAAACGTCAGGTGTCATGTCGGGTAATGGATAAGTCTCACAGTCTTGAGCAATATCCATTGCCGTTTACCAAGGTAAGGAACTCTCAGGTATCCTAGGTATAGGTATGTCACCTACCATCCTCACCTCTCGATAAACCCTAGCTTGTGGATCCCAATCTTTCCTAAGCACATCATGTGCAGTTTCATTCTAGAACCACTAGTAAATACAGGGGTATAAAAACCTCCTATGCCCTTACCCAAAGCTCTACACTCATTCACTATGGTGATTTGCTCATCTAGGGTTAGGAACTCTCTGAGAAGTATCATGCCCGGTCTGACTACATGACACAACTCACTAGGGTACTCCCGTCTTTCTTCCACGGGTCTAGGTGATCTCTGTCTTGTAAGTATGGATAGCAGATATCGAAGTCTCCTAAGAGGTAAAAGGTTTCCTAGGTAAGTTGTTTATCTAAAACGGTAATTAAACACTCATTCATGCCAAGGTAAAACGTTTAACACTTAGTCATGCTTTCATACAATGGTTAAGGTTTCAAATGCTAACCTTCACCGCGCTGGGTACTAGTGCCAGCGCCTGAAGCTCCCGCTGCATTCAGCATACGGTTGCCCGGCGGGTTCCTCTGGCCCTGGTTCTGCTGCTGCGGCTGCTGCTGCTGCTGCCTCTCTGGGCTTGGGGCGCCGGCCCCCTCTGGCCACCTCGGGCTCCACCTCCTCCAGTAGGTGCGCCCTGAGTCCCCTTCGGTGGGCGGTACGCTCGGCTATCTGGATTATTAAAGCACTCGAACGACCTGTGGCCCTTCTTTCCACAGTGGTGGCAGTCCACCGCTTGCCCGGTGCAGTCGACACCCGGGTGGTCTTTACCACAGCGCTTGCAGTGAAAGTGGCGCTGGGGTGCAGAACCTATTATCATGTCACACTCAGGTTAGTACAAGGATGGTAATGGGTAGTGTAGTACACAATTTATTCACAAGGTTAGATCGCTTACCCTTAGGGGGTATAGATCTAAGAGGCTGCACATCGTAGGTAGGCCCGGTCAGCAACGGGACCTTGTCTTACCCTTTTGGCTGGCCTGCTCCTTCTTCTTCTCCCTCCAGGAGAACTTCTTCCTGTGATCGTCAAAGTTCTCAGGATCGTCAAAGTGTATAAAAGCAGGTATAAGTAAGGCAGTAAGTAGTAATTTAGATGGATTAAATAACTTAAGGTGGTTCTTACTTCCAACCCTTACTGCCTCCGCCTCCTCCAGCCCTTGCTCTTTCTCTGGGGCCTTACGCTTCTGCCCCTGGCCGTCCTCCCGGCTGTTCACCATCATCTCAGTCCGAGAAGCGCGTCATAGCACTCCTGCAATGTATCAATGAGTTCCCCGAACTGTAACAAATCAAACTGAGTTGATAAGGTACAAACTGTCAATTAGTTTTACCTGAACCGTAGGGTACAAGGTAGCACCCATGGCGGCCTTAATAGCATATCTCAACCCGCCTCTAAACTTTTCTACTTCACAGCATCAGAATATACAACTCCTGGGACGAAGTCCAAGAGCCCAATAAACAAGGTAGTACTGATCTACTGTCATACTACCCTGTCTCAAGGACTCAAACTCCTCCCTCTTCCTCTGCTTCAGATGAGCAGGATAGTACTTCTCTCTCAGTAACTCCACGAAACCAGTCCACCCAAAACCCTCTGTAGCAAGGTAATGTGCCTTCACGGACCTCCACCATGTGCTGGCAGCGTCCTTCAGGTGAAAGGCTGCTATATCGACTCGGTGCTCAGCAGGCACGTGTATGGCATCGAAGGCCTTCTCGTGCTCAACAATGAATCTCTCCAGGACAGTGGGGTCAGCAACTCCATCATAGGTAGGTACTCGCGTGTCAGCTACGCTCTTCAGCCAATTCGGCTCTCTAGGTGCGGGTACGGGTGGGACTACCGGTGGTGCAGGTGGTGCTCCGATATGGATACCTCCCATCTGGGCTAGCTGAGCAAAGACGGCAGCTACCGTCTCAGCCACGCCCACGGCTGGGGCCTCCGGAGGCCTGCTCCAGGCCCGCCGCCTCTTCCACCACCTCCTCTACCTGCTGATCGCCTCCCGGAAGACATCTGAAGAATTCAAACCAAGGTCAGCTCTTGGTATAAATACCGTACTTTCCTTACCATATCTTAACTCAAATCATTTACACTATCTCTTGGTACTGGTGTGTAGATAACCTAGGCTCACGGTACTTAAACTACTATCTCTTGTAATCAGAGCGGTACTCCGCTCTGATACCACTTTTGTAACACCCCTACTAAACCGGTTCCTAGTAATCCTATAGAAGTCGCGCACAATAATATCTCGCAGCGGTAAATAATAACTATCGCCCTACTGGTGTCACTGTTATCACTCGCCCATACGGGTGATAACGATTTACCTGATAATCAACTTGCGAAACGTATTCCCGCAGTGACCACAAGAGATAGATAGTAGAACTTAAACAACTTAAAACAAATCTAACATCAACAATTATTACAGACCGTGAGCATCTAAACAAATACACCTCGGTTAAACAACCCGAGTCCAAAACAACCTGAGTATCACACCGTACCAAGTCTAAACCAACTGTAATATCACAATGGTCACGTCTCGCTGCGACCCACCAGCTAATCACCTGAAATAAAGATGGTTTGTGGTATGGAATCAGCCCCTGCTGAGTATGTCATCACATGCCCCGTCATGCCCCCAAAGACCCCTCAATTATTTGGTCGAGAGCATGAGGTTCATTACATGCAATACCATTTTAATATATAAACTGTAAAATAAACAACAGTAATCCATACAACAACACAACCATCAACACACATAATATACCACAAGTATAACCAATGAACAATAAGCGAAACAACGAGAGTAACAATAAGTATTAATTCTCGTCCATGGTGTAGAAGCCAATATTGTTCGCCACTGTATAATTCTCAAATGTATTATTGTTCAGTTATACCTAGTGACATTGTCTCATTAAAACGACATGTCTCTAGTTACCCATATATTATGGCGGGTCACCCACGGCAGTAGCCACTCCAACGGTAGAGTCTCCGACCAACGAGCCATTCTAGCTCACGGGAAATTTTCTTGATACTTGCGGACCCGTACGCGGACATCCTGGTATCGTTTTTGTGATCACAGCGCGCACCAAGAGCCACATCCTCTTGGCTTTACTTCCATTCATTAATTACTTAATTATACCATCGCATCGCATTACCAAATTTTCTAACACACAGCAGACCAAGATCATTAGTCCAATCCGGAGTCTGTAAACTCGGGATCCAGTGTTAGATACGAGAGCGGCGTATAGAAAGGCCAATGCTCCGTATGAAAGTCTTGGATAATATATATGTATATTATCCTAGTGCTACAACGTTTTTCTGACGTTCCTTATTTTCGTATAAGATAGCACCATAGCCGCTAGTTCGTTTTATATATAGGTCTTATATACGAACCAATACTGTTAACTCAACAACAGTAAATAATGAGCAGCTATAAATACACAATTCATGCATATTAATTATCACATTCAGACAAACAATCTTATCACAGATCACACAGAAGTCTGAACTGAGGAAGCCCTCAGAGACAATCAGAGACACATAAACATACGTTCACCGTTCACCCCGATGTATTACGGTGGAGTATGAATCAGCGAGATCCTATGCTCCTTGTGTAGTCTCTAATAATCTAAACAATACATAATGCTACTGATTAGCATACCGTATAACAACACAATTCTACGGTACCCCGTACCGTCACTAACAACTCCCGGTTAACCCCCCGTTATTAACTATCAATGTTTGTCGGCTTTTGGTCTAACTCGAGATTGGAAAAGTGTTACATTACATGCGTAGTTTGCCTTGTATAATAATATACTTATTGTTGGACTTGTTATCGCATGTAACTAATGTATATTTGTAGATCGTATAGTTTGTTTCATTATCGTATGTGTGATCCTTTGTCATGCACTATGCATCTTACCTTAGTATTTATTTTTCTAAGGTTTGTCTCTTTTTTTTTTAAATTCAATGTGGTATAATTCATTTGTGAACTTATACTTTTAATTATATGGATTCTCATTATCACATGTACACTCTCTTTACATTAGAATTCCCTATCCAATGTTTATAATTCTTTTTCCTTATCTATTATCATTTTAATTATGATAATTTATATTTATTGAACCTTATCACATTTTCTACAC
This sequence comes from Limonium bicolor, assembly GCA_023374045.1. Lineage (NCBI taxonomy): Eukaryota > Viridiplantae > Streptophyta > Magnoliopsida > Caryophyllales > Plumbaginaceae > Limonium > Limonium bicolor. The sequence goes on from CM041776.1 coordinate 278,437,573, forward strand.
CATTACATATATTTATTTATATGTGTGTATTATGGAACTATTTATTATATGGTAAGTCTTGTAATCTATATTCATTCTTTTTAATGAATATCTCTTATACTATAAATGTTATAATTCTTATAACATTAAAACCATATTGTAAATTCCATTTAAAAATGTTAATATTTTCGAACAGCACCTATGTTCTTAAATATTTCCAAAATCTTCCACTTAATTAATGTAATGTTACATTATAGTTATATAACATACCTTATGACATTTAAGTCATTAAAACAATTATAACCTATAGTCATATTTTGTTTATAAAATACCAAATGGCCCTTAATATTTTCGGCTTTCACCTATAACCACTAAACTTCTATAAAATCACAATTCAATCCCAATTTATAATACATAGTTTTCTAATTCCATTAAAACTATATATTATACATATATCTTTATAAAACCTTATACATAATTCCAAAAATTACCAAACTATAAAAAGGTTATAAACATTATTCTAACCTTATTTTTCCTCTAAGTCTCGGTTTCCATATATTTGTTACCTATTTATAACAATGTCATAAAATACCATATTTATACTTATATAATTCTTATAACTCCAAATTTAACCAAATAAACTTCTAAAAAATTCTAATACTTAAGACCTTATAAACTCCACATACCTCTTAAGTTTTCGGTAATTACAATTGATTACTACCCCAAGACTTATAAATCTTTTACAATTTAATAAGTATCTTATTATAAGGTAGTATTTTAATTTCTTAAATTTGGTCAAAGTCTCCTATATAGTCAACTTTGACTCCTAATACCAAATGGGAACCAATTTTTCGGTAATTACAATAATAACCTATACTTTTTCTATTTTTACAATTTTGACCCAAAACTTTATAAAATGTTATAATTTTTATTAAATTCATTTAAAAACCCTAAATTGTTCTAAATTATGCCCACGACTTTCTAAATTCTTAATAATTACGAATTGGCCCCAATTTTAATTATAAGCATAAATAAAACTAAATAAGCTTATAAACTTAAAATAAAATGGCCTAATGACATGGCCTTATTACAACCTTGAACTTGCAAAATAAATTACACAATAAATGTCTCAAAATACAACATATATATTCGGCCTCACTTAGGTTTAATTATTTTTCCACATAATGTCATAATTTGACCATTATGTTAATTAAATCCCTAAATGACTAGCTTAATTTATCTTTTTTTTTACATTTTTAGGTCAGTATGACCTATATTTGTATATTCACTCTCGGCCATATATATATATATATATATATATATATATATATATATATATACTTAAAGATTACAAAATCATAAGTTTAAGGTGTTTATACCTTGATTTATCCTTGTATAGGCTCGGTCACTTGTAGGAAAAACACCACATGATTTAGACATGTTTAATACACAAAAACAAGATATGGTTACACTCCAAGCTTGAGCTTAACCATAAGGAATAATTGATGTAAGATTTAAGGCAAAAATTACCTTAAAAATGCAAGGGAAGTTCTAGGTATTTTCGACCTGAACCAAACACACCACAAGGTGTTAGATCCACCATATTAACATAGGAAATAGCTAGATCTCGAAATATTACCTTGTTATTAGGTTTTACCTTGGAAAAATGCCTTAAAAGAGAGTATTCTCTTGGATCTCGGTCACCCTTGCTCCAAATGGCTAACCAACAGATTCCACATGAAAAGGAGAAGAGATGAGGCTATGACCAAAGTTTCACAGTCAAACTCGAAGGGAATCAAAAGTTATGAGCTTAAAGCACATTTTTACCTTAAAATGTAGATTGAACAACCTTGGTCCCTCTACTGGTCTCAACCGTTTTAGCTCTGTTTCTAACCTTAGAACACTGAGAATAAGTCATAGGAATAGATGAGCCACGAAATTTAGGTGTTGGTGGTGAGAGATGAAGAAAAAGAGCTAAAAATGACATTAAAACACTTACATTAGGAGCTTAGAAGTTAAGCTTGCCTTCCATGCTCAAGAACACACTTGGAGAGCTTGAGAGGAAGGGAGGACTCGGCTGGGGATGGTGAAGATCGGACAAGGAAGGAAGGAGGAAGGAGGGAATGATTGGTAATAATGTAAAAGTAAGTTAATTTTGAAAAAGTCATGTATTAGGTAGCATTATTTGTCAATCAATGACTTATGCTCCCTTCTCTCTTATTGCAGCGGCCTCCTCCATGGTCCAAATGAGTCAATTAATTGACCATTGACCATGCTTGGTCAATGTTGACTCATGCGGGCCCCACTTTAGGGTTTTATTATATTTTTAATATTAAATTTGTAAAAATTCGTAAATTTCTGGAATTAAATTCCTAATATGATATAATATGATAAAATATCATATTTAAGGATAATTATAATTTTTAAGCCCATTAAAAATCAATTTAAAAGGCAATCTCACAAAAACGTGATTTAAGGAGTTTTAGCGCACATTTTGTGTCACAGGATGTTCCTGAGCTTAGTTCTCCTTGAGAATGGTTTTATTGTGTTCCTTGCTTCATTATAATACTTAGGAATCCACTTTGGATCCTACTTGGGGTCATACAACCTTCATGGTGTCTTAAAGCACATTTTGGCTTTACCGACCTTAAGGCGTGTTTTGCCTTGTTGAGATCTTTTAGATTGTTCCCCAATAATATTTAGATGTTTAATAATCATCTTAGATCATTAATAGATCATTTAATTATATTTTAAAGATTAGGGGTATTTCAACCCATGCAACCCACCGATCCCGTCCTACTCTCTAACGGTAACATCTTCGGTGTACCTGAAAAATAAAGACGTTGCCCCTAGGGGCTCAGCTTAACGCTGCATAAGAATTCGCATACCCCGAGCGCTAACCGGGGTATGCCAACCACTTTTGTCGAGAGCATGGAGTTCATTTTGATTCAACCAACATGCATATAGTAATACATTACATATGTACACTTCACAGGATTCGACAATCAACCATGGGATACAATCCCTAACTAACATAACAAGGTTGTTAGTTGTATCAATTTACTCTTAGACCATGAGGGTTATACCTCACTATGCCCTTGGTTACTCATTTAATAGCTCACCCGCTCTCTCGGGTTACTTATTCTTATACCTACCCATTCTCTTGGGCTACTCATTCTATACTCACTCATCATCTCTCTCGGTTTACTTATGCTTATTATCTCACCCCACTCTTGGGTTATTCATACTCGTTATCTCACCCACACTCTTAGGTTATTTATACTCAAGCTCTTGTAGATTCTCGAGACACTACAGGTCTCCTACGTCACGCTTGTTATTCTTAATACATACTAGGGCCAAACTTATGGCTCACGAGCATAGTCTTACTTCCCCGGTTTCGACCATACTCTGGGTCTAGCATGGTGGGAAGGTTCAACTAGCTCACGGAACTCTCTCTTAGTTCCTATCTCTTTTTTACTTAGGTCCGACTACTCTCGGACTACTTACATTCCCATACACTCCTCTCTCGGAGTTATAACAATATATGTATATTAGTCTAGAAGCATCACTCCCGATGTTTCTAATGACTTTAAGAACATTACTTAAGTTCGGTTAATCTTAGGTTTTTAAGAGTTACCCATACATTTCACTTACTCATACTTTCGGTTATTTTCTTATATCGGGTAAAATCCTCATATAGGAGGTCGACCATGTCTCAAGGGAGCTACTAATCACTTAGGTCTCTTTTACCTTCTTTACTAGTTCACATCTTTGAACTATCTTTAATCCTCTTGAAGTAGGTTCACTTATCTTTTTCCACTCTCATTGTTTCGTGGATTGTGTCATTATGGTTGTAGCTAGCAATCCATAGTCCTATCACACATAACAACACAAATCAATTCGATTTTTCCCACACAACCTAATATTTTAAGGAGCTAGTTTTCAAGTTTAACTTAGATATTACCTTAGAATAACCAAATGGATAGCTTGGCAATCAATTGGATGAGTTTCCAACACCCCCAAGAGCATGGAGAATCGGCTGAAACAAGAGGAAATTTTCAACAACAGAGGAAAATTTCCCAAATTGCAAGAACAAGCTTGAAATGGCCAAAACTCTTACTTATTATTACCTTAAGACATTAAGGAGGTGAAGGAGAGTTAAAATCAGCTCTTCAAGCTTCAAAAGCCCCAACATCCATGGAAGTGAAGATGGAGGAATCAAGATTTTGTTGGGTGGAAAACGAAGCTCTCACCGAGAGGAATCTAGCGGTATAATTTTGTGTGATTTGGTGGAGAAATGAACAAGATAATGGAAGGAGAAGATGGAGGTTGTGTGCTGTTTGGAATCGCCTAGCTTACAGAGGAGGCAGAAGATGATAACAGAGGCTGGGCAAAAACGTGAGAAATAAGGAAAGAAAGAAAGTGAGAGAGAGTATTTAAGTTACTTTTACTATTCCACTATTTGCTTTACTTTACTTATTTCTTTGTCATCTTATTACTAATTAGCTAACAAGCTAGTAATGAGTGTATACTTATTAATTAAAACTGGCCCACATGAATTAATAGCCCGGGTCGTTTATCGTCTTTTCGAATTAAACGCGTTTCGTCTCCCGGTTTCGATACTATTCACTTACCGGGTCCGTTTTCTGGAATTTCCCATTTAATTAATTTTAACAGTTATTAAGCTTCCATTAATACTTATTTATAGTTATTTAATCAACTATAATTTTTACGGGTCCGTTTGACCACTCAAAGTCATGTTTTCGGGTTTTTCTCGAAAAACGTGCTTTAAAACTCCGTTAGCGTTTTAATCCATTATTTGGATCCGTTTTCTTCGGGAATCATTCCCGTACACTAATTAGGCCTAACTAAGCCTTAGGAATCCATCTCGTACCCTAACGAGATCTTTATATCTCTTATACTCATTAAATGCGCATTTTAGCGTTTTTCACTTTTCAAGCGTTTTCTCTTTTCTTTTGGTTTTATTCTCTTTACCAATACTCTCTAGGCACTATTTGGCCTTTAATAATTGTATTAGAATAATTAAATCACCCTTATTAGGTCCAGGGTATTAAAGTAAAGAAGAAGGACGGGCATGAGGCTGTGCATAGATTACCGGGAGTTGAATTAGATCACGGTGAAGAACCGGTACCCCGCTTCCCAGAATTGACGACCTCAATGACAAACTCCAGGGTGCAGGAGTTTTCTCCATAATAGATTTGAGATCGCGATACCATCATCTTCGAGTTGCGGAGAAGGACATCCCGAAGACTGCTTTCCGGACCCAATATGGGCATTTTGAATTTTTGGTAATGCCTTTGGACTGACGAACGCACCAGCCGTTTTCATGGACCACATGAACCGGATCTTCAATCCCTATCTAGACCGGTTTGTGGTGGTATTTATAGACGATATCCTATCTACTCCAAGGTTGAGGAAGAGCACGAGGAGCACCTGAGATTGGTTCTGCAGATTCTGAGGGAACAACAGTTGTATGCCAAATTATCCAAGTGTGACTTTTGGTTGGACGGGTGGCGTTTCATGGTCACATAGTCACCAAGGAAGGAATCTCAGTAGACCCAGCCAAAAATCCAAGCAGTGAAGGAATGGCCGAGACCGAGTAACCTGACAGAGGTTCGTAGTTTCCTGGGTTTGGCAGGATACTACAGAAGATTTGTGAAGGACTTCCTGAAGATTGCCAGACCTCTCACCAACCTGATGAAGAAGGTGGTCAAATTCGAGTGGAGCGACGAATGTGAAGAAGCATTTCAGGAACTGAAGGGAAGGTTGACCAGGCCCCGGTGTTAACCTTACCTTCAAGGACTGAGGGCTTCGAGGTATTCAGTGATGCTTCCAAGTATGGCCTGGGTGTGTGCTGATGCAGAAAGGGAAGGTGATTGCTTATGCATCGAGACAATTGAAGGAGTACGAGACCCGATATCCGACACATGACCTGGAACTGGCAGCAGTGGTGTTCGCCCTTAAGATTTGAAGACACTACTTGTACGGTATTTCCTGCAAAATCTACACCGACCACAAGAGCCTCAAGTACATCTTCACGTAGAAGGAGTTCAATATGAGACAGAGGAGGTGGTTGGAACTGATTAAAGACTATGACCTGGAGATTTTGTACCACGAGGGGAAATCCAATCTAGAAGCAGACGCCCTGAGCAGAAAGAGGAGCCACTCAGTAATGTCAATGTGGGTCCTTCCTGATGAGCTAGCCGTGATATTCAGAAGTTGAATTTGGAGGTGATGGAATCTGGAGGAGTAGAGCACGAGGTGAAGCTGTAGACGACAGCCTAAGATTTAGAGGCCGATGGTGTGTGCCTTAGGAATGTGCAAAAGTAAAGGACAAGCTGATGAGGGAAGCCCATAATACTCCCTATTCAGTTCATCCTGGCGGGATAAACTGTACAAAGATCTGAAGAAGATGTTTTTGTGGCCAAAGATGAAAAGAGAGGTGGCAGAGTTCACGTTGAGGTGTCTTACCTGCCAGAAGGTCAAATTCGAGCACAAGAGGATGGGAGGTTTACTTCAGCCGCTGGATGTCCCAAAGTGGAAGTGGGACTCCATCTCTATGGATTTTGTGATGGGTTTACCACCGGCGAGAGGAGGAGTTGATCAGATTTGGGTGATTGTGGACCGACTTACTAAGTCTACACGGTTCATACCCATGAAGAAGACGTGGTCTATGAGTCAACTGGTGGACGCCTACATCAAGAATGTAGTGAGATATCATGGGGGCCTAAGACTCAAGATTTTTAGCTCACTTTTGGCAGCAATTTCAGAAGGCGATGGGTACTAAGTTGAGGATGAGCACCGCTTTTCACCCTGCTACTGATGGTCAGACTGAGAGAACCATTCAGACCTTGGAGGACATGCTTCGAGCATGTGTGATGGACTTTCAGGGCTCTTGGGCTGATATGCTGCACTTGGTGGAATTCTCATACAACAACAGCTATCACGCTAGTATCAAGATGGCTCCCTACGAGGCTCTATATGGGAGGAAGTGCAGGACCCCATTATGTTGGAGTGACATCAGCGAGACAGTGGTTTTGGGACCACAGCTGATAGAGGAGACTATGGAGCAGGTCCGGGTGATTCAGAGTCGGATGAAGGCAGCTCAGGATAGGCAGAAGTCCTATGCTGATCTCAAGCGTTGACTGCTTGAGTTCGAGGTGGGAGATAGAGTTTTTCTGAGGGTATCTCCTGTGCGAGGGGTAACCATATTGGAAAGAAGGGGAAGCTTAGTCCCAAGTTCGTGGGACCCTATGAGATTTCGGAGAGGATTGGGAAGGTCGCCTACCGCTTGGCACTCCCTTGTGAACTGGAGAAAGTTCACAACGTGTTCCACGTGTCCCCGTTGAAGGAGTACATTCTCGACCCTTCGCATGTGCTACAGCCGGAGGTTCTGGAACTAGAGCAGAATCTATCCTACGAGGAGTATCCTATCAAAGTTATGGACACCAAGACTAGGGAGACCCGATCGAAATCTACCCGAATGGTCAAGGTTCTGTGGTCCAATCATGGGACAAAGAGGCTACATGGGAAGTAGAGGAGGAGATAAGGAAGAAGTACCCATAGCTCTTCGATCAGGTAACCACTCTAGTCAGTACCTAACTTGGCAGTTTTTGCCTTATGGATCAGTTTTAGCTTCGAGTGTGAAGCTTTCTTTTAAGGGGGATGAGATGAAATACACAGGAATTTCCAGGTAGGAATTACATAGTATATGGTATTAATGATATGTCTGAGTTTAGTATTAAGGTGGCCCAGGGAATCAAACGACATTCATTTCTAAATTAACCTTTCCCCTTAAAATGTTTACAAGTGATTGTAACGTTTTGCCTTAATTAACTTTAGCTATATTCCGGATATTATACTATTTAAGTATTAATTCCTCTTTCCAACTTCATTACGTTATTTAAGTCCCAAAATACTATTCTAGAATCTTCTTCTAACTTATTAATCTTAATACATAAGAGTCCAAATCCAATTTGACTTTCTCTTGTAGTTAGTTTTTTCAAAGTTCGAATCCCTTTTGACTTCTTAATATATTATTTACTAGCCCTCCTTATCCTTCCCTCAATAATTGTATTACTAGCATTTTGCCTTATCCTTTAATTGGTTGTTTTCCTTTCTGTTGAACTTTTAGACTATTTGCAGCATATCTATTTATTTCTAAATTACTCCCTTCCAATAGACGTTTATTAGTAAACTTTCTGAATATATTTTGTGCCTCATCCTTACCTTTTCTAGCAGTCAAATAAATCCCTTCTTATTTCAAATTAAAGGATTAATTCTTTATTCTCTGATGGGTTATTTTGTTAGAGTTTGACTTCTTCTCCTGATGGTTCTCAACGTCAATATACTTTCTAAAAGTAATTACAATAAGAAGTATTTAAATTCACTTTTTAATTAGTGACCTTATTTAAATTGATTCCTCTAATCCACTTAATTTATGTTAGTAATCTTTTATTCTCTAAATTACTTATTTCTACCACGATCTTGTTGATCGTTCTTCATCTCCCTCACGCCGCCACTGCACTCTCTTTCCCAACTCTCAATTCACGTTCTTACTTGCGTTTGGTCAGAATCCTTCCCTCGTGCCAGCTAGAGTTATATCGGGTAAAGTAGTCGTATAGTTAGTGTGTTAATTTATTCAATTGTGTTCGATGACTTCTGATTGTGAACTGTTCTAACATAGATGTCGGCATCGATGACGAACGTCATTGGTGAATCTGTTGGCTGTCTTCTTGAATCAAGGGAACGATCAGGTAAATTCTGTGCTCATTGTTGGATTTTGATGTGGATTGTTTTCTATCACAAAATGTATTTTGAGAAACTCGGATGGAGATTTGGTAAAATGAGATCGTGATTTCATCATGTGGTACAAAGTTGTGGAGTTCTGGAAATTGGTATTGGTTTTGTTTTGGGAGTTCTTCAGTGGATTTTAATTACTTGGGGTTCTTGGTGCTCCCTGATTCACCATGTTGGTTCTCTGCACCATGAGCATGAATTATTTACACTGACTTCTATATATATATTGTGCTGCATACAATGACTGCAGTTAAGCTCTATGATCTACTCTATTACCTGATGATTCTTAGGGGGTGTGCACACTTAAGGACTTAGGGTGAGGGTATTTGGTATTTCGGTCCGTTCGTGACTGACTGGTTGTTCTGTGGATAATCCTATTGAAGACTCCCCAAATTGTTTCACTGGTTATCGATTGTTGAGGTGTGGTCTATTGATTTACAAGGCTTGAATGTTTGTTTATGCAAACTCAAAGGAATTTCTAAAATGTATTTTACGTTATGAGGTGGAATTTACTCAGTTTTTGCAGATTTGCGTGATCCCTTCGTGCTTTTTATTGTTGTTTTCTGATCGCAGGTATAAATTGCTGACTTGGGGAAATGGGGAGCGCGCTACCATCTAGTTTAGGAGAAATAAGACTGTTTTGAGATGTTCGTGGATTTATGAGTTTCTGGGACACAACGTTTAAGTTCTTTGGTGGTGTTTTGTTGTTGATTACAGTTTGAGCTTCCGCATATTTTGGTTTCACAATGTTAAGTTGATATTTTGGAATGTTTTGTGGTTTAATAGCCTGAGCATCCAAGGGTTTGGATGTGGTGGTAGCACCTTGGATTACAAGAAAGACTTCCGCTGTTTTATGTGGTACAAGTGTTGTTTCAATTCATGTTTTTCCCGTGATTGTTCTTATAATGGTTTTTGTATAAATTTGGCTTGCTTTTGATCTATGTCCTTCTGTTTAAAACACATGCAGGGACCTGTCCGAACGTCCGTCCGGACATCCATGTTCGGACAGGCCCTGAGAGTTAGTTATGTTTTCACTGTTTAGCCATGTCCGGACTTCTGTTCGAACATCAAAGTTCGGACAGCATGCGAGGACGGGTCCGAGATGAAAGTCTCGACTTAGGTCCGAACATGCAAGTTCGAACCAACGTTCGGACATGCGCGTAAGGTTTTCCGGATTTCGAAACCCTTCTTGTGTCCGCACTTTGAAGTCCAGACACAAGTACAGACGGAGTCGCTTTACGTTTTCTCAACTCTCGACTTGTGTCCGAACATCAATGTCCGGACACAAGTTAGGACAAATGGTATTTCATAGTTCAATCTTCTCGACTTGTGTCCGAACGTCGCATGTCCGGACACAAGCTCAGACCAACTCTATTTTGCAGTTTTAGGACTCGTTTGAAGTCTGTTTTTAATGCTGTTTGCGCCGTTAGATTTGCATTTTCATAAGCTATCTTTTAAGGTGAAATCCAGGGTGTTACAATAAGGCACAAAACTTTTAACGTCGGTTTCATTAGAACCGTTGTTAATTTGCTAAGGCGTCAAACCATAAGCGACGGTTGTCTCTTGAACTGACGTTTAAAGTCGAAGGATTGCATTACTAGTGACAATTATGTTAATAACCGTGGTTTATTTATTTTAAACGACGGTTTAATATAAAACCGTGGTTTAAATGGTGCCATTTAAAATATTTTTTCCACTAGTTCATGCTTTCCTTTCTATCGCTCTAACTCTCCTCTCTCCATATTGGATATCGGATGGATGTGGCTGGTTGAGATTTGAGGTAAGTTCTTGGATTAATTCTGGCTTGGTTATGCGTCTTGTGGGTGTAAGGGTTTTTGCATGGCTATGGTGGTGGTGGGAGGGATTGTACAGGTTTTTGGTGGTATGATTTGGGAATGTGGCTAGGTTACTGGATGTGGGATGGTGGTGATTGTAGTAGGGGAGGAGGCTATTTTGGTGGTGGTGGAACGGGTGGTTAGTATCGAGCTAGGTGGTTGTGGAAGGGGAACGAGTTGGGGAGGTGGGAGTAAGGAGGAGAGAGGAGAGAGTCATCCTATAGAAGAAGCTCATGGGCGAAAGTTCTCTGCTACAGGTTATCTGGTACCAACTAATCCAATAACAAAATACGGAGGTATGAGGATTTGATGAGTTACCTTTTACCTCCCGTGTGATTTTTATTTCGTAATGATACAACAAGCGTCTTTATATCTTATAGATTCTTTCACACACTTGCAAGTCCTAACTAGCTATATTTGTCCTTCATTACGAGAAGATTTTACCTAATTACATAAGAACTTTACGAGAAGATGACACCTAATAAGGAATGTAGATATATCTCTACATGAATCTAATCTAACCGCTCTTTTTTAGTCCATTTCTGAAATTGCAACTAGCATATGTAAACAAGAGAATCACATAGCCATAATACTTGAAGGAAATGTAAAAGCATATTACGCAGCTAATCAGGGCGCAGATTTGCTAATGGATAGGATATCTCCGTCCTGACAGACGCGAGTGGAGAATTTTTTCTTTTTTAATGAAATATGAGTACTAAAACTAAACAATTACGTATAATATTTTAAAATTTGGCCTTATAAAACAACTGACATAAAATTAACCGTCTGTAACACCCCTACTACGCACATAACACTACTTGAAATCGCAGCGGAACTTAAACAACTAAACAGTAACTAAACGAATGGTGCTACAACGCCGTCAACCACCCACGTGGTTAACAAGGCTGAATAAATACAAGTGTACCGGTCTGATGATCAGACTCCCGAGCATAGAACTAACAACCACATATATACATCAACAAAATACCGAGTGTTTACATATATCCTTCACTGTATACTGCCACTGTAAACTGTCATAACCAAATATATAACACGCCACGGGAGCACAGGCGCATCCCGGGCCAACTTCCAAAAGTACTCAAAAGTAAACTACATCCTAGGATCTAGAGCCACTCCGCTTCTTCGTCCTCATCCTGCAGTAAAAGAAATATGGATCCCCCGAGGGGTCAGCAACCCTTGGCTGTTATGGTTAACGTGCAGCCCATCGGCTACCGGGATACGCGCAACCATTGTCATGATGACATGGCATTCATTTTAAATCATACAACTTATACATATATAACATAACACATGGGTATTGTACACATCATCACACACATCACACACATACAATTCCTTTTAGGAAGAGAACCAACACAGTTAGTCCCCAATGAGAGCCTAGAGAATGTTGCCATGCTCATGCTAAGCTCGTTACATAACTCGTTACCGTCCTGTTAGATTGAACGGATAACTTAACACAAGGTGCCTCGATATAGTGACCCAAGCCCACCGAAATAACACATAGTATGCCCCTGTGGCCCGACGTGAGTCAGTAAAATAGCCTTGGTTAAGCTAAAGGGAAGGTTGGAAACCAAATTGGCAAACAACCATAACATACAAAGAGAATCGAACCGGTTATGACATCGACTCCCATACTCACACGCGTGGCCGGAACAGACCGGACTCCTCACTTCCCCCGTTAGCACTTGTTAGCAGTTCATTATTGAACTTAATACACAAATCACAATAATAGGTCGAGTCTTGTTAGACACACACAAGGGAAGAGAGAGTCATACTTAACAACATAATAATATTTAACAACTGTAAACTCATTACATGCTTTAATCTACAAAGTCATAAACACACAGAAAAACAAACAACACACAGCCGGTGTAAACCAGTAGGCAACAGACTGCAAGAAAACCATACCTTGGTCCTTGCCTCGATTGATTTCCACCTTGAGAGAACCCTAAACACATTAGTAACGTCGGTAATTATTATTTAACTTCAAACTTACTAAGTATTTAACATGATTGTATGACATGTTTTAATGTCTAACTTACCCTAGGTTACCTTCATTATACCCCCTAGGGTTAACTACATAAGTCACATTCTTCTTTTCTGTTTTTTTTTTACAAGTTTAGGTCCGACCGCCTTACCGACCGAACTTACCCAAGTTCGGTCGATTCCAGAACACATTTCCGTCAAAATTTTCTACTCCGACCGTCCTGTAAGTTCGGTCGCATGTTCGGTCTATTCCCGAGAGTTTCTTCCTTTGAAAATTTAGCCCGACCGAACTTGCCAAGTCCGGTCCCATGTCCGGTCGATTCCAGTAACTCATCCGTACACAATACAAGCCCAAGCCGACCGACCTTGCAAGTCCGGTCCCCAAGGTCGGTCCATTCCAGAAGCCAATTCTCGCAGGGTAAACTGGGCTCGACCGAACTTGCAAGTTCGGTCGCAAGTTCGGTCTGCCCCAGACCTTTGTTTTCCTTTTCACATTCAACTCCAAACTTCCCCACCATATACCTAGTACCACCTAACCTCATTTTGGGCACTTCAAACACACCTTAAGACATCCTTAAACACTCATAAAACTCATTTTCTAATTCCTTAAGCCTTTACTTATATCTTCACAAAATTCCTAACACTTACAATGTTTTCTCCTAGTCTCCAAGTGGTGTGTTCATACCTATGATAACTACTATCTCAAAATACTTTCTCTTCATTTTAACATCATCTTTCAAGCATCATTTCTTACCATCAACTCCTATGTCATTTCTTGAAATCCTTTTTCAAGTTCACACTTTCTCCTTAATTTACCAAAGTTTGCCTAAGTCTTTACCTAAGTCCAAAATGACTTTGGTACATACTAAAACCTCAAGATCATGCCTAAGTCCTTGTTACACTCTAGAGCACTTATTAGTTCATCAAAATTCCTTTAAAACATCTTGAACTCCTTATACACTTCCTAAATTTCAACATAGGTTCTCCTAGCATTTTGTAACACCAAAGCACATTGTTTTCACCATTAAATACACAAGAACACTAAAAATCCATCAAGCACTTTATTATACACAAACTTCACTCTTAAAGCACTACATCACAATATAGTGCATAATTTAAATTGCATGGCACTTAGGCCCTTAAAATGCATGGCTCTTAGGCCCTTAAAGTGCATAATTCTTAAACACTGAATCTCCACAATATATTTGCCTTTGACCTGCAAATACACTCTCAACAACACATATGCCTTTTACTAGTCTCTTGAGAACACTTTACTAAGTCATTCACCATTTGCTCTTTAGGTAGTTTTAACAAGCATTATAAGCTCATTTCTCCTAAGGCATTAAACAACATTAAGTTAGTAGATTTACCTCTTTTCCAAACAACTTCTTTCTTGTTTCCTTATAAAACCGGTAAGGTATTTGATTCCTTGTCAAGTTCTAAACAATATACAAACATTATAATGAGTATTCAAGCTATAAGCTTCATCTCATTGTAAACCCTAATTTTACCTTGTTTCAAAAACATTAATGTAGTTTGTTTTACCTTGATCTTTGAAGTGAGTTTGAATATAATCAAGAGAGGACTCCACCTAGTCCATGAAGAGTTGGAATGAAGCTAGAACAAAGTCACACAAAGAGCTCCATCAATGGGTATTTTCGGTCACAACAAAAACTGGAGGAAATGTAGTTTTTATATTTGAGATTCCTTACCTAGAAGCAAAGGAGAGTATATATATGTAAAAATACAAGCACAAACTCCTTCAATGGTGGAACTCCATGGCACCGAAATGGGGCTCTTGAAGTTTTGAGAAGATAGGAATGAAGAGCTTGATGAGAGGAAAGATTGGTGGTGTTTGTTTTTGATTTGGACAAGTGAGCTAGATTTTACAAGAGGTCGAAGCTAGAGTTTTAATGGTGGTGTGAGTATTTGACCCCGTGAGAGAGCAGCAAGAAGGAAGAAATGGAGATTTGGACTACGTGTGGAAAGGAGGAAGAATGAGAGAATGAGATAGAATTGCTTTAAGAAGATATTTATGCTTATAAAGTAAAAAGTAGTTTAATTAGTTTTCTTTATTTACTTATCATATTAACTAGAGAGTGGTGAGTCACCACACTTAGAAAACCGGCCCCCTATAATATGAGGGTATTTTAGTCTTTGTTTGTCAATTTAATTACTTAATACAACATATGTTACAAACTAGCTTATAAAAATCACTATTCATAAAAACAAGGCACATAGAAGTGAAATTTTTGATTTCCCATTGATATAGACTTCCAAATGTGATACTATATAGTACACATATTAATTAAGAGTAATGATGGACATTTAGCCATTCAAACTCATTTACAAGACAATTTTTCAAAAATGTGCTTTAAGACTCCTTAAAGCACATTTTGTGTTTAAACTTGTTTCAAGCTTGGTTTTCTTTGGTAATTGGTTTAATATGTTCATTAGTATATAAATGAGGTCTTGGTAAGTTCATTAGGTCTTAACCAAGCTTATCCCAAGCTTAGAGCACATTTTGGCTCTTATTGACTTTAAAGCACATTTTGTGTTTTCTTTTGTTTAAATTTGTTTACTAATGTTTCTAAGACTCTTTTTAGTCTTTATATACCATATTTAGGTATTTAAACAACATAACTAGGTTTGGGGTATTTCAATCTACCCCCCTTAAAGAACTTTGTCCCCAAAGTTCATACTTCCACATATCCTAAATATTAGAACATGAGAACACATATCACAACACTTCCATATCACATTAACAACATCTTTACATCACATCGGACACATGGTCCAAACAATAAAACATCACAACATCATTCAGACTCAGCGGTCTTAACATAACATAGACAATGTATACATATACATGTCGCACACAACCATAACCGAAACGGCTCTACCCCCTTAAATAGGGGTACGCCCCGTACCCTATACATACAAACACTAAGAAGTAAACAATGACGGGTACTTCGCCTTCATCTTATCTTCCAGCTCCCAAGTGGCCTCCTCAACGTCCTGGTTAGACCAGAGGACCTTCACCAGTCTCACGGACTTATGGCGAGTGTCTCGAGTCTTAGTATCCAGAATCTGTACCGGAGTCTCCACTGATCGCATGGTCGGCTCTAAAGTTAGCCTCTTAGGCTGAAGTACATGAGACGGATGAGACATATATTCTTCAACTGGGACACATGAAATACATCATGTACCTTGCCCAGCTCGGCGGGTAATCAAGTCTATAAGCTACCGGGCCGATCCGCTCCGTCACAACATAAGGCCCCACATATTTTGGGCTCAACTTGCCTTTCTGGCCAAAACGAAATACTCCCTTCATGGGGGATACTCTCAAAAATACCTGATCGCCCACGGCGAACTCCAGGTCGCGTCGGCGCACATCTGCGTACGACTTCTGTCTATCCTGAGCTGCTTTCATGTTAGCCCGGATCTGGCGAACTTCTGCCTGAACTTGCTCAAGATACTCTGGTCCTATAATGACCGTCTCACTCGACTCATCCCAGCATAATGGCGTGCGGCATGGTCTACCGTACAAGGCCTGGAAGGGAGACATCTTGATCGAAGCATGGTAACTGTTGTTGTAACTAAACTCGATCAGATGTAACTTATCAATCCAGCTGGTCTGAAAGTCAAGTGCACATGCACGTAGCATATCCTCAAGTGTCTGAATGGTGCGCTCACTCTGACCATCGGTCTGTGGGTGAAACGCTGTACTCAATTTCAGTTCGGTACCCAATGCCTCTCGTGTAGACTTCCAATATCTGGATAAGAACCTGGTATCTCTGTCAGATACAAGTCTTTGGTACACCATGATGTCTTACAATTTCTTTATCAAAGAGTTCTGCCAGTCTTGCCACTTTCCAGGTGTCCTTCATCGGAATGAATCGGGCCACCTTGGTCAGTCGGTCAACAACAACCCAAATCATATTCAGACCTCCCCTTGCAGGTGGAAGCCCTACTACGAAGTCCATAGATATGTCATGGAACTTCCACTCCGGCACTGGCATTGGCTGTACCATACCACCAGGCCGTCGGTGCTCAAACTTGACCTTCTGACAAGTGAGACACCTCAACACATAGTCATTCACATCCTTTTTCATTCCAGTCCACCAAAAATATCTTTTCATACCTTTATACATCTTTGAAGCTCCGGGGTGAATCGAAGTAGTAGAACAATGGGATTCACTCAATATGCGCTCCTTCAACTCAGCGCTACTCCTGGGTATACACAGTCGGCCATTAAGCCTAATCAGGTCATCATCGTGGAGTCTGAAGTCGTACTTCTGACCCTCGAATGTGCCATCAATAAGCTTCTGTCTAATCTCCATCATGTACTGATCCGTTCATCTGAGCACTCCGCACCTCTTCAACCAAGCCAGTATGAGAGACTAGCGAATGGTAGAGTGTGCTTCGGCGACTCAATGCATCAGCTACCACATTTGCTTTACCCCTCTTTTATATTGCAGATTAATGTCGTAGTCATTCAGAAATTCAACCCCCTTCTTTGCCTCATGTTCAACTCCTTCTGAGTGAACAAGTATTTTAAAACTCTTGTGGTCAGAATAAATCATCACACTTACCCCATACAAGTGATGTTGCCATATCTTCAGTGCGAAGACAATGGCCTCTAATTCTAAGTCGTGGGTGGGGTAGTTCTCTTCATGCTTCTTTAGTGTCGGGAGGCGTAAGCTACGACCTTCCCGTGTTGCATCAACACACAACCCATACCCCTGCCTGATGCGTCGCAATAGACCTCAAAACTCAAAACCATCTGGACCGTCTCGTAGTCAGAACCGGTTGCAGATGTTAGAGCCATCCTTGAGACTCGTGAAAGAACTCTCACAGTCGACTGTTCCACGAATGGTGGGCATCCTCTTCATCAGGAAGTCATCGGCTTCGACACTGGAGAAGTCCTTCACAAACCTCCTATAATAACCTGCCAGACCGAGGAAGCTCCTGATGTCGGTAACTGTCTTCGGCCTAGGCCAGTGCGCACTGCATCTATCTTTGCCGGATCGACAGCGATCCCGGCCTCAGAATCACATGTCCAAGGAAGGATACTTGGTTCAACCAAAACTCACATTTAGAAAATTTAGCATACAGCTGATTCTTCTCAACGTTTGCAACACATCTCTTAGGTGGCTTTCATGCTCCCCTCTCGATTTCGAATACACAAGTATGTCATCGATGAAAGACTACCACTGATTTGTCCAATGATCTTGGAACAACGGTTCATTAAGTCATGAACTTAGCTGGTGCATTTGATAAGCCAAACGGCATAACTGTGAACTCATAGTGCCCATACCTAGTTCTGAATGCTGTCTTTTCGATATCACTGTCACGATGGCAATCTGATGGTATCCGGAACGTAGGTCTATCTTGGAGAATACTGATGCTCCCTCAGCTGATCAAATAGATCGTCGATGCGTGTATAGGGTAACGGTTCTTCACGTAACAGCATTCAGCTCCCGATAATCAATACACAGGCGGAGGCTACCGTCCTTCTTCTTCACGAAGAGGACCGGCGCTCCCCATGGTGAAACACTAGGGCGGATGAACCCCTTGTCGAGTAGGTCTCTCAGCTGCTCCTTGAGCTCAGTCATCTCTGCTGGAGCCATACGATAGGGCGCCTTCGCAATTGGTCCGGTGCCCGGAACCAAATCAATCTCAAACTCCACTTCCCGTGCTGGCGGCATGCCCAGCAGTTCCTTAGGAAATACATCAGGAAACTCCGCACTAACCCCCAACGGCACATCTGGGCTAAACTCTGGATCTCTCTCTATGTCCTGGACATAGCAGAGGTTACATCACTCCCTCGTCGTAACTCATGATACATAGCCATGGCGGTGATGATCTGAGTCGAAGGCTCCCTGGGCCTCTGGCGTATGATATAGTAACCCCAGATGGACTCCGAAGAAGCAGTTGATGCTCGGCACACAGGATTCTGCCTTGTACCGCTCCAACCAGTTCACCCGACAATCACTCAAAGCCAAGTCCGTCGAACTCTATCAAGTCGATCGGAACTCTTCATCTCTGATTCGTACAACAGCATCTCGGTGGTAGCGGGTACACCTGATCCGCTCTTTCGATGGGAGAGTGACCAAGAAGTCTGGCATCTCATCATCACCATCTAACCCCCAGCCTCTTCGCAAAAGATAGCGAAATAAATGTGTGTGAGGCTCCGGAGTCGACAAGATTGAAGCGTCCACGCCATTAACTGGGAAGGTACCGGTGAGGATTGTGTCGCTCTTTGCTCTTGCCGGATTCTGCCTCATTGCAGACATTCAGTATACCTCCCGTTCCGAGTGCACAGCCTAATTCATTGGCAAACTAATAAGTATTGGGTAACAACACGGTTTATATGCTTCAAACAACTCCACTTTATTCATTAACACACTCTTTTTTTACAACATTCATTGGCTTATACTGTCGCCATGATTAATACTTACAACATCATTACATACACTGATTTATCACATCACATAGTTATACAAGGCTTAAACCTGTCTGAAGGTCAAATTTGAGCGTCCGGGTTTCATGTGTGTGGCATTGATCACTGCCGACGGTGCGGTATTCAGTTTGATCTTTCTGATGCCATGGTATAGCATCATTGATTGCCCACCCATGATTAACACATCTCCCGATTTCAACAGTAGCTTCTATGCAAGGTCAGCACGCTTCTGCTCGCCATACACAAACACTGCGGTATCACCAATGGACTAAGACACCACGGGTACTCCCTTACTTAGAGACTCGGGTGACTCATCCTTGTCTTGGTGTATACCTAACCGTCCACCTTTCTGATAGAAATTCACAATGCATAGATCTGCTTTCACACTTGGAATTGAATCCGTCTCAACTTGTTGAGCAATTCCCACGGCGTGGTTAACGACCGCCAGGAACTCCTCAGGTATACTTGGTACCGTTGCTCCATCTTCAGCTCGCACTTCTTTATATGTCTTGGTGTAAGGGTTCCAGTCCTTACCCATGCACATCATCTTTAATTGCATTCTTGATCCGTTCGGGTATTCGGGTGTGTAGAAACCTTCATGTTTTGCTCCAAGTTCGTCGCATCGTCTGATGATATGGATTTGTGCTTCCGGTGTCAGGTATCCATTTAAGAGTATCATACCTGGCTGGATAACCTGACATTGCTCCAATGGAAAGTCGGTGATGTAGATGGGGGTTTCTTCAGGGTTTGGTGTGGGTGGGATTGGATAACATATATTGAAGGTTCCTTTAAGTTTAGAGTACTCTGATTAGGTGACTTTCACACTATACTTTATTTATTTACTCACATGGTTGTCTACTTAAACTCACTCACACACATGCATGGAATGCGGTATGCAAACACTTATTACATTCGACAGTTTAGGCGGTACCTGGTCTAGAAGAGGGCCCTGGCGCCTCAGACCGGTCCACCACATTCAGGGTGGCCTTGTTGGACCCGACCCCTTCCCCTTCTGGGACTCAGTGTACCTCTGATCTGGGGGTGGCTGATTCGCCGTCTTCTGGCCATCGGTGGTCGCAGTGGCCTTACCCTTCCATTGCCCCTTGGGCCTGTAGCTTCTACTGTTTGGGTTCTGCCAGCATTCGTAGTCGCGGTGACCCATCTTCTTACAGTATCGACACTGCACATCGTTACCCTTGCAGTCCTTGCCGGGGTGGTCTCCGTTGCACACACTTTGCAGTAATAGTGGCGCTCCGGTCCAGAGCCCGTGCTAGCTGCTATCACAACACAATCAATACTTGTCTCACAACTTATCAACATATACTCTAACTTATCACACAGGATTAGACAATTACCCTTAGGTGGGTAAGAACGTAGGGGCTTGGCCGCATACGCATAGGTGAGCTGCAGAGGCTCCTCAGCAGTGGTGGTCTGGGTCTGGCCCTTGCCACCCTGTTTGTCCTTTCTGGGACTGGGGGTATGACTTCTTCTTCTTTCCTCCCCACTGCCCTTGCGTGCCTTGGCCCTCGTTCATAGCCTTGCGCTTGAGCGCACTCTCCTCGTCCCTCAGACGGACGGTGATCTCCACAATTGCAGCGGCATGATAGCACTCCTGCAAAGTGGTATTTCCAGTAGGCCCCATGCCATAGCGTAGGCGATAGTTCAGTCCGTTGTAGAAACGGTTCACAAGGATCCGGTCTGAGTAACCCAGATCCGGTAGCAGGTGGATAAGTCCGATGAAGGCTGAGTAGTACTCATCTACCGTCATCTTATCCCCTTGCCTCAAACTGTCCAGCTCTAGGCGCTTGGCCTCTTGCACATGTATTGGGTAGTACTTGGCTCGCAGCAGAGCCGTGTACTCCCTCCATAGAAAAGTCGGGTCAGCAACTCTGCCCTCTCGCACTAGCTTCCACCAGCTCTATGCCGAGCCCTTCAAGTAATATGCAGCAAGTCTAACCTTGACCTGCTCAGGTACTGCTAAGGTTTCGAAGGCGGTCTCCATTTCGGAGATGTACACCTCGAGCTTACGGGGATCGGTCTCCCCACTGAATGAGGGTGGCCTCAAATCAGCCAACGCCTTGACCCAGTTGGTCTCTTGTGGCGGTGGCGGTGGTGGTAGTTGAACTCCGGGCGTCTGCCCCTGCTGAATCACAGCTACAAGCTGGGGTACCATTTGGGCTACGGCGGCTGCTACTGCCTCAGCCATAACCTGAGCCGTAGTGTTCTCGCCCTGGTCACCCGTATCACCAGTACCGCTTCCGCGGCCTCTACCTCGCGGTCTACCTGCCATCTTAATTCACATGAATATTCATTAGCAATATCCTTGCACACTTATCGGTCCAACGGTTGTAACGCTTCCCGATAATAAGGTATCTCCACACTTAGTTAGTGGTTAACCTTTCCATAATGTTCACTTAGATAACTGTAGTTAGGTTTCCTAACTCGGTATATCCCTAAGCTCGGTATTCTAGTCATCAGAGCGATACTTCGCTCTGATACCACTTTTTGTAACACCCCTACTATGCACATAACACTACTTGAAATCGCAGCGGAACTTAAACAACTAAACGAATGGTGCTACAACGCCGTCAACCACCCACGTGGTTAACAAGGCTGAATAAATACAAGTGTACCGGTCTGATGATCAGACTCCCGAGCATAGAACTAACAACCACATATATACATCAACAAAATACCGAGTGTTTACATATATCCTTCACTGTATACTGCCACTGTAAACTGTCATAACCAAATATATAACACGCCACGGGAGCACAGGCGCATCCCGGGCCAACTTCCAAAAGTACTCAAAAGTAAACTACATCCTAGGATCTAGAGCCACTCCGCTTCTTCGATCCTCATCCTGCAGTAAAAGAAATATGGATCCCCCGAGGGGGTCAGCAACCCTTGGCTGGTATGGTTAACGCGCAGCCCATCGGCTACCGGGATACGCGCAACCTATCATGATGACATGGCATTCATTTTAAATCACACAACTTATACATATACAACATAACATGGGTATTGTACACATCATCACACACATCACACACATACAATTCCTTTTAGGAAGAGAACCAACACAGTTAGTCCCCATTGAGAGCCTAGAGAATGTTGCCATGCTCATGCTAAGCTCGTTACATAACTCGTTACCGTCCTGTTAGATTGAACGGATAACTTAACACAAGGTGCCTCGGATATAGTGATCCAAGCCACCGAAATAACACATAGTATGCCCCTGTGGCCCGACGTGAGTCAGTAAAATAGCCTTGGTTAAGCTAAAGGGAAGGTTGGAAACCAAATTGGAAAACAACCATAACATACAAAGAGAATCGAACCGGTTATGACATCGACTCCCATACTCACACGCGTGGCCGGAACAGACCGGACTCCTCACTTCCCCCGTTAGCACTTGTTAGCAGTTCATCATTGAACTAATACACAATTCACAATAATAGGTCAAGTCTTGTTAGACACACACAAGGGAAGAGAGAGTCATACTTAACAACATAAAATATTTAACAACTGTAAACTCTTTACATGGTTTAATCTTACAAAGTCATAAACACACAGAAAAACAAAACAACACACAAGCCGGTGTAAACCGGTAGGCAACAGACTGCAAGAAAACCATACCTTGGTCCTTGCCTCGATTGATTTCCACCTTGAGAGAACCCTAAACACATTAGTAACGTCGGTTAATTATTTATTTAACTTCAAACTTACTAAGTATTTAACATGATTGTATGACATGTTTTAATGTCTAACTTACCCTAGGTTACCTTCATTATACCCCCTAGGGTTAACTACATAAGTCACATTCTTTTCTGTTTTTTTTTACAAGTTTAGGTCCGACCGACCTTACCGACCGAACTTACCCAAGTTCGGTCATTCCAGAACACATTTCCGTCAAAATTTTCTACTCCGACCGACCTTGTAAGTTCGGTCGCATGTTCGGTCTATTCCCGAGAGTTTCTTCCCTTTGAAAATTTAGCCCGACCGAACTTGCCAAGTCCGGTCCCATGTTCGGTCGATTCCAGTAACTCAATCCGTACACAAAATACAAGCCCGACCGACCTTGCAAGTCCGGTCCCCAAGGTCGGTCCATTCCAGAAGCCAATTCTCGCAGGGTAAACTGGGCTCGACCGAACTTGCAAGTTCGGTCGCAAGTTCGGTCTGCCCCAGACCTTGTTTTCCTTTTCACATTCAACTCCAAACTTCACCCCATATAACCTAGTACCCCCTAACCTCATTTGGGCACTTCAAACACACCTTAAGACATCCTTAAACACTCATAAAACTCATTTTCTAATTCCTTAAGCCTTTACTTATATCTTCACAAAATTCCTAACACTTACAATGTTTTCTCCTAGTCTCCAAGTGGTGTTTCATACCTATGATAACTACTATCTCAAAATACTTTCTCTTCATTTTAACATCATCTTTCAAGCATCATTTCTTACCATCAACTCCTTATGTCATTTCTTGAAATCCTTTTTCAAGTTCACACTTTCTCCTTAATTTACCAAAGTTTGCCTAAGTCTTTACTAAGTCCAAAAATGACTTTGGTACATACTAAAACCTCAAGATCATGCCTAAGTCCTTGTTACACTCTAGAGCACTTATTAGTTCATCAAAATTCCTTTAAAACATCTTGAACTCCTTATACACTTCCTAAATTTCGACATAGGTTCTCCTAGCATTTTGTACACCAAAGCACATTGTTTTCACCATTAAATACACAAGAACACTAAAAATCCATCAAGCACTTATTATACACAAACTTCACTCTTAAAGCACTACATCACAATATAGTGCATAATTTAAATTGCATGGCACTTAGGCCCTTAAAATGCATGGCTTTTAGGCCCTTAAGTGCATAATTCTTAAACACTGAATCTCCACAATTATTTGCCTTTGACCTGCATATACACTCAACAACACATATGCCTTTACTAGTCTCTTGAGAACACTTTACTAAGTCATTCACCATTTGCTCTTTAGGTAGTTTTAATAAGCATTATAAGCTCATTCTTCTAAGGCATTAAACAACATTAAGTTTAGTAGATTTACCTCTTTTCCAAACAACTTCTTTCTGTTTCCTTATAAAACCGGTAAGGTATTTGATTCCTTGTCAAGTTCTAAACAATATTCAAACATTATAATGAGTATTCAAGCTATAAGCTTCATCTCATTGTAAACCCTAATTTTACCTTGTTTCAAAAACATTAATGTAGTTGTTTTACCTTGATCTTTGAAGAGAGTTTGAATATATCAAGAGAGGACTCCACCTAGTCCATGAAGAGTTGGAATGAAGCTAGAACAAAGTCACACAAAGAGCTCCATCAATGGGTATTTTCGGTCACAACAAAAACATGGAGGAAATGTAGTTTTTATTTGAGATTCCTACCTAGAAGCAAAGGAGAGTAATAATAGTAAAAATACAAGCTCAAACTCCTTCAATGGTGGAACTCCATGGCACCGAAATGGGGCTCTTGAAGTTTTGAGAAGATAGGAATGAAGAGCTTGATGAGAGGAAGAGATTGGTGGTGTTTGTTTTTGATTTGGACAAGTGAGCTAGATTTTACAAGAGGTCAAAGCTAGAGTTTTAATGGTGGTGGTGAGTATTACCGTGAGAGAGCAGCAAGAAGGAAGAAGATGGAGTTGGAACCGTGTGAAATGGAGGAAGAAATGAGAGAATGAGATAGAATTTGCTTTAAGAAGATATTTATGCTTATAAAGTAAAAAGTAGTTTAATTAGTTTTCTTTATTTACTTATCATATTAACTGAGGTGGTGAGTCACCACACTTAGAAAACCGGCCCCTATAATATAATGAGGGTATTTAGTCTTTGTTTGTCAATTTAATTACTTAATACAACATATGTTACATACTAGCTTATAAAAATCACTATTCATAAAAACAAGGCACATAGAAGTGAAATTTTTGATTTCCCATTGATATAGACTTCCAAATGTGATACTATATAGTACACATGTTAATTAAAGAGTAATGATGGACATTTAGCCATTCAAAACTCTTTACAAGACAATTTTTCAAAAATGTGCTTTAAGACTCCTTAAAGCACATTTTGTGTTTAAACTTGTTCTCAAGCTTGGTTTTCTTTGGTAATTGGTTTAATATGTTCATTAATATATAAATGAGGTCTTGGTAAGTTCATTAGGTCTTAACCAAGCTTATCCCAAGCTTAGAGCACATTTTGGCTCTCATTGACTTTTAAAGCACATTTTGTGTTTTCTTTTGTTTAAATTTGTTTACTAATGTTTCTAAGACTCTTTTTAGTCTTTATATACCATATTTAGGTATTTAAACAACATAACTAGGTTTGGGGTATTTCAATCTACCCCCCTTAAAGGAACTTTGTCCCCAAAGTTCATACTTCCACATATCCTAAATATTAGAACATGAGAACACATATCCACAACACTTCCATATCATATTAACAACATCTTTACATTACATCGGACACATGGTCCAAACAATAAAACATCACAACATCATTCAGACTCAGCGGTATGTAACATAACATAGACAATGTATACATATACATGTCGCACACAACCATAACCGAAACGGCTCTACCCCCCTTAAATAGGGGTACGCCCCGTACCCTATACATACAAACACTAAGAAGTAAACAATGACGGGTACTTCGCCTTCATCTTATCCTCCAGCTCCCAAGTGGCCTCCTCGACGTCCTGGTTAGACCAGAGGACCTTCACCAGTCTCACGGACTTATGGCGAGTGTCTCGAGTCTTAGTATCCAGAATCTGTATGGGAGTCTCCACTGATCGCATGGTCGGCTCTAAAGTTAGCCTCTTAGGCTGAAGTACATGAGACGGATGAGACATATATTTCTTCAACTGGGACACATGAAATACATCATGTACCTTGCCCAGCTCGGCGGGCAAATCAAGTCTATAAGCTACCGGGTCGATCCGCTCCGTCACAACATAAGGCCCCACATATTTTGGGCTCAACTTGCCTTTCTGGCCAAACGAAATACTCCCTTCATGGGGATACTCTCAAAAATACCTGATCGCCCACGGCGAACTCCAGGTCGCGTCGGCGCACATCTGCGTACGACTTCTGTCTATCCTGAGCTGCTTTCATGTTAGCCCGGATCTGGCGAACTTCTGCCTGAACTTGCTCAAGATACTCTGGTCCTATAATGACCGTCTCACTCGACTCATCCCAGCATAATGGCGTGTGGCATGGTCTACCGTACAAGGCCTGGAAGGGAGACATCTTGATCGAAGCATGGTTACTGTTGTTGTAACTAAACTCGATCAGATGTAACTTATCAATCCAGCTGGTCTGAAAGTCAAGTGCACATGCACGTAGCATATCCTCAAGTGTCTGAATGGTGCGCTCACTCTGGCCATCGGTCTGTGGGTGAAACGCTGTACTCAATTTCAGTTCGGTACCCAATGCCTCTCGTGTAGACTTCCAATATCTAGATAAGAACCTGGTATCTCTGTCAGATACAATTGTCTTTGGTACACCATGATGTCTTACAATTTCTTTATCAAAGAGTTCTGCCAGTCTTGCCACTTTCCAGGTGTCCTTCATCGGAATGAATCGGGCCACCGGTCAGTCGGTCAACAACAACCCAAATCATATTCAGACCTCCCCTTGCAGGTGGAAGCCCTACTACGAAGTCCATAGATATGTCATGGAACTTCCACTCCGGCACTGGCATTGGCTGTACCATACCACCAGGCCGTCGGTGCTCAAACTTGACCTTCTGACAAGTGAGACACCTCAACACATAGTCATTCACATCCTTTTTCATTCCAGTCCACCAAAAATATCTTTTCATACCTTTATACATCTTTGAAGCTCCGGGGTGAATCGAAGTAGTAGAACAATGGGATTCACTCAATATGCGCTCCTTCAACTCAGCGATACTCCTGGGTATAGACAGTCGGCCATTAAGCCTAATCAGGTCATCATCGTGGAGTCTGAAGTCGTACTTCTGACCCTCGAATGTGCCATCAATAAGCTTCTGTCTAATCTCCATCATGTACTGATCCGTCATCTGAGCACTCCGCACCTCTTCAACCAAGCCAGTATGAGAGACTAGCGAATGGTGAGAGTGTGCTCGGCGACTCAATGCGTCAGCTACCACATTTGCTTTACCCTCTTTATATTGCAGATTAATGTCGTAGTCATTCAGAAATTCAACCCACCTTCTTTGCCTCATGTTCAACTCCTTCTGAGTGAACAAGTATTTTAAACTCTTGTGGTCAGAATAAATCATCACACTTACCCCATACAAGTGATGTCGCCATATCTTCAGTGCGAAGACAATGGCCTCTAATTCTAAGTCGTGGGTAGGGTAGTTCTCTTCATGCTTCTTTAGCTGTCGGGAGGCGTAAGCTACGACCTTCCCGTGTTGCATCAACACACAACCCATACCCCTGCCTGATGCGTCGCAATAGACCTCAAAACCATCTGGACCGTCTGGTAGTGTCAGAACCGGTGCAGATGTTAGAGCATCGTTGAGACTCGTGAAAGAACTCTCACAGTCGACTGTCCACTCGAATGGTGCATCCTTCTTCATCAAGGAAGTCATCGGCTTCAAGACACTGGAGAAGTCCTTCACAAACCTCCTATAATAACCTGCCAGACCGAGGAAGCTCCTGATGTCGGTAACTGTCTTCGGCCTAGGCCAGGTGCGCACTGCATCTATCTTTGCCGGATCGACAGCGATCCCGGCCTCAGAAATCACATGTCCAAGGAAGGATACTTGGTTCAACCAAAACTCACATTTAGAAAATTTAGCATACAGCTGATTCTTCCTCAACGTTTGCAACACATCTCTTAGGTGGCTTTCATGCTCCCCTCTCGATTTCGAATACACAAGTATGTCATCGATGAAAACTACCACTGATTTGTCCAACTGATCTTGGAACAAACGGTTCATTAAGTCCATGAACTTAGCTGGTGCATTTGATAAGCCAAACGGCATAACTGTGAACTCATAGTGCCCATACCTAGTTCTGAATGCTGTCTTTTCGA
This sequence comes from Limonium bicolor, assembly GCA_023374045.1. NCBI lineage: Eukaryota > Viridiplantae > Streptophyta > Magnoliopsida > Caryophyllales > Plumbaginaceae > Limonium > Limonium bicolor. The sequence continues at coordinate 278,465,725 of CM041776.1, forward strand.
TATCACTGTCACGGATGGCAATCTGATGGTATCCGGAACGTAGGTCTATCTTGGAGAATACTGATGCTCCCCTCAGCTGATCAAATAGATCGTCGATGCGTGGTATAGGGTAACGGTTCTTCACTGTAACAGCATTCAGCTCCCGATAATCAATACACAGGCGGAGGCTACCGTCCTTCTTCTTCACGAAGAGGACCGGTGCTCCCCATGGTGAAACACTAGGGCGGATGAACCCCTTGTCGAGTAGGTCTCTCAGCTGCTCCTTGAGCTCAGTCATCTCTGCTGGAGCCATACGATAGGGCGCCTTCGCAATTGGTCCGGTGCCCGGAACCAAATCAATCTCAAACTCCACTTCCCGTGCTGGCGGCATGCCCAGCAGTTCCTTAGGAAATACATCAGGAAACTCCGACACTACCGGCACATCTGGGCTAAACTCTGGATCTCTCTCTATGTCCTGGACATAGCAGAGGTATACATCACTCCCTCGTCGTAACTCATGATACATAGCCATGGCGGTGATGATCTGAGTCAAAGGCTCCCTGGGCCTCTGGCGGTATGATATAGTAACCCCAGATGGACTCCGAAGAAGCAGTTGATGCTCGGCACACAGGATTCTGCCCTTGTACCGCTCAAACCAGTTCATCCCGACAATCACGTCAAAGCCAAGTCCGTCAAACTCTATCAAGTCGATCGGAAACTCTTCATCTCTGATTCGTACAACAGCATCTCGGTGGTAGCGGGTACACCTGATCCGCTCTTTCGATGGGAGAGTGACCAAGAAGTCTGGCATCTCATCACCATCTAACCCCAGCCTCTTCGCAAAAGATAGCGAAATAAATGTGTGTGAGGCTCCGGAGTCGAACAAGATCGAAGCGTCCACGCCATTAACTGGGAAGGTACCGGTGAGGATTGTGTCACTCTTGCCGGATTCTGCCTCATTGCAGACATTCAGTATACCTCCCGTTCCGAGTGCACAGCCTAATTCATTGGCAAACTAATATGTATTGGGTAACAACACGGTTTATATGCTTCAAACAACTCCACTTTATTCATTAACACACTCTTTTTTTTACAACATTCATTGGCTTATACTGTCGCCATGATTAATACTTACAACATCATTACATACACTGATTTATCACATCACATAGTTATACAAGGCTTAAACCTGTCTGAAGGTCAAATTTAAGCGTCCGGGTTTCATGTGTGTGGCATTGATCACTGCCGACGGTGCGGTATTCAGTTTGATCTTTCTGATGCCATGGTATAGCATCCTTGATTGCCCACCCATGATTAACACATCTCCCGATTTCAACAGTAGCTTCTAGCAAGGTCAGCACGCTTTGCTCGCCATACACAAACTGCGGTATCACCAATGGACTAAGACACCACGGGTACTCCCTTACTTAGAGACTCAGGTGACTCATCCTTGTCTTGGTGTATACCTAACCGTCCACCTTTCTGGTAGAAATTCACAATGCATAGATCTGCTTTCACACTTGGAATTGAATCCGTCTCAACTTGTTGAGCAATTCCCACGGCGTGGTTAACGACCGCCAGGAACTCCTCAGGTATACTTGGTACCGTTGCTCCATCTTCAGCTCGCACTTCTTTATATGTCTTGGTGTAAGGGTTCCAGTCCTTACCCATGCACATCATCTTTAATTGCATTCTTGATCCGTTCGGGTATTCGGGTGTGTAGAAACCTTCATGTTTTGCTCCAAGTTCGTCGCATCGTCTGATGATATGGATTTGTGCTTCCGGTGTCAGGTATCCATTTAAGAGTATCATACCTGGCTGGATAACCTGACATTGCTCCAATGGAAAGTCGGTGATGTAGATGGGGGTTTCTTCAGGGTTTGGTGTGGGTGGGATTGGATAACATATATTGAAGGTTCCTTTAAGTTTAGAGTACTCTGATTAGGTGACTTTCACACTATACTTTATTTTTTACTCACATGGTTGTCTACTTAAACTCACTCACACACATGCATGGAATGCGGTATGCAAACACTTATTACATTCGACAGTTTAGGCGGTACCTGGTCTAGAAGAGGGCCCTGGCGCCTCAGACCGGTCCACCACATTCAGGGTGGCCTTGTTGGACCCCGACCCCTTCCCCTTCTGGGACTCAGTGTACCTCTGATCTGGGGGTGGCTGATTCGCCGTCTTCTGGCCATCGGTGGTCGCAGTGGCCTTACCTTCCATTGCCCTTGGGCCTGTAGCTTCTACTGTTTGGGTTCTGCCAGCATTCGTAGTCGCGGTGACCCATCTTCTTACAGTATCGACACTGCACATCGTTACCCTTGCAGTCCTTGCCGGGGTGGTCTCCGTTGCACCACTTGCAGTAATAGTGGCGCTCCGGTCCAGAGCCCGTGCTAGCTGCTATCACACGCCAATCAATACTTGTCTCACAACTTATCAACATATACTCTCTCTCACACAGGATTAGACAATTACCCTTAGGTGGTAAGAACGTAGGGGCTTGCCGCATACGCATAGGTGAGCTGTAGAGGCTCCTCGCATGGTGGTTCTGGTCTGGCCCTTGCCACCCTGTTGCTGTCCTTTCTAGGACTGGGGGTATGACTTCTTCTTCTTTCCTCCCCCACTGCCCTTGCGTGCCTTGGCCCTCGTTCATATCCTTGCGCTTGAGCGGCACTCTCCTCGTCCCTCAGACGACGGTGATCTCCACAATTGCAGCGCATGATAGCACTCCTGCAAAGTGGTATATCCAGAGGGCCCCATGCCATAGCGTAGGGATAGTTCAGTCCTTGTAGAAACGGTTCACAAGGATCCGGTCTGAGTAACCCAGATCCGGTAGCAGGTGGATAAGTCCGATGAAGGCTGAGTAGTACTCATCTACCGTCATCTTATCCCCTTGCCTCAAACTGTCCAGCTCCAGGCGCTTGGCCTCTTGCACATGTATTGGGTAGTACTTGGCTCGCAGCAGAGCCGTGTACTCCCTCCATAGAAAATCGGGTCAGCAACTCTGCCCTCTCGCACTAGCTTCCACCAGCTCTGTGCCGAGCCCTTCAAGTAATATGCAGCAAGTCTAACCTTGACCTGCTCAGGTACTGCTAAGGTTTCGAAGGCGGTCTCCATTTCGGAGATGTACACCTCGAGCTTACGGGGATCGGTCTCCCCACTGAATGAGGGTGGCCTCAAATCAGTCAACGCCTTGACCCAGTTGGTCTCTTGTGGCGGTGGCGGTGGTGGTAGTTGAACTCCGGGCGTCTGCCCCTGCTGAATCGCAGCTACAAGCTGGGGTACCATTTGGGCTACGGCGGCTGCTACTGCCTCAGCCATAACCTGAGCCGTAGTGTTCTCGCCCTGGTCACCCGTATCACCAGTACCGCTTCCGCGGCCTCTACCTCGCGGTCTACCTGCCATCTGAATTCACATGAATATTCATTAGCAATATCCTTGCACACTTATCGGTCCAACGGTTGTAACGCTTCCCGATAATAAGGTATCTCCACACTTAGTTAGTGGTTAACCTTTCCATAATGTTCACTTAGGTAACTGTAGTTAGGTTTCCTAACTCGGTATATCCCTAAGCTCGGTATTCTAGTCATCAGAGCGATACTTCGCTCTGATACCACTTTTTGTAACACCCCTACTACGCACATAACAGTACTTGAAATCGCAGCGGAACTTAAACAACTAAACAGTAACTAAACGAATGGTGCTACAACGCCGTCAACCACCCACGTGGTTAACAAGGCTGAATAAATACAAGTGTACCGGTCTGATGATCAGACTCCCGAGCATAGAACTAACAACCACATATATACATCAACAAAATACCGAGTGTTTACATATATCCTTCACTGTATACTGCCACTGTAAACTGTTATAACCAAATATATAACACGCCACGGGAGCACAGGCGCATCCCGGGCCAACTTCCAAAAGTACTCAAAAGTAAACTACATCCTAGGATCTAGAGCCACTCCGCTTCTTCGATCCTCATCCTGCAGTAAAAGAAATATGGATCCCCCTAGGGGGTCAGCAACCCTTGTCTGGTATGTTTAACGCGCAGCCCATCGGCTACCGGGATACGCGCAACCAGTTGTCATGATGACATGGCATTCATTTTAAATCATACAACTTATACATATACAACATAACATGGGTATTGTACACATCATCACACACATCACACACATACAATTCCTTTTAGGAAGAGAACCAACACAGTTAGTCCCCATTGAGAGCCTAGAGAATGTTGCCATGCTCATGCTAAGCTCGTTACATAACTCGTTACCGTCCTGTTAGATTGAACGGATAACTTAACACAAGGTGCCTCGGATATAGTGATCCAAGCCCACCGAAATAACACATAGCATGCCCCTGTGGCCCGACGCGAGTCAGTAAAATAGCCTTGGTTAAGCTAAAGGGAAGGTTGGAAACCAAATTGGCAAACAACCATAACATACAAAGAGAATCGAACCGGTTATGACCTCGACTCCCATACTCACACGCGTGGCCGGAACAGACCGAACTCCTCACTTCCCCCGTTAGCACTTGTTAGCAGTTCATTATTGAACTTAATACACAAATCACAATAATAGGTCGAGTCTTGTTAAACACACACAAGGGAAGAGAGAGTCATACTTAACAACATAATAATATTTAACAACTGTAAACTCTTTACATGCTTTAATCTTACAAAGTCATAAAACACCAGAAAACAAACAACACATAAGCCGGTGTAAACCAGTAGGCAACAGACTGCAAGAAACCATACCTTGGTCCTTGCCTCGATTGATTTCCACCTTGAGAGAACCCTAAACACATTAGTAACGTCGGTAAATTATTTATTTAACTTCAAACTTACTAAGTATTTAACATGATTGTATGACATGTTTTAATGTCTAACTTACCCTAGGTTACCTTCATTATACCCCCTAGGGTTAACTACATAAGTCACATTCTTTTCTGTTTTTTTTTTTTACAAGTTTAGGTCCGACCGACCTTACCGACCGAACTTACCCAAGTTCGGTCAATTCCAGAACACATTTCCGTCAAAATTTTCTACTCCGACCGACCTTGTAAGTTCGGTCGCATGTTCGGTCTATTCCCGAGAGTTTCTTCCCTTTGAAAATTTAGCCCGACCGAACTTGCCAAGTCCGGTCCCATGTCCGGTCGATTCCAGTAACTCAATCCGTACACAAAATACAAGCCCGACCGACCTTGCAAGTCCGGTCCCCAAGGTCGATCCATTCCAGAAGCCAATTCTCGCAGGGTAAGCTGGGCTCGACCGAACTTGCAAGTTCGGTCACAAGTTCGGTCTGCCCCAGACCTTTGTTTTCCTTTTCACATTCAACTCCAAACTTCACCCCATATAACCTAGTACCCCTTAACCTCATTTGGGCACTTCAAACACACCTTAAGACATCCTTAAACACTCATAAAACTCATTTTCTAATTCCTTAAGCCTTTACTTATATCTTCACAAAATTCCTAACACTTACAATGTTTTCTCCTAGTCTCCAAGTGGTGTTTCATACCTATGATAACTACTATCTCAAAATACTTTCTCTTCATTTTAACATCATCTTTCAAGCATCATTTCTTACCATCAACTCCTTATGTAATTTCTTGAAATCCTTTTTCAAGTTCACACTTTCTCCTTAATTTACCAAAGTTTGCCTAAGTCTTTACCTAAGTCCAAAATGACTTTGGTACATACTAAAACCTCAAGATCATGCCTAAGTCCTTGTTACACTCTAGAGCACTTCTTAGTTCATCAAAATTCCTTTAAAACATCTTGAACTCCTTATACACTTCCTAAATTTCGACATAGGTTCTCCTAGCATTTTGTTACACTAAAGCACATTGTTTTCACCATTAAATACACAAGAACACTAAAAATCCATCAAGCACTTTATTCTACACAAACTTCACTCTTAAAGCACTACATCACAATATAGTGCATAATTTAAATTGCATGGCACTTAGGCCCTTAAAATGCATGGCTTTTAGGCCCTTAAAGTGCATAATTCTTAAACACTGAATCTCCACAATATATTTGCCTTTGACCTGCAAATACACTCAACAACACATATGCCTTTTACTAGTCTCTTGAGAACACTTTACTAAGTCATTTACCATTTGCTCTTTAGGTAGTTTTAATAAGCATTATAAGCTCATTTCTCCTAAGGCATTAAACAACATTAAGTTAGTAGATTTACCTCTTTTCCAAACAACTTCTTTCTTGTTTCCTTATAAAACCGGTAAGGTATTTGATTCCTTGTCAAGTTCTAAACAATATTCAAACATTATAATGAGTATTCAAGCTATAAGCTTCATCTCATTGTAAACCCTAATTTTACCTTGTTTCAAAAACATTAATGTAGTTGTTTTACCTTGATCTTTGAAGAGAGTTTGAATATATATCAAGAGAGGACTCCACCTAGTCCATGAAGAGTTGGAATGAAGCTAGAACAAAGTCACACAAAGAGCTCCATCAATGGGTATTTTCGGTCACAACAAAAACATGGAGGAAATGTAGTTTTTATTTGAGATTCCTTACCTAGAAGCAAAGGAGAGTAATAATATGTAAAAATACAAGCTCAAACTCCTTCAATGGTGGAACTCCATGGCACCGAAATGGGGCTCTTGAAGTTTTGAGAAGATCGGAATGAAGAGCTTGATGAGAGGAAGAGATTGGTGGTGTTTGTTTTTGATTTGGACAAGTGAGCTAGATTTTACAAGAGGTCAAAGCTAGAGTTTTAATGGTGGTGGTGAGTATTACCGTGAGAGAGCAGCAAGAAGGAAGAAGATGGAGTTGGAACCGTGTGAAATGGAGGAAGAAATGAGAGAATGAGATAGAATTTGCTTTAAGAAGATATTTATGCTTATAAAGTAAAAAGTAGTTTAATTAGTTTCCTTTATTTACTTATCATATTAACTAGAGAGTGGTGAGTCACCACACTTAGAAAACCGGCCCCCTATAATATAATGAGGGTATTTTAGTCTTTGTTTGTCAATTTAATTACTTAATACAACATATGTTACAAACTAGCTTATAAAAATCACTATTCATAAAAACAAGTCACATAGAAGTGAAATTTTTGATTTCCCATTGATATAGACTTCCAAATGTGATACTATATAGTACACATGTTAATTAAAGAGTAATGATGGATATTTAGCCATTCAAAACTCATTTACAAGACAATTTTTCAAAAATGTGCTTTAAGACTCCTTAAAGCACATTTTGTGTTTAAACTTGTTCTCAAGCTTGGTTTTCTTTGGTAATTGGTTTAATATGTTCATTAATATATAAATGAGGTATGGTAAGTTCATTAGGTCTTAACCAAGCTTATCCCAAGCTTAGAGCACATTTTGGCTCTTATTGACTTTTAAAGCACATTTTGTGTTTTCTTTTGTTTAAATTTGTTTACTAATGTTTCTAAGACTCTTTTTAGTCTTTATATACCATATTTAGGTATTTAAATAACATAACTAGGTTTGGGGTATTTCACCGTCATTAACTGCAATTCTAATATTTTTTAAAAGAATCCTATTAACTGGTAAAAATAGCACACATGTGACCAAAATAATATATGACGTAATACATTATAAGGTAACACTATTTTTAAGAATTGTTTTTAACCTTTAAACAGTTTTATAATTTAATTTGAATGGCTTCACTTTTTTATTCAATTGAGAATTTTAAGTAAATCAATTAATGTTAATCAAAACATTTTACATTTAAACTGGTGTGGATTTCGTGATGGACATCAAAGTTCATCCTCGCTTCCCATTTTTTTCTATCCCTAAACGTACAATTTCTAAATCAAACTATTGTATGCATTGCATGTGTGGTACTAATTAAAAACAATTCTTTTACAATATCTTTTTACTTAGTTATAAATATTTCAGAATAATTCATCAATTATACAAAAATTTTGCATGATTATATATAATAATGGAAACATTTATATATAATAATGGAATTGAAGAAACGCAGAAACGTTTATATAAACACGTAGAAACGTTTATATAACTCGTGGATACGTTATTGCATAACAGGGGAAACGTGTTGTAGAAACGTTATATTTAATTATGGCATGAAATATATAATTGTGTAAATGTATATATGTAATCATGGTATGTAAACGTTTACATATAAATTGCGGAAATGTATTGTGGCATGGAAACATTCATATATAATTACTTAAATGTTTATACGTAATCAAGCCATGGAAACATTATATATAATCAATTCCAATGGGGAAACATTTATATAAAAACGTGGAAACGTATATATAAAAATGTGGAAATGTTTAAATAAAAAGGTGAAAATGTTTAAATAAAAAAAGTGGAAACGTTATCTGAACTAGTGGACCCCTTTATGTATAACAGTAGAAACATTATATACAATTGTGTCATGGAAACATCACATATAATTATAAAAATTTTTATATATAATCATGCAGTGGAAACGTTTATATGTAATTGTGGCGTTGAAACGTTATAGATAATCATGGAATTGTAGAAACGTGGAAACGTTCAAATAAACACGTGGCAACATTTATCTAAATTTATTGACACCTTTATGTACAATGTTGGAAACGTTATTTATAAATGTGGTGTGGAAATCTGTCGACGGAACTATAATTTCCGTCACGTGACGGAACAAATATTGACGGTTAGATCTAAGGTATTAGTAAACTATATAGTAATAAATTAAATAATAGATGCAAAAAAATATAACACAATTATTTAAAGTCATCTATACATTCTTTTAATTACTTTACTAGGTATATTTAAAATAAAAATCTATCATTATTGCTGCAATTAAGTATGTTAGAAGAAAATCAATAATGGTTTAGTCACATCATAGAAAAGATTTTAAATCTTGACAGTAGCTTTAGTTAGAATACTTCAAATCTTGTAAATTTGTTTTTGTAACACCCCTACCGCTAATACCGTCATTACTGTACAAATACTTGCCTTCGCAGCGGTTAATACATACACAACGGCGGGTGTACAATGCCGCTAGTCATCCACGTGACTAACAAGGCCAGCTACACTACTACATACTATCGGTCTGATGAATTGAACATACCGAGTACTCTACACAGTACATTACTTGTCCTTGCATACTCAGCCATAATTCAATTACCACTCCTATACAATTCTATACCAAGTCTTCTACAATCCTTAAATACCGACATAGTTTGGACTTCCAAATTCACATTACAATTCGAATACAAATCCCATAATTAAACTACCCATGCTTACATAGCAATCCCCATCCTACTTTCTCGAACGGTGGTCAGCTTCGAATTCCTGTAAAAAAAAAAAACATCGCCCCTAGGGCTCAGCGAAATTGCTGCATATGAAATTCGCATATACCGCGTGCTAACCGCGGTACGCCGACTACTTTGGGTCGGATATACATGGAGTTCATTTTACATGCATACATACATACTATTACTACACAATACAATCAACAATACTTACATGCTTATACAAGGTTCGTTACCTACCAAGGAAAAAATTTGTTAGTCAATCGTTCATTTAGGTATTCGTTCATTCGGTTTCGTCGGATGCTCTCTTTCTCCTTACACTGGTTCACAAGGCTTACACCAAGCTTAATCTTACTTACTAAATGTTTTACTCACACTACGCTCAATACCTTACTCATTATTTCACTCATGCTTTACTCAGTACTCACCGCTACCATTGCTTACTCTTACTCAGTACTCATACTCTTCTCCTTACTCGTACTTCTCTTTGCTCGATATTCATTACATACTCATACTACTCGCTACTCAATACTCATTACTTTACTCATACATACGCAATACTCAATACTCATTACTTTTGGCCTCCGGGCGGAGTCATACACAAGACTCGCCAAGGGGCCTACTAATACAAAGGGCTACACACTCAGCTCCTCATATACGGATGTCCATTTTTTTTTCCGGACTACTCAAATTCCCAACACTCCTCTCTTGGAGTATCTTACAGTCTCATGGATTAGCCCAGAAGTATCTCTCTCGATAACCTCCACTAGCTTAGGGAATTACCACCGTCTAGTATTCCTAGATTTAAGGGTTTCCCCAATGTATCGAATACTCTCATGTTCGGGACATTACTCACGTCAGTCGGGTCCTCTCATAGTGGGTCGACTAATTTGCTAAGGGGTTTGAAGATCCCTCATCATTCTTTACTACTCTCATGGTTCTTGACTTGCACCAACCTTAATTCCTCTAACGGGGTTTATTTATATTCTTCCACTACTTATTGATTGTGGATTGTTCATTTCGGTTCTCCTACCGTTATCGGGAGGTTACCACTCCCGTACACTCACTCACATTCTAGTAAGTTCATTAGTTTGCGTTATCATTTATTGGTCTGTTAGTTTAGTGCGTTTCTACGTTTCCGTTAGTTCACAACATAACTCGTACTACGAGTCACTAAACAACAAGACTCATCTATGAGTCGGTCTACGCATTAAGTGAAGCCACACAATTGATCAAGAAGGGTTAGCTCATACAACATACAGCAAGACATACAATGAAAGGTAGTAAACCGTTTTCATGCTTTAGTCTTGATTAGCCGGCATATAGCACACAAATCAACGTAACTCGGTTAGCATACGGGGCATGAGAAAATCATACCTTTCACCAGGGTTAGCTTTACTGTGTGTTCCCTTGTTCCTTGGTTCACACTTGCTCCACTGATAATGTTTCCAACATTATCATTAATACTAGGCTCATGCGATATACAAATAATTACTACTCCCGTACTTACCCCGTTATCCCGGTATACTTAATGTTCTTATACTCTCAACTTTCTTAATTACTTCTCGTACTTGTTTTCCTACTCATATACTTACTTTCTTACCTTTGGTGTTACATTAATGGTGTAATACTAAAGTCCTTTATGTATGTACATATCTATATATATATATACATACATATGATTACTATGTTATTTTCTTTTTGTATGTTAGGGCCGACCGACCAACCCCTTGGGTTGGTCCATTCCAGTAAGTTTTCCGTCCTCTGAAATTTTCCCGACCGACCCATACACCTCTGGGTCAGTCCATTCCAGAAGGTTTACATTCCATCGTCTATGCTCCGACCGACCCACCGACCAACCCAACCTCTGGGTCAGTCCGGTCCAGAACTTGCCTACAGATTTTGTTTTTTTTTTCACTTCTTTCCTTACCCATTTCTTCCCCAATCTTCCTACATGTAATCCCACATGTTTTAGTACCATTTAGGCTTCCTAAAATGCTTTAATCCATCCACCAATCCCATTACTAAATTCATCAATCAACTTACACAATTTCTTTACTCCTTCTTCAACACTTATGCAAGAGTTTTTGTTTCCCTTATGCTACAGATTTTTAAGCTCAACCATACCATCTAATACTTCCTAAACCAATGCCATTCCTAGCATCCTAAATACTTCACCTTACCATGCCAATCCATTTCCAAGCCATTTCACTACCTATACCCAAGTCCAACTCTTTTCTTACCAAATCTTGCACACTAATTTTTCCTAGTTCTTCAATGCATATTGATACTTCCTTGCTACAGATTTTTACCTTCCTATTTCTCATACTACAACTACCATTCTTTAGCTACTAAACATTTCTACTAAGTCCAATACACACCTTGGTTCTCCCATTCACCAAGTCATCCATTCATGCACCATTCCTACTAAAATTTGGCTTAGTTCACCTACTTTTCTCACTTATCCACACACATACTCTCTCACCAATTTCATTCTTAAACTAGCCACACCCTTACAAGGGTCCTACCAGTAATCAAAGCAATACAAATCCAATTCAATACATCAATACTCCATCAAACAACAATACTAATACTCATTCACAATGTACTTGGCTCTAAGGCCTACAATTCACTTACTAGTTCCCAAATACTCAAAACTTCATAAACCTCAATACTAATGCAATAGTTTAGGTTCTTTTATTTGTTTACCCATTCCCATTACTCTAATGCATTATAACTTATCATTAGGAAGGAGCTCTTACCTTGAGCTTATAATTTCTTCTTTTCTTTTCCATTTCTCCTCCTTCTCTCTTTCTTGCACAAGTCGGTCAAATGGGAATGGAGTTGAGAAACTCCATCCCAACACCCAAGAAACACAAAAATGCATTTTAATTATTCTTCTAAACCCTTAGAGTATTCCAATTCAATAAAAAGGGCTTAGAGATTGAGGGAAGTGAGAGAGTTGAAACAATGCTCCAAAGTAAGAAGAAAACAAGGTAAGAGAGAGAGAGACAAAATCGGCCACACTTAAGAGATTGAGGGAAGTGAGGTCTTTCATGGAGATTTTTACCTTGTTTGAAAGAGGGGACTCCAAGCTTCATAATGGTGTGCTTCTCTCTTCAAATGGGGAAAACCCATAGAGATGAAACTCATTCTTTCCGAATTTTGAAAAGAGGGAATGATAGAGGAGGATGAGGAGAGCAAGAATATGTAATTATTTTTACATTTGGAGTTCAAGTGAAGGTGGAGCATGGAGAAGAAAGTGTGAAGCCATTAGAGCTTCTTGTGGAGCTCCAAAATCGCAGCAGCCAGAAGAGAGAGAGGAGAAAAATCGGTGGGAAGAAGGGAAAAGGGGGGAGAGAAGAGTGAAATGAGAGGTGAGAGAAAAAGGTGAGTACTTTATGCTTTATTCTCCTTTTTTGCTTTTTGCCTCTTATTTAATTAGCTAGTATGTGAGTGTGTGAGGTCTTATTGACTTAGTAAAACTGCCCCCTACAGTATACTGGTTGGTGCGTTTTTTCGTCTTTTACAGAAAACGCTCGTTAATTTACCCAGTTTTGGGTACTATTCACTAATCGGCCCGTTTTCCAGAATTTTCTCATTTCTTTAGTTTTATTGGTTATTAAGCTTCCATTAATTCTTAATAATTGTTATTTAATGATTCATAATTTTTACGGGTTCGTTTGACCACTTAAAATCACGTTTTCGGGTTTCCTCGAAAAACGTGCGCTAAAGCTCTATTAGCGTTTTAATACATTATTTGGACCCGTTTTCTCCGGGAGTCATTCCCGTATATTAATTAGGCATGAATAAGCCTGAGGAATCCTGATTATACTCTAACTGAGGTCTCGTACCTCCTATGGTTATTTATCGCTTATTTAGCGTTTTTCGCTTTTTAAGCGTTTCTTTATTTCTTTTGGATTTACTTTCCTTACCAAAATTACTTAGGAACTGTTAGGCCCTTAAATACTATATTAGAATAATTTATTCACCATATTTAAGTTCTGGGTATTTCAATCTACCCCCCTTAAAGAACTTTGCCCTCAAAGTTGGTGAATCTAATATTGTTACTCGTATAAATACTCTATGCTAAGGTTATGACCTCTACATATAACTTGTCAAACTCCAAATGTCTGACATGATGCATACTACACATCCAAACAGCATGTCACTGCATGCATAGCAATCAATAATATCCGTTACAAGCTCTCCATGGGGTCCGTCCGCAGATAAATGAGGTACCATCCTCTCCCAAGTCAAGCGATCCCTCAGGTACCGGTCACGTTTGAACACTTACGCTTTCTAGTTCATGGCCGTCATGACTTGAGCACTTACACTTTCTAACTCTACGGTCCTTTGGTTCACATCAAATTCATTTGCACATATAGAGATCCTTAGGCACTTACTCATACTTACTTACTTATACTTACGCATACTTACTCATACTTACTCGGGACTACGCTGCCCCAGTGCCCTTGGAAAAATACAAAACACACACTATCACCGCACGAACGGTGTAGTGGTTTCAAAACTAATCAACACTTCTACTGACTCAAAACTAGCTTCACCCCCTACAGTTTCGACCGGATACCCGTGCCTAGGCATGGAAGATCCACTAGCGCCCGTGGAAGCGGTTTCAAAACCGATCCTCATTCTCAGGTTTGAAGAAAACATTGTACCAAACTAGTTTTGGAAATTCATTTTGAAAACTTGCATACATCTCCTAAATTCCATTTATGATGATTATACCTATTACTAGTGTTATTATTGTGACCACTTAAGGGAGCTTCCAGAGTCCTTTAACCCCAATGTGATCAGCATTGGTGTTGAATTATCCTTCCACCCCAATTTGTGTTCGGTTTCCCTTGATCGCTAGCAAATCAAGTTCCACCTCCTACCTCCATTCAAACAGACAGCTCGTCAAACATTATTTCGTTTTCTATCTTTTTAATCTTGCTAGTCATAATCACCCATATACATTTTCCAATTTATATAATTTACCTAATCATTTACTAACCATCTCATCAATTATTACTACATCATCTCCAATTACTATACTTAAGAAATTCATGGGTATAATATCCCATTAATTTACTATACTCCAATTTGTACTCATAAAATACATCGGTTTTATACCAATTTATACTCATTACATGCATCGGTTCCATACCGATTTATACTCCTCAAGTCTCTCATACATACGCATTCCTCATACTATTACCAAGTGGGGTTCTCATTCCCCTGGAGTTCCTCTACTCCATTCCTATTCTTATTTCCCAAATACCATAATTACACGATGAGTGAATACAAATGTTTATGTAACATACATATCAAACATCAACACTAATTCTTTTGCACTATGCGCATTATAGTTTACGCACCTATCACATAAAACATACATTTCACGGTTTTCGCTCTACCCCCCTTAAAAGGGATTACACCCACGTAATCTACCATGTGTCAACATTGGACATTGGTCGAAGGCATTCAGCCATTATGGAGTGGTTCAGCTTCCATGCGGTCTATTATACGATGTTCCTTGAACAATGGGTCTTAACCGTATTACTGGTTAGTCCTTGCATCAAAAATTTCCATTGGAGTTATTCAACTCTTAGCCGGGTTCGGTTCTAGCTTAAATGGCTTTTAAGGAATTGATTATTAACCTCTTATTCATTAGGTGTATTTCGCTTGGAATTCTGGGCCCACTAGCTTCTGCTGCGTGACCCTGATAGCTTGGGTTATTTGCCCCTTTTTTGTTATCTTAAACGTGCTATACATCACCTTTGTATCCCTCTTGTTGTGGGAATAAGGTTTATTCCATCAAGCGTGGTATTCTTTTACCGTGTGCGAGTTCAATGAGTTTTAGATTTATAACCGGCTCTCTGGCAATCTATATGTATACTGTTGTATTTTGTAGTGATCGTTCACTTGGTCCTCCAACTTATTGTCCGATGAGGTTATGCCACTACTTAGTTGTAGTGCTTCCTCTGTTATCGGTGGATTCTGAATTACGCCAGTTTCTCTGGTTCAGTACAAGTGTTCTTTACTTGTGTGACCTTGCATTTTCTATGCGTCGGTCCTTGTGACTATCTTAAGTCGCCTTTCACCTTTATTCCAATGGAATTCACATCTTGTGAATGTTGGTGTTTCTAAGCTTTTGCTTAGCTAGCTTATGCCAAGTTCGTTGGTGAAAGGAAGGATTTACCACGATTTACATTTCCCATATTCCTAGCTATCCCACCAGATCATTAACTGCACAAGTGCAATACCAAAACACTCAGTCCCACAGAGTGTAGAGGCGTAAACTCTTGGCAGTAACTCTCTTATGAGACCGCAATAGGAATGATCATTACTCCTTTAGGTGGTGCTTCATCATTTGGTGTAGGCTCCTGGCTTGTTGCCCGGTCTGTCTACCCTCTTGTATTAACAACTCCATAGCATCGGGTGATTATTCGCATACGTTGGTCGCCTACTGCGCACCATGTTCTTACAGAATCCATAGTATTGGTTTACATGGCATCCGCTGTTGCTAGCTTCAGCTCATGCATTTCCAACATTTATATCATGGTTCAGCGTTTAAACTTCTGAGCTCCTTGAGGGTTATTCACTTATACTTTACGTTTCCACATATCGTGTTCCTTCTGAACCGATTACTCCTTGGTTGTCAACAGTTGCTATTTGAAGGTTATTTTACATCGCTTGGCAACAGTTGTATGCTCAAGCTTCACTACATTAGTAGTTCTAAAAGAGGTGTATTTTCAGAAATTTAGTAATGGTATCCTCTTCTTGGGATACATATGTTCGCCGCTCTCGCGGTCTCACATTTATGAGGGGTATCCTTGCTCATTAGTTGTTAACCTTTTATTTGGTGTTGTCCTTGACCACTTTCCATATGGTTTACAATGGGTTTTGCAACCGTGGGGTTGTGTATGGTAATAGTTTCGTGGCCTACTAGCCATATTGCCTAGAGCTCTGCTCATCATAGGCTGTTCCCAAGTGGTTACTTCTCCGTATACCATAGAATGGATTGGAGGTGATACTGGGCGCCATGACAAGATCGTTGCATCACATTTCCATTTTTTGGAGACCCTTTTAGTATCTTGGTGTTGATTGGTATCATTTATTAATTTAGGGTATTCCCCGTCAAGTGGAATCCCTTCGGTGTTCAAACCAAATGTTCGTTCCAAATGTGGTGTCCTTATCACGACATTTCCTTCAACTGTGTTGACTTGATACACTTTATGGATTGCTCCTGGGTATTATTGATTATGCTATTGCATTTGGCTGACATTTGTGAGTATGTCCAGTTTGTTATCCCACCTTGCGGTTCTGGATCTGAGTTATCCTGTTGAGGGTTATAACATCTCCCATTCTTAAGGTAGACCATTGGTGTTTTTTCCCCCTATTATAATGAGTTTGATATTCTCTTTGGTGATGAATGGTATTTTTCGGTACCTAATATGATCGCCCTGTGTGTTTGTGGTAGTTGTCCCTGGAATTCCATCCCGTTCGTTGGACACTGATGTGTTAATTTTAGGCGCTTGCCTTCCAGTGTTTAGACTGGGTATTCCTTCCAGTTATCATGCTTTACCTCGATATCTTCGAGACATATCTGATGTCTTGTTCCGTTGTTAGTGCTTCTCGCACTTTTAACTCTTTAATAGTTCTCCTGGAGTGAGTTTCTGACTCCTTAGCTTGTAAGCTTATCTGAGTTCCTTTTGCTCGTTTGAAGTATCCAACTGTTCTGATTCGAATTACTTATGGTCCGTAGAACGGAGTTGACTACTTCCCGTGTTTCGTACACTACATGTATACATACGTGGGGTACCTTGTTGGTACGTTACCACTTACCTAACTATCTGTCAGGCCCGCAAGCTCCTTCAGAGTGCGGTCGTCCCACATCCCATATTTGGGTACACTCGTAGTGTTCGTCACACGCCTAGGTGAAGTATTCTATTGTCAACTCCTCTTATATCATTCTATGATACTCACTGTAATTCCGTTAGTTTGGTCTTAAAAATCTGAGGTTAAAAAGGAAGGGTTTGTGGTTTTGAAAGGAAAATTTGGGCTTTGAAATAACAGTTCGGTGTGAAAAGTAATTCTTCATGGTGTTGCCATGTCTGAGGTCTTGACCAAGTCCAGCTTCTCGCTGACTGTTATGTTCTTAACACAATGGTCGGGTCGTTAGGCCTTCCCAAGGTTTCATTGTTTCAACCTCTTTGGATTAGTGATCCTATATTTTACTTCAATCCTCATGGTGGTACCTTAGTAGGTACTTGTTGGTCATTAGAAGTATTGTAACCGTCTTGTAGTTGCTGCACTTGCCCTGGCAAGTGCGCGGGTAGGTTGTTTTTCGGTTAACGTATACCAGTTACGGTATCGTTTCCATCCTTATTTTGTGGTCTTATTAGATCTTCCTTTGACCTTTTGATCTTGGTGATCGATCTCCTGTGTCGTTTCTCAGAGTACTTGACGTGGTTGTCGTCCATTCGGGTGTCTCACACCTTCACTATGGTTAACGAGACTTGACTTTCCTTAGGAACCATGTTGTGGTCCAATAGGTGTCTATGTTATGAATTCTTTCATAGTTATCTGAACTATGTTGTTCGGTTATTACGGCCTCCTGGTGTGTGGGTTTGGTGTTAATCCAACCTCGACTAATCCCCTAGTCGGTTTGTATACCATTATTGGTATTATCAAACATTGCAGTCCGTTGACTTTCTTGTCTCAGACTTGTTACTTTGTCTTTTTCACTCCACTGCGCAGTTGTGCTTCCCTTCTCGCCGGCTGTGCATGGTTCTCGCGACTGCAGAGCACGTCGCCCCATGGTGCCGTAAATTTCATTATCCTGTGTTTAGGATCTTCAGTCTACGATCATTAAATACGGTTGTTGTTGTTCCAAAGGGAACCGTCTTCGGGATTTACGGTTCTCGAAATCTACCGCATGACAGGTTCCTTTTCTAATAAAATTTATTTTTGCAACTGCCAGATTGTGTTTTACCCGAGTGTGAGAGGTCTTTCCATCTCACTTGCGTTCTTCTCCCAACTTAATATCGTGGGTTGCGGAGGGTGGGTATGGTTGTTGTAGGTTTCCGGTTCACGCGGAAGTTCCTATCTAGCGTACCTCTCACGCTAACACTCAACCCTTAGCCCTAAGTCTGTAATTCCTAACTCGGTATTTTCCTAAACTCGGTATTTCATCCATCAGAGCGATCTGATACCACTTTTTGTAACTCCCCTACCGCTAATACCGTCCGTACTGTACAAATATTTGCCTTCACAGCGGTTAATACATACACAACGGCGGGTGTACAATGCCGCTAGTCACCCACGTGACTAACAAGACCAGCTACACTACTACATACTATCGGTCTGATGAATTGAACATACCGAGTACTCTACACAATACATTACTTGTCCTTGCATACTCAGCCATAATTCAATTACCACTCCTATACAATACTATACCGAGTCTTCGACAATCCTTAAATTACCGACACAATTTGGACTTTCAAATTCACATTACAATTCGAATACAAATCCCATAATTAAACTACCCATGCTTACATAGCAATCCCCGTCCTACTCTCTCGAACGGTGGTCAGCTTCGAACACCTGTAAAAATAAAAAAAACATCACCCCTAGGGGCTCAACAAAATTGCTGCATATGAAATTCGCATATACCGCGTGCTAACCGCGGTACGCCGACTACTTTGGGTTGGATATACATGGAGTTCATTTTACATGCATACATACATACTATTACTACACAATACAATCAACAATACTTACATGCTTATACAAGGTTCGTTACCTACCAAGGAAAACAATTTGTTAGTCAACCGTTCATTTAGGTATTCGTTCATCCGGTTTCGTCGGATGCTCTCTTTCTCCTTACACGGGTTCACAAGGCTTACACCAAGCTTAATCTTACTTAGTCAATGTTTTTCTCACACTATGCTCAATACCTTACTCATTATTTCACTCATGCTTTACTCAGTACTCATACTCTTCTCCTTACTCGTACTTCTCATTGCTCGATATTCATTACATACTCATACTACTCGCACTCAATACTCATTACTTTACTCATACATACGCAATACTCAATACTCATTACTTTTGGCCTCCGGGCGGAGTCATACACAAGACTCGCCACCAGGCCTACTGTAACACCCCATCCAACATTAACATACTTACAATGAACTGCAGCGGAAGAACAACCTCATCACATTACTTAACTTGTTGGTGTTACACGCCGTTAGCCACCCACGTGGCTAACAAGGCTAATACCTACACATTGTACCGGTCTGATGGGGCTAAATTCCCGAGCGACTATACATTGTTATTCCTTACATTAACAACAACAACCACAACATACACCTTATCAACTATACCGAGTATTATAAATGGTGCCGACAACAACATCGGTCTTACTACACCTACTGTATACATACACTTAAAAGTTTACCCATGTACAATGACTACCCGTCCTACTCTCGAACGGCTTCCAGCACTTCGTACCTGAAATAGGAAAGAAGAGAAAGGGGTGGCCCCAAGGGGCTCAGCACTTTGGCTGGTATGGTAATCCCGCAGCCCACATGCTTACCGGGCCCGCACAACTAATTGTCGTCTTAGCATGCAGTTGATTATATTTAAATCATGCAGTGACAATAAACACACAACACTAACATTTCGCCTCAATGGCTCAACAATCGGATAATACATCCTACTTAACAAGTCACCATGGTATTCATCATCCCTAGAGTGTTTCTCCTCCAAACGGAGCTACTTCCTTAATAGACGACACATACCCTTAAATCGGTTATCCTTAAACGCCTCTTATCACAAACTGGGAATCATATCCATGATCCACAACTCCACATTATACAACACTTCACATTATACACACACTTCACCTTATACAACCTACAACATACGATACATACAACACTAACCAACACTTTGCAACGTTCTACGTGCACAACCTAATACCCAATGAATATTGAATACAACAAATACATAACTCAATGGGAGTGGTTCTCTTAGGAACCGACCCAACTTGTTTACACACTGGTGAGCTAGAGAATGTTGCCAGTCTCATGGATAACTCGTTATACAATAACAACAACACTCATTACCGTCCTAATAGTTGGGACGAGTAATTAAGTTAAGGCGGTTCGGGTTTGGAGGCCCGAACACACCACACAAACACATGTTCCCCCTAAACGATCATAAAGTCAGAATAGCCAGCTTTGGAGTAAGCTAATGGGAGATCATAACCCGTGAGGGAAACCAATAACAAAGAGAAGGGTAAAGCTAGGAAGGACAACCCTCTCCCACCCAAAAAGCTGCCCCGGACCACAAAACCGGATCCTCACATTGTTAGTCCATTTAACTTTACATAATAGTTAGAACCCCACTATGGAGTCTACCCACTTACACATTACAGTATTACAACTGGGGTTAAACATACAAGGGTGATCCCTACATTCACATACACATACCACAACGCACGCATAGCGTGGTTAGTACGTCCCATGGTACGGGTCGTCTACTCCGAATATCGAACTCTCAGTGATCCTAGACTCAGTTAACTAAGGTTAACACTGCCGAGGTTAAATGGTATCGGAGTTGAACACGCCACATATATGAATTACTGTAAACTCATTACATGTTAATCTTACAACGTGGCAAACATACAGAAAAACACATTGGCATACAAGCCGGTGTAATCCGTTAGGACACAGGTTGCAAGAAAACCATACCTGTCACCGGAGTCCACTTTACCACGTCCAATCATGTTCCTCGAGCAATTCTCGAACAACTGTTAACATCACATGTGTTTTCATTAACATCGGGGTTTGCTTGATTATTTAATGTCAATGCTTAATTTTCCCCGTAACTTAGTTACAAACTTAACATTTTAACTTGTTTTACTCTCACATTTCAATACAACTTTTAACCACTTAGGTGTCATTAAAACTCCCCTAACATGTCCTTAACATCCTTATAACATCATTACCTACCAATCCCCATCATCACATATCATTCATAACCTCAACCATGTTTTTGGTCCGACCGACCACCGACCGACCCACATCTGGGTCGGTCCATTACAGACCCCTTTACTTCCTTATAAACATGCCCGTCCGACCACGTCCGACCCACCATTCTGGGTCGGTCCATGTGCGAAAATTTTCCTTCCTTTGAACTTGACGACCGACCCATGTCCGACCCACCCTTTTGGGTCGGACCATACCGAACACATTTCTAACATTTTACAGAGGCTCGCGACCCCCACAAACTGGGTCGGCCCCTGGGTCGGTCGCCTTCTAAACTTACCCAAACTTTACCAATTCTTCACCAACTTTCTCCTAAGGCCTCTTAATGTGTTCTAACATCATTTGGCATTTCAAAACACCTTAAGATATTCTTAAACACTCACAAAACCATTGTTTCTAATTCCTTAAACCTTTACCATTTCCTTGTAAAATTCCTTAACACTTACAATGTTTTCTCCTTATGATTCTAGGTGGCATTTCACCTATAATGACCACAATACCAAGTGTGTTTCCTCTACACCTTATCATCACCTCTCAACTTTTCTTACTAACTAAATCTCCTTTTCACAATTTCTTAAAACTCCTTACTCAAAACCTTACCTAAACATCATTTATTCTTTGAACACCAACATTACCTAAACCTTAAACAAACTCCTCCAAGACTTAATACATCCCCAAAACACATTGAATTCCTTGAATTTCCAAGACAACACCTAAATCCTTGGATCACTCTAAATCACCTTAATACATGTTTCTTCTCAAGTAAACATTCATTCACCCTTAACACTTCCTAGTTCTCCAAAACCACTTAAAACACTTAGAACTTCTTACACATCTTCCCAAATTTGGCCATAGCTTCTCTAGTATATACCCACATCCAAACACTTAGGTTTTTACCTTATTTCACTCAAGAACACCTAAAATCCATCAAACACATTTTTATACACAAACTTCACGCATTAGGCACTACATCACAATATAGTGCATAACTTAAATTGCTTGGCACTTAGGCCCTTAAATAACATGGCTCTTAGGCCCTTAAATAGCATAAGCCATGAACACTGAATTTCCCACATAATAATGCCTTTGACCTGCAAATACATACACCATCACATATGTTCTTTTACTAATCTCTTTGAGAACACTTTACTAGCTCATTACCATTGCTCTTTAGGTAGTTTTTAACAAGCATTATAAGCTTTTCTCCTAAGGCATTAAACCACATTGAGATAGCTTGTTTACCTCTTTTCCTCACAAATTTCTTTCTTGTTTCCTTGTAAAACCGGTAGGGCATTTGGTCCCTTTTCAACTATTAAACATTATACAAACAATAGAATGAGTATTCAAGCATTATGCTTCTCCTCATTGTAAACCCTAGTTACACATATTGTTTTAAACATTAAGGTAATTGTTTTACCTTGGAATTGGAAGAGAACTTGAACAAGTATCAAGAGAGGACTCCTCCTAGCCCTTGGAAGATTCAAATGAAGCTAAAACAAAAGATAAATACACCATTGTGAGGTGAATTTTCGGACAACATGAGAACATGGAGGAAACATGGATTTTCTTTGAGTTTCCTTACCTTGAAGCAAAGGAGAGCATGAATATGTGAAAAGATGAGCTCAAGCTCCTCCCATGGTGGTTTCTCTTGGCACCGAAATGGAGGTTTTGAAGCTTTGAAAAGACAAGATTGTAGAGCTTGACTTAACTAAGAGAATGGTGGTGTTTGTTTTTGATTTGGTTAAGTGAGCTAGATTTTACATGTGGTCAAAGGTGGACTTCCATGGTGGTGGTGATATATTACCGAGAGAGAACAAGAAGAAGAGAGGAAGAAGGAGTTGGAACCGTGTGAAATGGAGGAAAGGAAGGGAGAATGAAGATAGAACTTACTTTTGAAGATATTTAAGTCTTAAAGCAAATAGTAACTATGAGTCACATTTATTTACTTAACAAGTTAACATACTTGGTGACTCCTCACCACAAAAACCGGCCACCATTATACCTAGGAGGGTTACTAGTCTTTGTTGACCAATTTAATTACTTATAACATTATATGTTACAAACTAGTTATAAAAATCACTATTCACCAATAACAAGGCACATAGAAGTGAAATTTTTGATTTCCCACTAATATGGCCACCCAAATGTGATACTATAGTACACATGTTAATTAAAGAGTAATGATGGACATTTAGCCATTCAAAACTCATTTACAAGACAATTTTTCAAAAACGTGCTTTAAGACTCCTTAAAGCACATTTTGTGTTTTAACTTGTTTTCAAGCTTGGTTTTCTTTAGTAATCGATTTAATATGTTCATTAACATATAAATAAGGTATAGGTATGACCATTAGGCCTTATACACATTTACTCCAAGCTTAGAGCACATTTTGCTCATATTGACTTTAAGGTATTTATTTGTGTTTTATTGTCTACCAAGGTTTCCTAAGGACTTAATTAGCCTTATTAAATCATAATTAAATGTTATCAAGTCTTGGTAGGCTCTCTGGGTCCTAACCAAGTTCACTCATAGCTTAGAGCATGTTTTTGCTCAAACTGTGTCTTAATGCTTTATTGCATTTATTATGGTTTAAACTGTTCACTGATGTTACTAAGGCACTTTTTAGCCTTTACATACCATAATTTGATATTTAAACCACATATCAAGGTTTGGGGTATTTCAATCTACCCCCCTTAAAAGAACTTCGTCCTCGAAGTTCACACTTTTCACATATCATTAGATTAGAACACAGCAATCACTTGGAAATAAACTTCCTTAACCAAACACACTTTACATCACAACCTCGGACTTGATGGTCCGGGCAACACATTCACATCCACACATAACATAACATATCCAAATGATAACCTCGGGCTCTATGGTCCGGGTATCTTAACAACACTTACACATACATAACAACCCCTTTGACTCACTGGTCTTGGGTAACATAACAACATTTGGACACATAGGTCCTGGTAACATAACAGTCTTTAGACACATAGGTCTATGTGACACCACACATTTAGACTCATAGGCCTTAATAGTATACACTTTAGGAAATCCAATTCAAAACAACATTCATTACACATACCACACAACATGTCAGAGCATGTATAGCAATCAAAAATATCCTTGATATACACTGTGATCCCGCAGAACACGGTCGCGATGGACACCTTCCGTCCCCGTGCCTTTAGGAGATTAAAACAATCACATAAGTTTAAAATTTCCTTGTGAGGTTAAGTAAGAAGACTTTAATTATGTAAAGTATCCATCAACGTTTTATAAATACCAATTTAAAATCCTTTTGAAAACACACACAACTCCAAGTCCAACTTAAGCTCTTTGCTTCTTTTATTAGCGTGGTTATTCGTGACCACTTATAGGGAGTTTCAAGAGTCATCCAACCCTGATGTGATCAGCATCAGTGTTGAACTATCCTTCCACTCCAATTTGTGTTCGGCTTCCCTTGATCACATGCAAATCAAGTTCCACCTCCCACTTCATTTTCAAGCATCAAGTAAGTCACTCATTTCCAATTTTCTATCTTTCGAATCATTCTAGTCATGATCACAACATCTCCAAAGGATAGAACTCCGTCTATCAGTCACCTCCATTCACTTTTAATCTTGTCGCCTAGGGAATCTTATTCTCACTAGGTTCTATGTCGGTATCGTGCCCTTTCATGCATCACTATAAAATATATATATATATACACATATATTTTATCAAAATACAACACCTGGTTTTACATTTATACACTGTCGGGGCTTTTGTTCCCCCGGGAGTTTATCTACTCCCCACACTTGTACAATCACACACAACTGTTAAAAACACACACACTTATCACAATGGTATTCGCATCTTCTGTGCGCAATTACCACAATTAAACCATGAATGAATGTGTATGTTTACGTAACACACACCAATCATCAAAACAACAATATAATTTTGTGCTATGCACAATATGAGTCACATACACTACGTACACTTGTACGGTAATATACACCAAGTGGTTTTTTTTTGCGCTCTACCCCCCTTAAAAGGGATTACGCCCACGTAATCAATCACTAAACATTAGCTTAAAATGTTTTGCCGTCGTGAAGTATCTTAACTTCCACGCGGTCTATTACACAATGGATTCTGATTAGAGGATCTTAACCATATTGGCGGTTTAGTCCCTAAACCAAGAATTCGCATTGGAGTTATAACTCATAACCGGTTTCGGTCCTGGCCTGTGAGGCTTTTAGGCATTAATAATTAGCCATCCACACATTCGTTATTCACGTTGTACATTTGAATCACTGGTTCCCTAGTTTCTGCTGCGAAACTCTAAAACCGTAGAGCTTAATTGCTCCCTTTTGTTATTCTTACTGTATTGTACATCCCCAATTGTCACCTTCATCTTGGTAACAATGGTTTCTCAACCGACGCACGGTATCTTTTACCCTGAACGGATTCGGTGAGTTTCACAATTTTCCATCCACCTTCATGATAATTTACTGTGTATACAGCTATGTATTTCACAATGATTGACTTGTTCCCTTCCGACTTACTGTCGGTTGAGATTGAGCTACTACCTAGTGTGTAGTGCTCTCTCAGCTATTTCCAACATTTGGGGTATATTCTATACCGATATTTGACAGTTAGTGCTACTGTAGTCACTTACTGTTAATTATGTCTCCACATTTGGTTTTGTACAAGTACCTTTTTATTGGTACGGCCTTGCATTTCCTATGCATCGGCCATTATAACATTATTCCTCCATAATCAACATGTTTCCAATTCCTAGCTATCTCATTCGATCATTACTGCGCAAGTGCAATACCAAAACACTCAGTCATACAGAGTGCAGAGGCGTAAACTCTTGACAGTAAATCCCTTATGCGATTCGCCATGGAATTCACACTGAGTTCCTCATCACACGGTACCTACCACTGGCTTATTGCCCAGTCTGTTTAACATCACTCATCTTGCATCTCCACTGAGTTTAACTCATAACTGGCCTTATCCGCCACATCATTATTTAACAACACTTATACAACGGTCGCTTACTGCGCACCGTACTTATTGTATAACACTAACTCACATCGTATTTACTGTCACCTCAACTTCCACACATAAACTTACATTATTCACATTACGGTTCATCCCTCCTTTGGATGACTACTAAATGCTCCTTGAGCATCGATCATTCGAGTCACAAGCCGGGATTATTTAGCTCGGTGTTTCACCTTATACACATACTACTAAGCTAATTTCTCTTTCAATAACCACATGGTCAATCCTTAACATATTTCTTGAACTTGATTCACATAACTACCGCTCCTGCGGTGTCACTATGTCGAGAGGTATCCCCACTCTTAATGCAGTGGTTCGTTTACCACTCTATTCGCTTATACAACCTAAACTTCTACCATCAATCGAATTATATGATATATCCTGCTTTTGGATTATAAGCCTTATTTGCCTTGAGCTGGGCTCATTATAGGCTGTCCACACACATGTACTTTCTGTACAATATTACAAGGTCGTTGCATCACGTTTCCTTTCATGGGATGCCCCTTAGGTCTGTCAGTCCGTCTCCTGACAATTTATGTCTAAACTGGGTGTTAGTTTCAACCCTTGTGTTTCTGTCATGCATTTCATTCAACAATTGTTGATGTGAACACCCTTCAAGGATTGCTCCTGGGTGTTGTTAAGTTATGCCTTTACATTTGGCTCACACATATTGGTACATTCCGTTAGCTACGCCTTTCGCGTTCTTTACTGGTTATTATCTTCTTCTGTGAAGATTAACATTTCCTGGTAGTGTAGGTACTTATTCTAGGAATTTATCCGTTCATTGCACATTAATGTGTCCACATTAGGCATCTGCTTGCCATGTACAGGCTGGGTCACCATTCCAGCTATAATGTTTATCCCTGAGGAATTCTTAAGACATGTGTGATGTCTTTATATAACAGTTAGTGCACTTCGCACTTCCTGACTCTTAAAACATTTCCTTGAAAATTAATTCACTGACTCCTTTAGTCTGGTTATCTCAACTGAGTCCCTTAACTTCAATCATTCCTTGCAATCTCTAGCTTTTGTTTGATTTATACTGCTGACCGTAGACGGAGTCGACTACTTCCCGTGTTTCGGATTCTACTCGTATACATATATGGGGTATCTTACTGATACATTGCTACTTACCCAACTAACCCATAAGTAGGTCTGTCAGGCCCACATGCTCCTATCGGAGTGCGGTCGTCCCACAACACAGTTGGTACACTTGTAGTGTCCGTCACACGCCTAGGTGAAGTATTCTGTTGTCAACTCCCTTATATTGTCCCGTGACAATATTCATTCCTTACTTCCCGAACTTAATCGAGGGAAAGTTTATCCATTGTCGTATCCTTGTCAACTGTCCTTGGTTTTACTGGTTTGGTTTAAAAGAAGGCTGGAAAGAAGTGTTGGTTTGAAAGAAAAGCTGGTTTTGAAAAGAAAAGGGTTTGTATAAATCTGGGTTGAAAGAAAATTTTCACGGTTTCACAACATCTTCTTACCTTAGCCAAGTCTAGCTTCTGCTGACTGGTGTACTTACAATTACAGAGGTTAGGCTAACAGGCCCTTCCATTGTTATGACAATCACATTTAACTTTATTGTACTTTTCCAAGTACTTCGTAGTGGTTATAAATTTCCCGAACAGCCCTATTATAGCAGCACTTGCTATGGCAAGTGCGCCATGCTAACTGGCTATCGGTTTAACACATACCAGTTGTGGTATTGTTTTTACCCATACTGTCATCAGTGGCCTTGTTGGCCCTCACTGATCTTACTGTCTTGATAATAACTTGTCTAGGTGACTTCCCACTGCATTCACATAATAATCATTAACTAGGGTATTTCCCATTCTGGGAGACCCCTTTTCTTAACATCGTATTTCTTTGTAGCCCGTTCCACGTGTTTGGGCACTACATTGTAGTTCCCGTGTCGGTTGGTATACCGTTGGCGTATTACTTAACAATTGTGGTCCCGTAGACACTTGTCTCGGTTTCACTAATCTACTTCTTGCCTGTTGCACGGTTGGTGCGTTGCAAGTTGGTTATTCTCGACTGCTTAGCATGTCGACCCAGGTTGCCGGAAATTCTATTCTCCAATACACAAGATCCTTCATTCATTGCTATGAAATACGGTTAACCCTTTTTAGATGGAGACCGTCTCCGGGATTCCCAGTTTTCGGGATCTACCGTATGACAGGTTCTCCGTACCCTAAAGGTATTTAATAACAGCCAGATCGGGTATTCCCGAGTAAGAGTGGACTTCCATCTCTCTGGCGTTCTTTCCCAAGTTAAAAACAGGGATTGTGGAGGGCGGGAAGGATACTGTAGGTTTCCAGTATTCACTGGTAGTTCCTATCTAGCGTATCTCTCACGCTATCACTCAACCCTTAACCCAAAGCACTAAAATCCTAACTCGGTACTTCCTAAGCTCGGTAATTCAGTCATCAGAGCGATACTTCGCTCTGATACCACTTTTTGTAACACCCCATCCAACATTAACATACTTACAATGAACTGCAGCGGAAGAACAACCTCATCACATTACTTAACTCGTTGGTGTTACACGCCGTTAGCCACCCACGTGGCTAACAAGGCTAATACATACACATTGTACCGGTCTGATGGGCTAAATTCCCGAGCGACTATACATTGTTATTCCTTTACATTAACAACAACAACCACAACATACACCTTATCAACTATACCGAGTATTATAAACTGGTGCCGACAACAACATCGGTCTTACTACACCTACTGTATACATACACTTAAAAGTTTACCCATGTACAATGACTACCCGTCCTACTCTCGAACGGCTTCCAGCACTTCGTACCTGAAATAGGAAAAGAAGAGAAAGGGGTGGCCCCAAGGGGCTCAGCACCTTTGCTGGTATGGTAATCCCGCAGCCCACATGCTACCGGGCCACGCACAACTAATTGTCGTCTTAGCATGCAGTTGATTATATTTAAATCATGCATGTGACAATAAACACACAACACTTAACATTTCGCCTCAATGGCTCAACAATCGGATAATACATCCTACTTAACAAGTCACCCATGGTATTCATCATCCCTAGAGTGTTTCTCCTCCAACGGAGCTACTTCCTTAATAGACGACACATACCCTTAAATCGGGTTATCCTTAAACGCCTCTTATCACAAACTGGGAATCATATCCATGATCCAACAAACTCACAATACAACACTTCAAACATTATACAACACACTTCACCTTATACAACCTACAACATACGATACATACAAACACTAACAACACTTTGCGTTTCTACGTGCACAACCTAATACCGCCAATGAAATTGCATCACAACAAATACATAACTCAATGGGAGTGGTTCTCTTAGGAACCGACCCAAACATTGTTTACAACTGGTGAGCCTAGAGAATGTTGCCAGTCTATCATGATAAGCTCGTTATACAATAACAAACAACACTCATACCGTCCTAATAGTTGGACGAGTAACTTAAGTTAAGGCGGTTCGGGTTTGGAGGCCCGACACAACACACAAAACACATGTTCCCCCTAAACCGATCATAAGTCAGAATAGCCAAGCTTTGGAGTAAGCAATGGGAGATCATAACCCGTGAGGAAACAACCATAACAAAGAGAAGGGTTAAAGCTAGGAAGGATACCCTCTCCCAAACAAGCGCGACCGGCCAAACCGGATTCCTCACTTGTTAGTACATACTTACTTTACATAATAGTTAGAACCCCACTATGGAGTCTACCACACTTACACAATACAGTATTACAACTGGGTTAAACATACAAGGGAGATCCCTACATTCACATACACATATCACACCATTAACGCACGCATAGCCGTGGTTAGTACGTCCCATGGTACGGGTCGTCTACTCCGAATATCGAACTCTCATGTGATCCTAGACTCAGTTAACTAAGGTTAACACTGCCGAGGTTAAATGGTATCGGAGTTGAACACGCCAGATATGAATTACTGTAAACTCATTACATGTTTATCTTACAACGTGGCAAACATACAGAAAAACACATTGGCATACAAGCCGGTGTAATCCGTTAGGACACAGGTTGCAAGAAAACCATACCTGTCACCGGAGTCCACTTTACCACGTCCACTCATGTTCCTCGAGCAATTCTCGAACAACTGTTAACATCACATGTGTTTTCAAACATCGGGGTTTGCTTGATTATTTAATGTCAATGCTTAATTTTTCCCCGTTAACTTAGTTACATAACTTAACATTTTTAACTTGTTTTACTCTCACATTCAATACAACTTTTAACCCACTTAGGTGTCATTAAAACTCCCCTAACATGTCCTTAACATCCTTATAACATCATTACCTACCAATCCCCATCATCACATATCATTTCATAACCTCAAACCATGTTTTGGTCCGACCGACCCACCGACCGACCCACATCTGGGTCGGTCCATTACAGACCCTTTTACTTCCTTATAAACATGCCCGTCCGACCCACGTCCGACCCACCATTCTGGGTCGGTCCGTGCGAACATTTTCCTTCCTTTGAAACTTGACCGACCGACCCATGTCCGACCCACCCTTTTGGGTCGGACCATTACCGAACACATTTCTAACATTTTACAGAGGCTCGACGACCCACAAACTGGGTCGGCCCTGGGTCGGTCGCCTTCTAAACTTACCCAAACTTACCAATTCTTCACCAACTTTCTCCTAAGGCTCTTAATGTGTTCTAACATCATTTGGCATTCAAACACACCCTTAAGATATTCTTAAACACTCACAAAAACCATTGTTTCTAATTCCTTAAACCTTTACCCATTTCCTTGAAAATTCCTTAACATTACAATGTTTTCTCCTTATGATTTCTAGGTGGCATTTCACCTATAATGACCACAATACCAAGGTGTTTCCTCTACACCTTATCATCACCTCTCAACTTCTTTCTTACTAACTAAATCTCCTTTTCACAATTTCTTAAAACTTTACTCAAAACCTTACCTAAACATCATTTATTCTTTGAACACCAACATTACCTAAACCTTAAACAAACTCCTCCAAGACTTAATACATCCCAAAACACACATTGAATTCCTTGAATTCCAAGACAACACCTAAATCCTTGGATCACTCTAAATCACCTTAAACATGTTTTCTTCTCAAGTAAACATTCATTCACCCTTAACACTTCCTAGTTCTCCAAAACCACTTAAAACACTTAGAACTTCTTACACATCTTCCCAAATTTGGCCATAGCTTCTCTAGTATATACCCACATCCAAACACTTAGGTTTTTACCTTATTTCACTCAAGAACACCTAAAATCCATCAAACACATTTTTATACACAAACTTCACGCATTAGGCACTACATCACAATATAGTGCATAACTTAAATTGCTTGGCACTTAGGCCCTTAAATAACATGGCTCTTAGGCCCTTAAATAGCATAAGCCATGAACACTGAATTCCCACATAATAATGCCTTTGACCTGCAAATACATACACCATCACATATGTTCTTTTACAATCTCTTTGAGAACACTTTTACTAGCTCATTACCATTGCTCTTTAGGTAGTTTTTAACAAGCATTATAAGCTTATTTCTCCTAAGGCATTAAACCACATTGAGATAGCTTGTTTACCTCTTTTTCCTCACAAATTTCTTTCTTGTTTCCTTGTGAAACCGGTAGGGCATTTGGTCCCTTTTCAACTATTAAACATTATACAAACAATAGAATGAGTATTCAAGCATTATGCTTCTCCTCATTGTAAACCCTAGTTACACATATTGTTTTAACACATTAAGGTAATTGTTTTACCTTGGAATTGGAAGAGAACTTGAACAAGTATCAAGAGAGGACTCCTCCTAGTCCTTGGAAGATTCAAATGAAGCTAAAACAAACAAGATAAATACACCATTGTGAGGTGAATTTTCGGACAACATGAGAACATGGAGGAAACATGGATTTTCTTTGAGTTTCCTTACCTTGAAGCAAAGGAGAGCATGAATATGTGAAAAGATGAGCTCAAGCTCCTCCCATGGTGGTTTCTCTTGGCACCGAAATGGAGGTTTTGAAGCTTTGAAAAGACAAGATTGTAGAGCTTGACTTAACTAAGAGAATGGTGGTGTTTGTTTTTGATTTGGTTAAGTGAGCTAGATTTTACATGTGGTCAAAGGTGGACTTCCATGGTGGTGGTGATATATTACCGAGAGAGAACAAGAAGAAGAGAGGAAGAAGGAGTTGGAACCGTGTGAAATGGAGGAAAGGAAGGGAGAATGAAGATAGAACTTACTTTTGAAGATATTTAAGTCTTAAAGCAAATAGTAACTATGAGTCACATTTATTTACTTAACAAGTTAACATACTTGGTGACTCCTCACCACAAAAACCGGCCACCATTATACCTAGGGGGTATACTAGTCTTTGTTGACCATTTAATTACTTATAACATTATATGTTACAAACTAGTTATAAAAATCACTATTCACCAATAACAAGGCACATAGAAGTGAAATTTTTGATTTCCCACTAATATGGCCACCCAAATGTGATACTATATAGTACACATGTTAATTAAAGAGTAATGATGGACATTTAGCCATTCAAAACTCATTTACAAGACAATTTTCAAAAACGTGCTTTAAGACTCCTTAAAGCACATTTTGTGTTTTAACTTGTTTTCAAGCTTGGTTTTCTTTAGTAATCGATTTAATATGTTCATTAACATATAAATAAGGTATAGGTATGACCATTAGGCCTTATACACATTTACTCCAAGCTTAGAGCACATTTTTGCTCATATTGACTTTAAGGTATTTATTTGTGTTTTATTGTCTACCAAGGTTTCCTAAGGACTTAATTAGCCTTATTAAATCATAATTAAATGTTATCAAGTCTGGTAGGCTCTCTGGGTCCTAACCAAGTTCACTCATAGCTTAGAGCATGTTTTTGCTCAAACTGTGTCTTAATGCTTTATTGCATTATTATGGTTTAAACTGTTCACTGATGTTACTAAGGCACTTTTTAGCCTTTACATACCATAATTTGATATTTAAACCACATATCAAGGTTTGGGGTATTTCAATCTACCCCCTTAAAAGAACTTCGTCCTCGAAGTTCACACTTTCACATATCATTAGATTAGAACACAGCAATCACTTGGAAATAAACTTCCTTAACCAAACACACTTTACATCACAACCTCGGACTTGATGGTCCGGGCAACACATTCACATCCACACATAACATAACATATCCAAATGATAACCTCGGGCTCTATGGTCCGGGTATCTTAACAACACTTACACATACATAACAACCCCTTTGACTCACTGGTCTTGGGTAACATAACAACATTTGGACACATAGGTCCTGGTAACATAACAGTCTTTAGACACATAGGTCTATGGACACCACACATTTAGACTCATAGGCCTTAATAGTATACACTTTAGGAAATCCAATTCAAAACAACATTCATTACACATACCACACAACATGTCAGAGCATGTATAGCAATCAAAAATATCCTTGATATACACTGTGATCCCGCAGAACACGGTCGCGATGGACACCTTCCGTCCCCGTGCCTTTAGGAGATTAAAACAATCACATAAGTTTAAAATTTCCTTGTGAGGTTAAGTAAGAAGACTTTAATTATGTAAAGTATCCATCAACGTTTTATAAATACCAATTTAAAATCCTTTTGAAAACACACACAACTCCAAGTCCAACTTAAGCTCTTTGCTTCTTTTATTAGCGTGGTTATTCGTGACCACTTATAGGGAGTTTCAAGAGTCATCCAACCCTGATGTGATCAGCATCAGTGTTGAACTATCCTTCCACTCCAATTTGTGTTCGGCTTCCCTTGATCACATGCAAATCAAGTTCCACCTCCCACTTCATTTTCAAGCATCAAGTAAGTCACTCATTTCCAATTTTCTATCTTTCGAATCATTCTAGTCATGATCACAACATCTCCAAAGGATAGAACTCCGTCTATCAGTCACCTCCATTCACTTTTAATCTTGTCGCCTAGGGAATCTTATTCTCACTAGGTTCTATGTCGGTATCGTGCCCTTTCATGCATCACTATAAAATATATATATATATACACATATATTTTATCAAAATACAACACCTGGTTTTACATTTATACACTGTCGGGGCTTTTGTTCCCCCGGGAGTTTATCTACTCCCCACACTTGTACAATCACACACAACTGTTAACAAACACACACACTTATCACAATGGTATTCGCATCTTCTGTGCGCAATTACCACAATTAAACCATGAATGAATGTGTATGTTTACGTAACACACACACCAATCATCAAAACAACAATATAATTTTGTGCTATGCACAATATGAGTCACATACACTACGTACACTTGTACGGTAATATACACCAAGTGGTTTTTTTTTGCGCTCTACCCCCCTTAAAAGGGATTACGCCCACGTAATCAATCACTAAACATTAGCTTAAAATGTTTTGCCGTCGTGAAGTATCTTAACTTCCACGCGGTCTATTACACAATGGATTCTGATTAGAGGATCTTAACCATATTGGCGGTTTAGTCCCTAAACCAAGAATTCGCATTGGAGTTATAACTCATAACCGGTTTCGGTCCTGGCCTGTGAGGCTTTTAGGCATTAATAATTAGCCATCCACACATATTCGTTATTCACGTTGTACATTTGAATCACTGGTTCCCTAGTTTCTGCTGCGAAACTCTAATAACCGTAGAGCTTAATTGCTCCCTTTTGTTATTCTTACTGTATTGTACATCCCCAATTGTCACCTTCATCTTGGTAACAATGGTTTCTCAACCGACGCACGGTATCTTTTACCCTGAACGGATTCGGTGAGTTTCACAATTTTCCATCCACCTTCATGATAATTTACTGTGTATACAGCTATGTATTTCACAATGATTGACTTGTTCCCTTCCGACTTACTGTCGGTTGAGATTGAGCTACTACCTAGTGTGTAGTGCTCTCTCAGCTATTTCCAACATTTGGGGTATATTCTATACCGATATTTGACAGTTAGTGCTACTGTAGTCACTTACTGTTAATTATGTCTCCACATTTGGTTTTGTACAAGTACCTTTTTATTGGTACGGCCTTGCATTTCCTATGCATCGGCCATTATAACATTATTCCTCCATAATCAACATGTTTCCAATTCCTAGCTATCTCATTCGATCATTACTGCGCAAGTGCAATACCAAAACACTCAGTCATACAGAGTGCAGAGGCGTAAACTCTTGACAGTAAATCCCTTATGCGATTCGCCATGGAATTCACACTGAGTTCCTCATCACACGGTACCTACCACTGGCTTATTGCCCAGTCTGTTTAACATCACTCATCTTGCATCTCCACTGAGTTTAACTCATAACTGGCCTTATCCGCCACATCATTATTTAACAACACTTATACAACGGTCGCTTACTGCGCACCGTACTTATTGTATAACACTAACTCACATCGTATTTACTGTCACCTCAACTTCCACACATAAACTTACATTATTCACATTACGGTTCATCCCTCCTTTGGATGACTACTAAATGCTCCTTGAGCATCGATCATTCGAGTCACAAGCCGGGATTATTTAGCTCGGTGTTTCACCTTATACACATACTACTAAGCTAATTTCTCTTTCAATAACCACATGGTCAATCCTTAACATATTTCTTGAACTTGATTCACATAACTACCGCTCCTGCGGTGTCACTATGTCGAGAGGTATCCCCACTCTTAATGCAGTGGTTCGTTTACCACTCTATTCGCTTATACAACCTAAACTTCTACCATCAATCGAATTATATGATATATCCTGCTTTTGGATTATAAGCCTTATTTGCCTTGAGCTGGGCTCATTATAGGCTGTCCACACACATGTACTTCTCTGTACAATATTACAAGGTCGTTGCATCACGTTTCCTTTCATGGGATGCCCCTTAG
Source organism: Limonium bicolor (assembly GCA_023374045.1). Classification (NCBI taxonomy): domain Eukaryota; kingdom Viridiplantae; phylum Streptophyta; class Magnoliopsida; order Caryophyllales; family Plumbaginaceae; genus Limonium; species Limonium bicolor. The sequence continues at coordinate 278,502,067 of CM041776.1, forward strand.
GTCTGTCAGTCCGTCTCCTGACAATTTATGTCTAAACTGGGTGTTAGTTTCAACCCTTGTGTTTCTGTCATGCATTTCATTCAACAATTGTTGATGTGAACACCCTTCAAGGATTGCTCCTGGGTGTTGTTAAGTTATGCCTTTACATTTGGCTCACACATATTGGTACATTCCGTTAGCTACGCCTTTCGCGTTCTTTACTGGTTATTATCTTCTTCTGTGAAGATTAACATTTCCTGGTAGTGTAGGTACTTATTCTAGGAATTTATCCGTTCATTGCACATTAATGTGTCCACATTAGGCATCTGCTTGCCATGTACAGGCTGGGTCACCATTCCAGCTATAATGTTTATCCCTGAGGAATTCTTAAGACATGTGTGATGTCTTTATATAACAGTTAGTGCACTTCGCACTTCCTGACTCTTAAAACATTTCCTTGAAAATTAATTCACTGACTCCTTTAGTCTGGTTATCTCAACTGAGTCCCTTAACTTCAATCATTCCTTGCAATCTCTAGCTTTTGTTTGATTTATACTGCTGACCGTAGACGGAGTCGACTACTTCCCGTGTTTCGGATTCTACTCGTATACATATATGGGGTATCTTACTGATACATTGCTACTTACCCAACTAACCCATAAGTAGGTCTGTCAGGCCCACATGCTCCTATCGGAGTGCGGTCGTCCCACAACACAGTTGGTACACTTGTAGTGTCCGTCACACGCCTAGGTGAAGTATTCTGTTGTCAACTCCCTTATATTGTCCCGTGACAATATTCATTCCTTACTTCCCGAACTTAATCGAGGGAAAGTTTATCCATTGTCGTATCCTTGTCAACTGTCCTTGGTTTTACTGGTTTGGTTTAAAAGAAGGCTGGAAAGAAGTGTTGGTTTGAAAGAAAAGCTGGTTTTGAAAAGAAAAGGGTTTGTATAAATCTGGGTTGAAAGAAAATTTTCACGGTTTCACAACATCTTCTTACCTTAGCCAAGTCTAGCTTCTGCTGACTGGTGTACTTACAATTACAGAGGTTAGGCTAACAGGCCCTTCCATTGTTATGACAATCACATTTAACTTTATTGTACTTTTCCAAGTACTTCGTAGTGGTTATAAATTTCCCGAACAGCCCTATTATAGCAGCACTTGCTATGGCAAGTGCGCCATGCTAACTGGCTATCGGTTTAACACATACCAGTTGTGGTATTGTTTTTACCCATACTGTCATCAGTGGCCTTGTTGGCCCTCACTGATCTTACTGTCTTGATAATAACTTGTCTAGGTGACTTCCCACTGCATTCACATAATAATCATTAACTAGGGTATTTCCCATTCTGGGAGACCCCTTTTCTTAACATCGTATTCTCTTTGTAGCCCGTTCCACGTGTTTGGGCACTACATTGTAGTTCCCGTGTCGGTTGGTATACCGTTGGCGTATTACTTAACAATTGTGGTCCCGTAGACACTTGTCTCGGTTTCACTAATCTACTTCTTGCCTGTTGCACGGTTGGTGCGTTGCAAGTTGGTTATTCTCGACTGCTTAGCATGTCGACCCAGGTTGCCGGAAATTCTATTCTCCAATACACAAGATCCTTCATTCATTGCTATGAAATACGGTTAACCCTTTTTAGATGGAGACCGTCTCCGGGATTCCCAGTTTTCGGGATCTACCGTATGACAGGTTCTCCGTACCCTAAAGGTATTTAATAACAGCCAGATCGGGTATTCCCGAGTAAGAGTGGACTTCCATCTCTCTGGCGTTCTTTCCCAAGTTATAAAACAGGGATTGTGGAGGGCGGGAAGGATACTGTAGGTTTCCAGTATTCACTGGTAGTTCCTATCTAGCGTATCTCTCACGCTATCACTCAACCCTTAACCCAAAGCACTAAATCCTAACTCGGTACTTCCTAAGCTCGGTAATTCAGTCATCAGAGCGATACTTCGCTCTGATACCACTTTTTGTAACACCCCATCCAACATTAACATACTTACAATGAACTGCAGCGGAAGAACAACCTCATCACATTACTTAACTCGTTGGTGTTACACGCCGTTAGCCACCCACGTGGCTAACAAGGCTAATACATACACATTGTACCGGTCTGATGGGCTAAATTCCCGAGCGACTATACATTGTTATTCCTTTACATTAACAACAAACAACCACAACATACACCTTATCAACTATACCGAGTATTATAAACTGGTGCCGACAACAACATCGGTCTTACTACACCTACTGTATACATACACTTAAAAGTTTACCCATGTACAATGACTACCCGTCCTACTCTCGAACGGCTTCCAGCACTTCGTACCTGAAATAGGAAAAGAAGAGAAAGGGGTGGCCCCAAGGGGCTCAGCACCTTTGCTGGTATGGTAATCCCGCAGCCCACATGCTACCGGGCCACGCACAACTAATTGTCGTCTTAGCATGCAGTTGATTATATTTAAATCATGCATGTGACAATAAACACACAACACTTAACATTTCGCCTCAATGGCTCAACAATCGGATAATACATCCTACTTAACAAGTCACCCATGGTATTCATCATCCCTAGAGTGTTTCTCCTCCAACGGAGCTACTTCCTTAATAGACGACACATACCCTTAAATCGGGTTATCCTTAAACGCCTCTTATCACAAACTGGGAATCATATCCATGATCCACAACTCCACATTATACAACACACTTCACATTATACAACACACTTCACCTTATACAACCTACAACATACGATACATACAACACTAACAACACTTTGCACGTTTCTACGTGCACAACCTAATACCGCAATGAATATTGCATCACAACAAATACATAACTCAATGGGAGTGGTTCTCTTAGGAACCGACCCAAACATTGTTTACACTGGTGAGCCTAGAGAATGTTGCCAGTCTCATGATAAGCTCGTTATACAATAACAACAACACTCATTACCGTCCTAATAGTTGGACGAGTAACTTAAGTTAAGGCGGTTCGGGTTTGGAGGCCCGAACACACCACACAAACACATGTTCCCCCTAAACCGATCATAAGTCAGAATAGCCAAGCTTTGGAGTAAGCTAATGGGAGATCATAACCCGTGAGGGAAACAACCATAACAAAGAGAAGGGTAAAGCTAGGAAGGATACCCTCTCCCAAACAACGCGCGACCGGCCAAACCGGATTCCTCACTATTGTTAGTACATACTTACTTTACATAATAGTTAGAACCCCACTATGGAGTCTACCACACTTACACACATACAGTATTACAACTGGGTTAAACATACAAGGGAGATCCCTACATTCACATACACATATCACACCATTAACGCACGCATAGCCGTGGTTAGTACGTCCCATGGTACGGGTCGTCTACTCCGAATATCGAACTCTCATGTGATCCTAGACTCAGTTAACTAAGGTTAACACTGCCGAGGTTAAATGGTATCGGAGTTGAACACGCCACATATATGAATTACTGTAAACTCATTCATGTTTAATACTTACAACGTGGCAAACTACAGAAAAACAACATTGGCATACAAGCCGGTGTAATCCTTAGGACACAGTTGCAAGAAACCATACCTGTCCCGAGTCCACTTTACCACGTCCACTCATGTTCCTCGAGCAATTCTCGAACAACTGTTAACATCACATGTGTTTTCATTCAACATCGGGTTTGCTTGATTATTTAAGTCAATGCTTAATTTTCCCCGTTAACTTAGTTACATACTTAACATTTTTAACTTGTTTTACTCTCACATTTCATACAACTTTTAACCCACTTAGGTGTCATTAAACTCCCTAACATGTCCTTAACATCCTTATAACATCATTACCTACCAATCCCCATCATCACATATCATTTCATAACCTCACATGTTTTTGGTCCGACCGCCCACCGACCGACCCACATCTGGGTCGGTCCATACAGACCCCTTTTACTTCCTTAAAACATGCCCGTCCGACCCACGTCCGACCCACCATTCTGGGTCGGTCCATGTGCGAACATTTTTCTTCCTTTGAAACTTGACCGACCGACCCATGTCCGACCCACCCTTTTGGGTCGGACCAGTACCAACACATTTCTAACATTTTACAGAGGCTCGACCGACCACAAACTGGGTCGGCCCCTGGGTCGGTCGCCTTCTAAACTTACCCAAACTTTACCAATTCTTCAACCCAACTTTCCTCCTAGGCCTCTTAATGTGTTCTAACATCTTTGGCATTTCAAACACACCCTTAGATATTCTTAAACACTCACAAAAACCATTGTTTCTAATCCTTAAACCTTTACCCCATTTTCCTTGTAAAATTCCTTAACACTTACAATGTTTTCTCCTTATGATTTCTAGGTGGCATTTCACCTATAGACCACAATACCAAGTGTTTCCTCTACACCTATCATCACCTCTCACTTCTTTTCTTACTAACTAAATCTCCTTTCACATTCTTAAAACTCCTTACTCAAAACCTTACCTAAACTCATTTATTCTTTGAACACCAACTTTACCTAAACCTTAAACAAACTCCTCCAAGACTTAATACATCCCCAAAACACACATTGAATTCCTTGAATTTTCCAAGACAACACCTAAATCCTTGGATCACTCTAAATCACCTAATACATGTTTTCTCTCAAGTAACATTCATTCACCCTTAACACTTCTAGTTCTCCAAAACCACTTAAAACACTTAGAACTTCTTACACAATCTTCCCAAATTTGGCCATAGCTTCTCTAGTATATACCCCACATCCAAACACTTAGGTTTTACCTTATTTCACTCAAGAACACCTAAAATCCATCAAACATTTTTATACACAAACTTCACGCATTAGGCACTACATCACAATATAGTGCATAACTTAATTGCTTGCACTTAGTCCCTTAATAACATGGCTCTTAGGCCTTCTAGCATAAGCCCTGAACACTGAATTTCCCACATAATTGCCTTTGACCTGCAAATACATCACATCACATATGTTCTTTTACTAATCTCTTTGAGAACCTTTACTAGCTCATTTTACCATTTGCTCTTTAGGTAGTTTTTAACAAGCATTATAAGCTTATTTCCTAAGGCATTAAACCACATTGAGATAGCTTGTTTACCTCTTTTCCTCACAAATTTCTTTCTTGTTTCCTGTAAACCGGTAGGCATTTGGTCCCTTTTTCAACTATTAAACCTATTAACATTAACCAAACATGAGTATTCAAGCATTATGCTTCTCCTCATTGTAAACCCTAGTTACACATATTGTTTTAACACATTAAGGTAATTGTTTTACCTTGGAATTGGAAGAGAACTTGAACAAGTATCAAGAGAGGACTCCTCCTAGCCCTTGGAAGATTCAAATGAAGCTAAAACAAACAAGATAAATACACCATTGTGAGGTGAATTTTCGGACAACATGAGAACATGGAGGAAACATGGATTTTCTTTGAGTTTCCTTACCTTGAAGCAAAGGAGAGCATGAATATGTGAAAAGATGAGCTCAAGCTCCTCCCATGGTGGTTTCTCTTGGCACCGAAATGGAGGTTTTGAAGCTTTGAAAAGACAAGATTGTAGAGCTTGACTTAACTAAGAGAATGGTGGTGTTTTGTTTTTGATTTGGTTAAGTGAGCTAGATTTTACATGTGGTCAAAGGTGGACTTCCATGGTGGTGGTGATATATTACCGAGAGAGAACAAGAAGAAGAGAGGAAGAAGGAGTTGGAACCGTGTGAAATGGAGGAAAGGAAGGGAGAATGAAGATAGAACTTACTTTTGAAGATATTTAAGTCTTAAAGCAAATAGTAACTATGAGTCACATTTATTTACTTAACAAGTTAACATACTTGGTGACTCCTCACCACAAAAACCGGCCACCATTACCTAGGAGTATACTAGTCTTTGTGACCCTTTAATTACTTATAACATTATATGTTACAACTAGTTATAAAATCACTATTCACCAATAACAAGGCACATAGAAGTGAAATTTTTGATTTCCACTAATATGGCCACCCAAATGTGATCTATATAGTACACATGTTAATTAGAGTAATGATGGACATTTAGCCATTCAAACTCATTTACAAGACAATTTTCAAAAACGTGCTTTAAGACTCCTTAAAGCACATTTTGTGTTTTAACTTGTTTTCAAGCTTGGTTTTCTTTAGTAATCGATTTAATATGTTCATTAACATATAAATAAGGTATAGGTATGACCATTAGGCCTTATACACATTTACTCCAAGCTTAGAGCACATTTTTGCTCATATGACTTTAAGGTATTTATTTGTGTTTTATTGTCTACCAGGTTTCCTAAGGACTTAATTAGCCTTATTAAATCATAATTAAATGTTATCAAGTCTTGGTAGGCTCTCTGGGTCCTAACCAAGTTCACTCATAGCTTAGAGCATGTTTTTGCTCAAACTGTGTCTTAATGCTTTATTGCATTTTATGGTTTGTTTAAACTGTTCACTGATGTTACTAAGGCACTTTTTAGCCTTTACATACCATAATTTGATATTTAAACCACATATCAAGGTTTGGGGTATTTCAATCTACCCCCTTAAAAGAACTTCGTCCTCGAAGTTCACACTTTTCACATATCATTAGATTAGAACACAGCAATCACTTGGAAATAAACTTCCTTAACCAAACACACTTTACATCACAACCTCGGACTTGATGGTCCGGGCAACACATTCACATCCACACATAACATAACATATCCAAATGATAACCTCGGGCTCTATGGTCCGGGTATCTTAACAACACTTACACATACATAACAACCCCTTTGACTCACTGGTCTTGGGTAACATAACACATTTGGACACATAGGTCCTGGTAACATAACAGTCTTTAGACACATAGGTCTATGTGACACCACACATTTAGACTCATAGGCCTTAATAGTATACACTTTAGGAATCCAATTCAAAACAACATTCATTACACTACCACACAACATGTCAAGCATGTATAGCAATCAAAAATATCCTTGATATACACTGTGATCCCGCAGAACACGGTCGCGATGGACACCTTCCGTCCCCGTGCCTTTAGGATATTAAAACAATCACATAAGTTTAAAATTTCCTTGTGAGGTTAAGTAAGAAGACTTTAATTATGTAAAGTATCCATCAACGTTTTATAAATACCAATTTAAAATCCTTTTGAAAACACACACAACTCCAAGTCCAACTTAAGCTCTTTGCTTCTTTTATTAGCGTGGTTATTCGTGACCACTTATAGGGAGTTTCAAGAGTCATCCAACCCTGATGTGATCAGCATCATGTGTTGAACTATCCTTCCACTCCAATTTGTGTTCGGCTTCCCTTGATCACATGCAAATCAAGTTCCACCTCCCACTTCATTTTCAAGCATCAAGTAAGTCACTCATTTCCAATTTTCTATCTTTCGAATCATTCTAGTCATGATCACAACATCTCCAAAGGATAGAACTCCGTCTATCAGTCACCTCCATTCACTTTTAATCTTGTCGCCTAGGATCTTATTCTCACTAGGTTCTATGTCGTATCGTGCCCTTTCATGCATCACTATAAAATATATATATATACACATATATTTTATCAAATACAACACCTGGTTTACATTTATACACTGTCGGGGCTTTTGTTCCCCCGGGAGTTTATCTACTCCCCACACTTGTACAATCACACACAACTGTTAACAAACACACACACACACTTATCACAATGGTATTCGCATCTTCTGTGCGCAATTACCACAATTAACCATGAATGAATGGTATGTTTACGTAACACACACCCAATCATCAAAACAACAATATAATTTTGTGCTATGCACAATATGAGTCACATACACTACGTACACTTGTACGGTAATATACACCAAGTGGTTTTTTTTTGCGCTCTACCCCCCTTAAAAGGGATTACGCCCACGTAATCAATCACTAAACATTAGCTTAAAATGTTTTGCCGTCGTGAAGTATCTTAACTTCCACGCGGTCTATTACACAATGGATTCTGATTAGAGGATCTTAACCATATTGGCGGTTTAGTCCCTAAACCAAGAATTCGCATTGGAGTTATAACTCATAACCGGTTTCGGTCCTGGCCTGTGAGGCTTTTAGGCATTAATAATTAGCCATCCACACATATTCGTTATTCACGTTGTACATTTGAATCACTGGTTCCCTAGTTTCTGCTGCGAAACTCTAATAACCGTAGAGCTTAATTGCTCCCTTTTGTTATTCTTACTGTATTGTACATCCCCAATTGTCACCTTCATCTTGGTAACAATGGTTTCTCAACCGACGCACGGTATCTTTTACCCTGAACGGATTCGGTGAGTTTCACAATTTTCCATCCACCTTCATGATAATTTACTGTGTATACAGCTATGTATTTCACAATGATTGACTTGTTCCCTTCCGACTTACTGTCGGTTGAGATTGAGCTACTACCTAGTGTGTAGTGCTCTCTCAGCTATTTCCAACATTTGGGGTATATTCTATACCGATATTTGACAGTTAGTGCTACTGTAGTCACTTACTGTTAATTATGTCTCCACATTTGGTTTTGTACAAGTACCTTTTTTTGGTACGGCCTTGCATTTCCTATGCATCGGCCATTATAACATTATTCCTCCATAATCAACATGTTTCCAATTCCTAGCTATCTCATTCGATCATTACTGCGCAAGTGCAATACCAAAACACTCAGTCATACAGAGTGCAGAGGCGTAAACTCTTGACAGTAAATCCCTTATGCGATTCGCCATGGAATTCACACTGAGTTCCTCATCACACGGTACCTACCACTGGCTTATTGCCCAGTCTGTTTAACATCACTCATCTTGCATCTCCACTGAGTTTAACTCATAACTGGCCTTATCCGCCACATCATTATTTAACAACACTTATACAACGGTCGCTTACTGCGCACCGTACTTATTGTATAACACTAACTCACATCGTATTTACTGTCACCTCAACTTCCACACATAAACTTACATTATTCACATTACGGTTCATCCCTCCTTTGGATGACTACTAAATGCTCCTTGAGCATCGATCATTCGAGTCACAAGCCGGGATTATTTAGCTCGGTGTTTCACCTTATACACATACTACTAAGCTAATTTCTCTTTCAATAACCACATGGTCAATCCTTAACATATTTCTTGAACTTGATTCACATAACTACCGCTCCTGCGGTGTCACTATGTCGAGAGGTATCCCCACTCTTAATGCAGTGGTTCGTTTACCACTCTATTCGCTTATACAACCTAAACTTCTACCATCAATCGAATTATATGATATATCCTGCTTTTGGATTATAAGCCTTATTTGCCTTGAGCTGGGCTCATTATAGGCTGTCCACACACATGTACTTCTCTGTACAATATTACAAGGTCGTTGCATCACGTTTCCTTTCATGGGATGCCCCTTAGGTCTGTCAGTCCGTCTCCTGACAATTTATGTCTAAACTGGGTGTTAGTTTCAACCCTTGTGTTTCTGTCATGCATTTCATTCAACAATTGTTGATGTGAACACCCTTCAAGGATTGCTCCTGGGTGTTGTTAAGTTATGCCTTTACATTTGGCTCACACATATTGGTACATTCCGTTAGCTACGCCTTTCGCGTTCTTTACTGGTTATTATCTTCTTCTGTGAAGATTAACATTTCCTGGTAGTGTAGGTACTTATTCTAGGAATTTATCCGTTCATTGCACATTAATGTGTCCACATTAGGCATCTGCTTGCCATGTACAGGCTGGGTCACCATTCCAGCTATAATGTTTATCCCTGAGGAATTCTTAAGACATGTGTGATGTCTTTATATAACAGTTAGTGCACTTCGCACTTCCTGACTCTTAAAACATTTCCTTGAAAATTAATTCACTGACTCCTTTAGTCTGGTTATCTCAACTGAGTCCCTTAACTTCAATCATTCCTTGCAATCTCTAGCTTTTGTTTGATTTATACTGCTGACCGTAGACGGAGTCGACTACTTCCCGTGTTTCGGATTCTACTCGTATACATATATGGGGTATCTTACTGATACATTGCTACTTACCCAACTAACCCATAAGTAGGTCTGTCAGGCCCACATGCTCCTATCGGAGTGCGGTCGTCCCACAACACAGTTGGTACACTTGTAGTGTCCGTCACACGCCTAGGTGAAGTATTCTGTTGTCAACTCCCTTATATTGTCCCGTGACAATATTCATTCCTTACTTCCCGAACTTAATCGAGGGAAAGTTTATCCATTGTCGTATCCTTGTCAACTGTCCTTGGTTTTACTGGTTTGGTTTAAAAGAAGGCTGGAAAGAAGTGTTGGTTTGAAAGAAAAGCTGGTTTTGAAAAGAAAAGGGTTTGTATAAATCTGGGTTGAAAGAAAATTTTCACGGTTTCACAACATCTTCTTACCTTAGCCAAGTCTAGCTTCTGCTGACTGGTGTACTTACAATTACAGAGGTTAGGCTAACAGGCCCTTCCATTGTTATGACAATCACATTTAACTTTATTGTACTTTTCCAAGTACTTCGTAGTGGTTATAAATTTCCCGAACAGCCCTATTATAGCAGCACTTGCTATGGCAAGTGCGCCATGCTAACTGGCTATCGGTTTAACACATACCAGTTGTGGTATTGTTTTTACCCATACTGTCATCAGTGGCCTTGTTGGCCCTCACTGATCTTACTGTCTTGATAATAACTTGTCTAGGTGACTTCCCACTGCATTCACATAATAATCATTAACTAGGGTATTTCCCATTCTGGGAGACCCCTTTTCTTAACATCGTATTCTCTTTGTAGCCCGTTCCACGTGTTTGGGCACTACATTGTAGTTCCCGTGTCGGTTGGTATACCGTTGGCGTATTACTTAACAATTGTGGTCCCGTAGACACTTGTCTCGGTTTCACTAATCTACTTCTTGCCTGTTGCACGGTTGGTGCGTTGCAAGTTGGTTATTCTCGACTGCTTAGCATGTCGACCCAGGTTGCCGGAAATTCTATTCTCCAATACACAAGATCCTTCATCCATTGCTATGAAATACGGTTAACACTGTTCAGATGGAGACCGTCTCCGGGATTCCCAGTTTTCGGGATCTACCGTATGACAGGTTCTCCGTACCCTAAAGGTATTTAATAACAGCCAGATCGGGTATTCCCGAGTAAGAGTGGACTTCCATCTCTCTGGCGTTCTTTCCCAAGTTATAAAACAGGGATTGTGGAGGGCGGGAAGGATACTGTAGGTTTCCAGTATTCACTGGTAGTTCCTATCTAGCGTATCTCTCACGCTATCACTCAACCCTTAACCCAAAGCACTAAAATCCTAACTCGGTACTTCCTAAGCTCGGTAATTCAGTCATCAGAGCGATACTTCGCTCTGATACCACTTTTTGTAACACCCCATCCAACATTAACATACTTACAATGAACTGCAGCGGAAGAACAACCTCATCACATTACTTAACTCGTTGGTGTTACACGCCGTTAGCCACCCACGTGGCTAACAAGGCTAATACATACACATTGTACCGGTCTGATGGGCTAAATTCCCGAGCGACTATACATTGTTATTCCTTTACATTAACAACAACAACCACAACATACACCTTATCAACTATACCGAGTATTATAAACTGGTGCCGACAACAACATCGGTCTTACTACACCTACTGTATACATACACTTAAAAGTTTACCCATGTACAATGACTACCCGTCCTACTCTCGAACGGCTTCCAGCACTTCGTACCTGAAATAGGAAAAGACGAGAAAGGGGTGGCCCCAAGGGGCTCAGCACCTTTGCTGGTATGGTAATCCCGCAGCCCACATGCTACCGGGCTACGCACAACTAATTGTTGTCTTAGCATGCAGTTGATTATATTTAGATCATGCATGTGACAATAAACACACAACACTTAACATTTCGCCTCAATGGCTCAACAATCGGATAATACATCCTACTTAACAAGTCACCCATGGTATTCATCATCCCTAGAGTGTTTCTCCTCCAACGGAGCTACTTCCTTAATAGACGACACATACCCTTAAATCGGGTTATCCTTAAACGCCTCTTATCACAAACTGGGAATCATATCCATGATCCACAACTCCACATTATACAACACACTTCACATTATACAACACACTTCACCTTATACAACCTACAACATACGATACATACAACACTAACAACACTTTGCACGTTTCTACGTGCACAACCTAATACCGCAATGAATATTGCATCACAACAAATACATAACTCAATGGGAGTGGTTCTCTTAGGAACCGACCCAAACATTGTTTACACACTGGTGAGCCTAGAGAATGTTGCCAGTCTCATGATAAGCTCGTTATACAATAACAACAACACTCATTACCGTCCTAATAGTTGGACGAGTAACTTAAGTTAAGGCGGTTCGGGTTTGGAGGCCCGAACACACCACACAAACACATGTTCCCCCTAAACCGATCATAAGTCAGAATAGCCAAGCTTTGGAGTAAGCTAATGGGAGATCATAACCCGTGAGGGAAACAACCATAACAAAGAGAAGGGTAAAGCTAGGAAGGATACCCTCTCCCAAACAACGCGCGACCGGCCAAACCGGATTCCTCACTATTGTTAGTACATACTTACTTTACATAATAGTTAGAACCCCACTATGGAGTCTACCACACTTACACACATACAGTATTACAACTGGGTTAAACATACAAGGGAGATCCCTACATTCACATACACATATCACACCATTAACGCACGCATAGCCGTGGTTAGTACGTCCCATGGTACGGGTCGTCTACTCCGAATATCGAACTCTCATGTGATCCTAGACTCAGTTAACTAAGGTTAACACTGCCGAGGTTAAATGGTATCGGAGTTGAACACGCCACATATATGAATTACTGTAAACTCATTACATGTTTAATCTTACAACGTGGCAAACATACAGAAAAACACATTGGCATACAAGCCGGTGTAATCCGTTAGGACACAGGTTGCAAGAAAACCATACCTGTCACCGGAGTCCACTTTACCACGTCCACTCATGTTCCTCGAGCAATTCTCGAACAACTGTTAACATCACATGTGTTTTCATTAACATCGGGGTTTGCTTGATTATTTAATGTCAATGCTTAATTTTTCCCCGTTAACTTAGTTACATAACTTAACATTTTTAACTTGTTTTACTCTCACATTTCAATACAACTTTTAACCCACTTAGGTGTCATTAAAACTCCCCTAACATGTCCTTAACATCCTTATAACATCATTACCTACCAATCCCCATCATCACATATCATTTCATAACCTCAAACCATGTTTTTGGTCCGACCGACCCACCGACCGACCCACATCTGGGTCGGTCCATTACAGACCCCTTTTACTTCCTTATAAACATGCCCGTCCGACCCACGTCCGACCCACCATTCTGGGTCGGTCCATGTGCGAACATTTTCCTTCCTTTGAAACTTGACCGACCGACCCATGTCCGACCCACCCTTTTGGGTCGGACCATTACCGAACACATTTCTAACATTTTACAGAGGCTCGACCGACCCACAAACTGGGTCGGCCCCTGGGTCGGTCGCCTTCTAAACTTACCCAAACTTTACCAATTCTTCACCAACTTTCTCCTAAGGCCTCTTAATGTGTTCTAACATCATTTGGCATTTCAAACACACCCTTAAGATATTCTTAAACACTCACAAAAACCATTGTTTCTAATTCCTTAAACCTTTACCCATTTCCTTGTAAAATTCCTTAACACTTACAATGTTTTCTCCTTATGATTTCTAGGTGGCATTTCACCTATAATGACCACAATACCAAGGTGTTTCCTCTACACCTTATCATCACCTCTCAACTTCTTTTCTTACTAACTAAATCTCCTTTTCACAATTCTTAAAACTCCTTACTCAAAACCTTACCTAAACATCATTTATTCTTTGAACACCAACATTACCTAAACCTTAAACAAACTCCTCCAAGACTTAATACATCCCCAAAACACACATTGAATTCCTTGAATTTCCAAGACAACACCTAAATCCTTGGATCACTCTAAATCACCTTAATACATGTTTTCTTCTCAAGTAAACATTCATTCACCCTTAACACTTCCTAGTTCTCCAAAACCACTTAAAACACTTAGAACTTCTTACACATCTTCCCAAATTTGGCCATAGCTTCTCTAGTATATACCCACATCCAAACACTTAGGTTTTTACCTTATTTCACTCAAGAACACCTAAAATCCATCAAACACATTTTTATACACAAACTTCACGCATTAGGCACTACATCACAATATAGTGCATAACTTAAATTGCTTGGCACTTAGGCCCTTAAATAACATGGCTCTTAGGCCCTTAAATAGCATAAGCCATGAACACTGAATTTCCCACATAATAATGCCTTTGACCTGCAAATACATACACCATCACATATGTTCTTTTACTAATCTCTTTGAGAACACTTTACTAGCTCATTTACCATTTGCTCTTTAGGTAGTTTTTAACAAGCATTATAAGCTTATTTCTCCTAAGGCATTAAACCACATTGAGATAGCTTGTTTACCTCTTTTCCTCACAAATTTCTTTCTTGTTTCCTTGTAAAACCGGTAGGGCATTTGGTCCCTTTTCAACTATTAAACATTATACAAACAATAGAATGAGTATTCAAGCATTATGCTTCTCCTCATTGTAAACCCTAGTTACACATATTGTTTTAACACATTAAGGTAATTGTTTTACCTTGGAATTGGAAGAGAACTTGAACAAGTATCAAGAGAGGACTCCTCCTAGCCCTTGGAAGATTCAAATGAAGCTAAAACAAACAAGATAAATACACCATTGTGAGGTGAATTTTCGGACAACATGAGAACATGGAGGAAACATGGATTTTCTTTGAGTTTCCTTACCTTGAAGCAAAGGAGAGCATGAATATGTGAAAAGATGAGCTCAAGCTCCTCCCATGGTGGTTTCTCTTGGCACCGAAATGGAGGTTTTGAAGCTTTGAAAAGACAAGATTGTAGAGCTTGACTTAACTAAGAGAATGGTGGTGTTTGTTTTTGATTTGGTTAAGTGAGCTAGATTTTACATGTGGTCAAAGGTGGACTTCCATGGTGGTGGTGATATATTACCGAGAGAGAACAAGAAGAAGAGAGGAAGAAGGAGTTGGAACCGTGTGAAATGGAGGAAAGGAAGGGAGAATGAAGATAGAACTTACTTTTGAAGATATTTAAGTCTTAAAGCAAATAGTAACTATGAGTCACATTTATTTACTTAACAAGTTAACATACTTGGTGACTCCTCACTACAAAAACCGGCCACCATTATACCTAGGAGGGTATACTAGTCTTTGTTGACCAATTTAATTACTTATAACATTATATGTTACAAACTAGTTATAAAAATCACTATTCACCAATAACAAGGCACATAGAAGTGAAATTTTTGATTTCCCACTAATATGGCCACCCAAATGTGATACTATATAGTACACATGTTAATTAAAGAGTAATGATGGACATTTAGCCATTCAAAACTCATTTACAAGACAATTTTTCAAAAACGTGCTTTAAGACTCCTTAAAGCACATTTTGTGTTTTAACTTGTTTTCAAGCTTGGTTTTCTTTAGTAATCGATTTAATATGTTCATTAACATATAAATAAGGTATAGGTATGACCATTAGGCCTTATACACATTTACTCCAAGCTTAGAGCACATTTTTGCTCATATTGACTTTAAGGTATTTATTTGTGTTTTATTGTCTACCAAGGTTTCCTAAGGACTTAATTAGCCTTATTAAATCATAATTAAATGTTATCAAGTCTTGGTAGGCTCTCTGGGTCCTAACCAAGTTCACTCATAGCTTAGAGCATGTTTTTGCTCAAACTGTGTCTTAATGCTTTATTGCATTTATTATGGTTTAAACTGTTCACTGATGTTACTAAGGCACTTTTTAGCCTTTACATACCATAATTTGATATTTAAACCACATATCAAGGTTTGGGGTATTTCACCTACTAATACAAAGGGCTATACACTCAGCTCCTCATATACGGATATCCATTTTTTTCCAGACTACTCAAATTCCCAACACTCCTCTCTTGGAGTATCTTACAGTCTCATGGATTAGCCCAGAAGTATCTCTCTCGATAACCTCCACTAGCTTAGGGAATTACCACCATCTAGTATTCTCAGATTTAAGGGTTTCCCCAACGTATCGAATACTCTCATGTTCGGGACATTACTCATCTCAGTTGGGTCCTCGCATAGTGGGTCCACTAATTTGCTAAGGTGTTTGAAGATCCCTCATCATTCTTTACTACTCTCATGGTTCATGACTTGCACCAACCTTAATTCCTCTAACAGGGTTTATTTATATTCTTCCACTACTTATTGATTGTGGATTGTTCATTTCGGTTCTCCTACCGTTATCGTGAGGTTACCACTCCCGTACACTCTCTCACATTCTAGTGAGTTCATTAGTTTGCGTTATCGTTTATTGGTCTGTTAGTTTAGTGCATTTCTATGTTTCCGTTAGTTCACAACATAACTCGTACTACGAGTCACAAAACAACAAGACTCATCTATGAGTCAGTTTACGCACTAAGTGAAGCCACACAATTGATCAAGAAGGGTTAGCTCATACAACATACAACAAGACATACAATGAAAGGCAGTAAACCGTTTTCATGCTTTAGTCTTGATTAGCCAGCATACAGCACACAAATCAACGTAACTCGGTTAGCATACGGGGCATGAGAAAATCATACATTTCACCGGGGTTAGCTTTACCGTGTGTTCCCTTGTTCCTTGGTTCACACTTGCTCCATTGATATTGTTTCCAACATTGTCATTAATACTAGGCTTATGCGATACACAAATAATTACTACTCCCTTACTTACCCCGTTATCCCGGTATACTTAATGTTCTTATACTCTCAACTTTCTTAATTACTTCTCGTACTTGTTTTCCTACTCATATAATTACTTTCTTACCTTTGGTGTTACATTAATGGTGTATTACTAATGTCCTTTATGTATGTACATATCTATATATATATACATACATATGATTACTATGTTATTATTTTTTTTTGTATGTTAGGGCCGACCGACCAACCGACCGACCCAACCCCTTGGGTCGGTCCATTCCAGTAAGTTTTCCGTCCTCTGAAATTGTCTCGACCGACCCAGAACTGTTCCGACTGACCCATACACCTCTGGATCGGTCCATTCCAGAAGGTATACGTTCCATCGTCTATGCTCCGACAGACCCACCGACCGACCCAACCTCTGGGTCAGTCCGGTCCAGAACTTGCCTACAGATTTTGTTTTTTTCACTTCTTTCCATACCCATTTCTTCCCAAATCTTCCTACATGTAATCCCACATGTTTTAGTACCATTTAGGCTTCCTAAAATGCTTTAATCCATCCACCAATCCCATTACTAAATTCATCAATCAACACTTATGCAAGAGTTTTTGTTTCCCTTATGCTACAGATTTTTAAACTCAACCCTACCATCCAATACTTCCTCAACCAATGCCATTCCTAGCATCCTAAATACTTCACCTTACCATGCCAATCCATTTCCAAGCCATTACACTACCTATACCCAAGTCCAACTCTTTTCTTACCAAATCTTGCACACTAATTTTTCCTAGTTCTTCAATGCATATTGATACTTCCTTGCTACAGATTTTTACCTTCCTATTTCTCATACTACAACTACCATTATTTAGCTACTAAACATTTCTACTAAGTCCAATACACACCATGGTTCTCCCATTCACCAAGTCATCCATTCATGCACCATTCCTACTACAATTTGGCATAGTTCACCTACTTTTCTCACTTATCCACACACATACTTTCTCACCAATTTCATTCCTAAACTAGCCACACCCTTACAAGGGTCCTACCAGCAATCAAAGCAATACAAATCCATTTCAATACATCAATACTCCATCAAACAACAATACTAATACTCATTCACAATGTACTTGGCTCTAAGGCCTACAATTCACTTACTAGTTCCCAAATACTCAAAACTTCATAAACCTCAATACTAATACAATAGTTTAGGTTCTTTTATTTGTTTACCCATTCCCATTACTCTAATGCATTATAATTTATCATTAGGAAGGAGCTCTTACCTTGAGCTTATAATTTCTTCCTTTCTTTTCCATTTCTCCTCCTTCTCTCTTTCTTGCACAAATCGGTCAAATGGGAATGGAGTTGTCAAACTCAATCCCAACACCCAAGAAACACAAAAATGCATTTTAATTATTCTTCTAAACCCTTAGAGAATTCCAATTCAATAAAAAGGGCTTAGAGCACAAGTTAGGGTTTTACCTTTGGAGATTTTTGAGAGGGGTTCTCACCCTTGAATCAAGCAGAGGATTACTCCACCATTAGAGGGTTGAAAAAATGCTCCAAAGTAAGAAGAAAACAAGGTAAGAGAGAGAGACAAAATCGGCCACACTTAAGAGATGGAGGGAAGTGAGGTCTTTCATGGAGATTTTTACCTTGTTTGAAAGAGGGGACTCCAAGCTTCATAATGGTGTGCTTCTCTCTTCAAATAGGGAAAACCCATGGAGATGAAACTCATCCTTTCCGAATTTTGAAAAGAGGGAATGATAGAGGAGGATGAGGAGAGTAAGAATATGTAATTATTTTTACATTTGGAGTTCAAGTGAAGGTGGAGCATGGAGAAGAAAGTGAGAAGCCATTAGAGCTTCTTGTGGAGCTCCAAAATCGCAGCAGCCAGAAGAGAGATAGAGGAGCAAAATCGGTGGGAAGAAGGGAAAGGGGAGAGATAAGAGAGAAATGAGAGGTGAGAGAAAAAGGTGAGTACTTTATGCTTTATTCTCCTTTTTGCTTTTTGCCTCTTATTTAATTAGCTAGTATGTGAGTGTGTGTGAGGGCTTATTGACTTAATAAAACCGCCCCCCTACAGTATACTGGTTGGAGCGTTTTTTCGTCTTTTACAGAAACGCTCGTTAATTTACCCGGTTTTGGGTACTATTCACTAACCGACCCATTTTCCGGAATTTTCTCGTTTCTTTAATTTTATTGGTTATTAAGCTTCAGTTAATGCTTAATAATTTTTATTTAATGATTCATAATTTTTACGGGTTTGTTTGACCACTTAAAATTACGTTTTCGGGTTTTCTCGAAAAAAGTGCGCTAAAGCTCTATTAGTGTTTTAATACATTATTTGGATCCGTTTTCTCCGGGAGTCATTCCCGTATATTAATTAGGCATGAATAAGCCTTAGGAATCCTGATAATACTCTAACCGAGGACTCGTACCTTCTATGGTTATTTAATGCTTATTTAGCGTTTTTTGCTTTTTAATCGTTTCTTTATTTCTTTTGGATTTACTTTCCTTACCAAAATTACTTAGGCACTATTAGGCCCTTAAATACTATATTATAATAATTTAATCACCATATTTAAGTTCGGGGTATTTCAGTTTTTCTTTTATATATTATAAGAGCAAATTTTAGTATACTGACTACTTTTTAATTCTCACATATTATTTTTCTAAAAAAAAGAATTCATTTAAAACAATTTAAACACATATATACATCACATGGCCAAAAAGGACTACGCTGGTCTCCCTAATACATCTATTTGTTTCATTTCAGAGAGCGATATTGGCGTCCATTTCTGTGAGAGAGAAAGTGAACAACAAAACAACATTGAACAACTGAGATTAGATATTTATAAAATATGCTAATGGTGGAGATTGGATCCGTCAGAGACGGATATACTCAGTCTGTCACCAAAACTTCTCCGAGCTAATTAGTTACAACTGTACTTTAAAAAATCTTGAAAGAGAACCATAAAAATAACAATTTAGTTTATATTTCAAAAAGAATGTATACACATGCATACTACTTTAGTATGCAATTAGTATACTTCATTTGAAAATAAAAAGTAGAGTAAAACTTAAATAATAAAAAAAATGAATGACAAAAGTATAAAAATAGATAAAAAAAAGTCTAAAACCATTTAACCCTATAAATAATAATTTATATTTTTAAATAGATGGGAGTATAAATTTATATTTATTATTTACTTGTTTAAGTTCAATCCTAATTAAACTATGTTGAAAAACTTTATAATTTTTGTACTTTTACAATATAACCATTATATCCATTTCTTTTAAAAAAGATAGTAATCAAGTTTATTAAAGCAACATATTGTAAAATTTGTATTTTTATTATACTTTTTCAACATATAAATAAAATTTACAGAACACCAATTTTAATAGTATACTTATCAGCATGTTAAAACACACTAACAGTTAGTGACGGATCCATATACACTATCACATTTTAAAGAATATCGGTATATATATAATAATTTCTATGATATTCTATTTTTAAATAAATAATTTTACTACTTTATTATAAATAAACAATAACAATTTGCATACAGCAAAATATATTTAATAATTAAAGTAAATTCATAGCTTCACTTTTGAAATATAATTAGAAATAAACTAACATTTATACATTCTAATATTTTTTTATTGATATTATTTTTGTATGGGAAATTTCATGAAATGCCACTATATTTTTGTTATCTACATAATATTATGTCATAAAGTTATCAGTAAAATAGAATACAAAATTTTAAAATATATTTCTAATTATTAGTTAAAAATATAATTTAAATTATTTTGAATAAATAATTTAACTTAGTAGAAAAAATAAGTTAAAAATGTATGGTATAAATTATCACTCTTAATTGGTATAAATTATGATACTTAACTAGTATTAATTGGTAAAAAGTTTATATCATGTGTTTAAAACTTTATATTCTTTTTATGGTACTGAATAACTTAAACAAAGTCTAGAAAATATTTAACTTTTTTTATTTATGATATTTCAATTTTTAATATTTTTGATTGTTTATAATTTTTTGTTTAGTATTTTAAACTTTTTATGAACTTTTTTAACATTTAGGGGCATATTGTGAACTTTGAAAGTACACTTTCTTTTTATTTCGGGGCATTTTATGAATTAGCCCCAGAGGACGAAGGTCTGAGGGGCGGGCATTGGTTGAGGTGCACGATGTGTTGGACTTGGTCGAGCTGAGTAGCGTTATCTTGTGACTCTAGCGAGGGCCAAGTTAGCGGGTGTTATGGAGGGCATCCGTCCGGGCCTGATGAGGGTTGGGCGTGCCTTTGGGCATGCACGCTACCAAGGTGGCTTGGTAGCAACTTCAATAAAATGAGCATGTTGCGCTCAATGCTGGCCCCTAGGTTGTGAGTTCTAGTGAGACCATGGGCATGAAGCAACTAGGGGTTGTCGTGGTCGAGCTGAGTAGCGTCAGCTTGCGACTCTAGTGAGGACCGAGCTAGCGGGTGTTGTAGAGGGCATCCGTCCAGGCCTGATGAGGACCGGTCGTGCCTTTGGGCATGCACGCTGCCAGGGTGGCTTGGTAGCGACTCCAATAGCATGAGCACGTTGTGCTCAGTGCTAGCCCTTAGGTTGTGAGTGCCAGTGAGACCATGGACAAGAAGCAACTAGGGGTTTTCCTATTAGTTTGGTCCTTCCTACTAATAGCTGGGGACGTTACAACATCTGAGTCGTGTAACGGTTCGGCATGAGTTGAGTTATGGACAGGGGCGGAGACAAGGTGCGATGTAGCCCGCGTTAGCACAACTTACTGACTCGTCACTAGCATCTTGGACAAGCACCTATGAGATGGGTCTTGAGTCCTTTATAATGAAAGCGATGTGTTAAGGGTTGCCACTTGGTTGATTATCGGGTGGATGAGGGCTTGATGGTTTGGAGGACAAGTGCGGCCGCTAAAGGGGGCATGAGTATTCAGGCCGCAACGCGTGGGATGGTGGTGACTCATTCTGAGCCATAATCTAGCACTCAACTGAAATACCCCGGACTTAATTAGGGTGATTGAAGTACTCTAATACGATATTGAGGGCCTATTAGTGCCTAATAAATTTTGGTAAAAAGAGTAAATCCAAAAGAAACAAGAAAACGCTTAGAAAGTGAAAAACGCTAAAACGAGCGTTAAGTGACCCTAGGAAGAATACAACCTTAAAAAGGGTATTTGATGGATTTGAAAGGCTTAATAACACCTAAATAATATATGGGAACGATTCCCAAAGAAAACGGATCTAAATAATATGTTAAAACGCTAATAAAGCTTTAGCGCACGTTTTTAAAGAAAACCCGAAAACGTGACTATAAGTAGTCAAATGAACCCGTAAAAATTATAGTTCATTAAATAACTATAAATAAACATTAATGAAGGCTTAAGAGCCATTGAAATTAAAGAAACGAGAAAATTCCAGAAAACGGGCCCGGTTAGTGAATAGTGCTAAACCGGGTAAATAAACGAGCGTTTTCTGTAAAAAGATGAAAAACTCTCCAGCGTGTATAATATGTGGGACCGGTTTTTAATAAATAATCAGCCCTCTCACACTCTTGACTAGTTAGCTAATTAATTAAGTCTAAAGAGCCAAAAAGCAAAAAGGGTACAAGTACCCTTTTTTCCCTCTCACTTCTCCTTTATTTCCTTTTCCCTCTTCTCTTTCCTCTCTTTCCCTTCTTCCGTGCGATTTTTCCCCTTTCCCTCTGGTGCAGCCGATTTTGAAGTTCTTCCCCCTCCTTCAATGGCTTCTCTTCATTCTCTTCCATGCCCAAGTTTGGATAAAGCTCCAAATCAAAAATAAAATACATATTTGAACTCCTCTCATCATTCTCTACACTTATCTCTTTTCAAAATCCAAAAATGAAGAAGTTAATCTCCATGGTTTGCCCCATTTGTAGTGAAAATAGCATCAAAGGGTAGCTTGGAGCCTTCTCTCTCTCCTAAGGTAAAAAGATTCATGAAAAACTCATTCTTTCTCCATCTTGTAGAGCTGGCCGATTTTGCCCTCTCTCACACCTTGTCTTCTTCTTGATTTTGAGCTTCAATTCAACCCTCCAATGGTGGTGGAGTTTTCCCTTTGATTCATGGGAGAAAGCCCCTCTTAAAAAGCTCCAAAAGGTAAACCCTAACTATGGTGTTTCAAGTCTTTCATTTAATTAGTGTGTTCCCAAGGGTTTAGGAATTTAATTGTGTTGAATTTTGTGTTCCTTGGGTGTTGGCATGGAGTTGGGCAACTCCATTGCCATTTGACCGATTTTAATCAAGAAGGAGAAAAGGAGGAGATTGGAAAAGAAAAGGAGAATTTGTGAGCTTAAGGTAAGAAACTCACCTTAATGCTTATTTTGATTATTTTAGGACTTGGGATGGGTAATTAAAGAAATGAAACCAAAAACTTGTGTTAGTAATGTGTTTGGATGATATGAGAGAGATTTGTGAAATGTGTGTTGAATTTAAGGGCCTAAGTGCCATTGCATTTAAAATTGTAGCTATATTGTTGTTTGGTGAACTTTGAGTTGAGTTTGTGTGCTGGTAGGACCCTTCAAGGGTGTGGCTAGATTAGGAATGGAAACTGATGAGATTTGATGTGTTGGGATATGTTAAATTTATGGGGAGGTTATGGCAAAATTTTGGTAGGAAAATGTGTTCTAGGTGTTGTAATGAGTAAGAACCACCTAGGGAATGAACTATGTATTGGAAGGGATTTACTTGGATTAGTTAACCACTCTTGAGTGAGTATAAGGGTAGGAGAAGGAAGAGGCAAATCTGTAGCATAGGGGTATTGAAATACTTTGGAATAGCAAGAAAAATGATTTAGTGCTAGATTAGTGGAAGTGAGAGTTGGACTTGGGTTTTAGAATGGTGTATATCTAGGAATGAATTGGTATGATCATTGAGTGATTTGGTAAGTTTGGTAGGAGATAAGAACTAGCAAGAAGGAGTTAGGAATGCATAAGAGGTAAAAATGCAAAATGTGGGAACTTGAATTGGTGAATTTGAACAAGAATTGGAGTAAGGATTTAACCAAGGATTTGAAGTGGTTTAGAGCATGTTTTGAGGTGTTTAATTATGTAGGAAACTTGTGGAAAGATTAGGGAAAGTTTGAGGGTGGTTTAAGGGTTGATTTGGGGATGAAAATGACCTTAATAGCAGTTTTTAGTAGGGTCCGGGACTTAGGATATGTACCAAGTCCCGGACCGCATTAAAAATCAAGTCGAGAGTCAAAACAGGTTGTGGTCCGGGACCTTAGTCCAGGACCAAGTCTCTGACCAAGGTAATAATTTAGGCCGAGAGTACATAGAATGATTGGTCCGGGACTTTGGGTCTGGACCGAGTCCCGGACCACCCCCAGAAATCAACCGAAAGTGTTTTTAAGGCTTTAAAACATGGGGGATTGAATGGTATCTATTTTAGATGATGTTTAGGAGTTGTTTGGTGACTTATAAAGGTCCAAAGAAGTATAAACAAGTGTTGGAAGTGAACGAGTAAGTTAAGGAATTATGTACACTAAGTTAAACCATAATAACGGGATAATCGGGTAAGTACGGGAGTAGCAATTATGTACCTACTGTAATGCCTTAATATTAATTGAACCATTTGACATGTAATTAGTGCTTCAAGAATAAGATTCGAGGAACAAGTGTGAGCCAAGGAACGTGAGAACACCCGGTAATGTTAACCCCGGTGAAAGGTATGATTTCCTCATGCTCTGTAACTTAACTTGGTTTCCCCGATTTGTGTGTTTGCTTGATTGTGTGATCACCTAACAAGATAAATGCACAAATCGAATTGTTTGCACTGAAGTTTGTATAATTCATGAAATATGAATTTGAATGAATTGTTTGAATGTGTATGGTAGTGTGACTCATAGTTGAGTCTTGTGTGAATACAGACTCGTAGAAAGAGTCAAGTGTGAACTAATAAAAGGTGGAAACACACTACAACTATCGAACCAATCCACGGTAACGTAAACCAACGAACTCACTAGAACGTGAGAAAGTATACGGGAGTAGTAACCTCCCAATAACGGTTGTAGAACCAAATTAATTTAATCCACACAATAATTAATAGTGGAAGTATATGGGTAACCTCTACTAGAGGACTTGATAATTGTTCAAACAATGAACCTTGAGTAAGTAAAGCATGGTAAGGGATCACCAAACCCCTTAGAAATATAGTCAAATCCTAATGAGAGGAACCGACTAAAATAAACAATGTCACGAACTTGAGAGTATTCGATAAGTTGGTTAAAACCTTTATTCTTAGAATAGTAGACATTCAGGAAATTCCCTAAGCCAATAGATGTTATCGAGAGAGATACTTCTAGGCTAATCCTTGAGATTGTGAATTGACTCCTAGAGTGGAGTTTTGGGAATTTGAGTAGTCCGGTAGAGAACTGGACATTGGTGGACTTGAGGAGCTTTATGCTTAGCCCTTTTGTATTTTTAAGCCCGGTGGTGGGTCTTGTGTATGACCCTGCCCGGAGGTCATGGGTAATGACTTAACATATCCCTTTGAGTATTGAGAACTGAATTGAGAACTTCAGTATTTGAGTATTGACTTGAGTATGTGAGGGTTGAGAATTAGTGGGGACTTGAGGGACTTGAGAAGTTGAGTTGAGTGGAGGATTGTGTTGAGCATTGTATACCTTGTGAGATTGTGAGTAAGAGTACCCAAGAGAGTGGGTAAGACAATGAGTAATTGAGTAAGGCATAGTGAGCTAGAAACCCTCAAGCCTACGTAAAGAACATATTAAACTAACCTCTTGATGTGTGTGTTAGTGTTTGTGTTCCTTGTTGAACCTTGAATGTGTTAAAATACATATATAATGTATTGTTGTATTGCATGCTGTTTGGACTAAAATGAACCGCATGTTCTCGACCAAATAGTCGGCGTACCCTCGCTAGTACGCGGGGTATGTGGAAGTCATATGCAGCGTAAGCTGAGCCCCTTGGGGCAATGTTTTTATTTTCGAGGTACAACGAAGCCGTCATCCGTTCGAGAGTAGGACGGGGCGTAATGAATATGGGTAGCTGTTTGAGAATTGTATTTGTTGTATTATGGGATTGTAAGGCCGAAAGGTCATGGATACACTTGGGAATAGTAGATACTCGATATAGTAAAGAATGGATATTGTATTTGTGTATTAAAGAGTTGGAGTTGTATTTACTTTGAGTATTGATCAAGGAATGGATTGTATAGTTTGGTTTGTAGTACTCGGTACATAGGACCCATTAGACCGATATTGTAAATGTTGTTGTACTTGATTTGTTGTGTTGTGTTGGCCTTGTTAGTCACGTGGGTGACTAACGGCATTGTAATACCCGCCGTCGGTAGTTTGATTCCGCTGCTTGAGTATTGGTAAATGAGACGGGTTAGGAGTTAATGGTTGGATTAGTGGCAGGGGTGTTACAAAAAGTGGTATCAGAGCGAAGTATCGCTCTGATGGTCTGAATACCGAGTTTAGGAAAATACCGAGTTAGGTATTATAGACCTAGGGCTAAGGGTTGAGTGTTAGCGTGTGAGGTACTCTAGTTAGGAACTTCCAGTGTGATCTGGATACCTATATAACCAATCCCGCCCTTCGCAACCCCTGTTATAAGTTAGGAAAGAACGCCAGAGAGATGGAAAGACCTCTCATACTCGGGAAAACCCGATCTGGCTATTGTAGAATAAATTTTGTAAAGAGAAAGAACCTGTCATACGGTAGATTCCGATAACTGGAAATCCCAAAGACGGTTCCCGTTTCAACGATAATAACCGTACTTAGCGACAGTAGATTGAGGATCCTAACCAGAGGATAACTAAATTTGCGGCACCATGGGGTGACATGCTTCACAGTCGCGAAAGCCATCTGCAGCCAACAAGAAGGGGGAGCATAGCTACACAATGAGTAGAAAAGCGAAGTAACAAAACCCGAGACAAGAGAGTCCGCGGACAGCAATGTTTTGCAATACCGTCAACAACGGTATACATTCGACTAAAGAATCAGTCGAGGTTGGATCAACTCCGAACCTATAACGCGAAGTGACAGAAATACTTAAATAAAACATACACTAGCAGGACTACAATGTAGCTCTTAAGGATTAGTCAAACCTCGGTAACCACCGTAAAGACGTGGGAACGAGCGACTAAGCAAGGTACATGGAGTACCACAAGGATCGGGAAAGCACCCGAATCACGAAAATCATGTTAAGAATATTGAGAAGCCACTCAGGGAGTTGATCACTAAGATCAAAAATTGACGGAAGATCCAATAAGACCACACAATACGGATGAAAATAATACCGTGAACGGTACGTGGTAACCTAAAAACCGACCTACCCGCGCACTTGCCAAGGTAAGTGCAACAACAACAAGACAATTGGGAGACCTTTGACAACTGACAAGTACCTACTAAGTACCACCATGACAATGGAAGCAAATAAAGGATCATTAATCCTAAGAACTTAGACAACGGAACCTTAAAAACGCCTAACGGCCTGACCATTATGTTAACAACATACTAGTCAGCGAGAAGCTCGACTTGGTCAAGACCTCAGACATGGCAACGCCATGAAGATTTTCTTTCAAACTCAGGATTTTTTTTTCAAACCCAAACCTTTTCTTTCAAAACCTCAAACTTCTTTATTTAAATAAAACCTCAGTTTTTAAAACCAAACCGGGAGAATCACGGTGAGTATCATAGAAGGATACAAGAGGAGTTGACGATAAAATCCTTCACCTAGGCGTGTGACGAGCACTACGAGTGTACCCAAATAAGGGATGTGGGATGACCGCACTCCGAAGGAGCTTGCGGGCCTGACACACCATTTGTGAGTTAGTCAGGTAAGTGGTAACATACCAATAAGGTACCCCACGTATGTATACATGTAGTGTACGAAACACGGGAAGTAGTTAGCTCTGTTCTACGAATCATAAGTGAATTCAAACCCGAACAAAAGGGAGACCCCAATAATCAAAGGAACTCAAATAAGCTTACAATCAATAGGAGTCAAGAACTTACTCCAGGAGGACGATTAAGAGTTAAGAAGTGCGAGAAGCACTAGTAATTGACTAAAGACATTGGATATGTCACAAGAATTTGAAACAAAAGCATGAAATAGCCGGAATGGATACCCGGTCTAAACCCAGTAAGGCAACGCCTAACCTGAACACACCAATGTTCAAGAAACAAAGTGAAGTATCCAGAGTGATCATCTAAGGTACCAGAGGATGCCATTCACCACCGAAGAAAATACCGAACCGGTTTAAAACATAAGGAAAAGCATTAGTGGTCTACCCTAAGAATGAGAGATGTTATAACCCTAAGCGGGACAATTTGAAATCCAAACACAATGCGGAGAAGACAAACATACTCAAATTTAGTCGGATGTACGCATAATCACAACACCCATGGAGCAATCCATAAGGGTATTAAAGTCACCATAGTTGAACGAAGTTCGTAATAAAAGCACCAGAGCTCGAACAAAACACTCGGTTAGAACACCGAAGGCATCCACTACACAGAGGATCCCTAAATTTGTTATCTTACCGATCACACCAAATACTTAAGGGGGCATCCAACGACGGAAGCGTGATGCACTGATCCCATCAAGGAGCCCAATAATACCTCCAAGTCTCTATGGCATCGAGAAGCGATGCTTGTGATCACCTATAATGAGCAAGCTCTAGGCAATGTGGCCAGTTGAGCAGGAACCCATTACAATACAAATTCAACTGTTGCAAAACCATTATGGCTCATAGGAATAGTACCAAGAACGGCACCGGTGAATAGTTTAATAATCAACGAGCAAGGATACCTTCGTTAATGTTAGAACCGCAAGAGCGGTGCACATACAGATTCCCAAAGAAGAGAATACCATCAATAGATGTCTGAAATATCTCTTTTAGAACTACTAACGTAGTGAAGCTTGAGCATATAGACATTGCCAAGCAATAACTTGAATAGATGAACACCGAAGAAAGCTTGATAACAATTGTTACAACCAAGGAGTAACCGTTCAGAGAGACATGGTACGTGGAATCATGTAGTATAAGTAAATAACGCTCAAGGAGCTTAAAAATAAAAAAAGGGTGAACCATAGTATAAATGGTGAAATGCATGAGCTGAAGCTAGCACAGCGGATGCCATGTAAACCAATACTGTAAATCAGTAAGAACAGGTGCGCAGCAGGCGACCACGTATGTGAGTAAATTATATAATGAATGGAGTTGATGATGAAAATGGTAGACAGACCGGAAAACAAGGAAGCAATATTCATTCCTATTGCAATCTCATAAGAGATTTACTGCCAAGGTTTTACGCCTCTGCACTCTGTAGGACTGAGTGTTTTGGTATTGCACTTTGTAGTAATGATCGAGTGGGATAGCTAGGAAGTTGGGAAGACGACAATTGTGGTAGAGTAGAGGGAAATTTGAAGTAAAGAGCACTTGTAAAGAACCAGTAGGTGGGCATAGTTTAGAGCCACTGGTAACAGAGGAAGCACTACACTAATTAGTGACTTATCTCAACCGGCAATAAGTCGGAGGAACCAGTGAATAATCAGGGAGTACGAACAGTGTGTACATTGATTCCAGAGAGCTGGATAGGAAACCTATAACTCATTGAGTTCGCGTATGGTAAAAGAATACCACGCTTGATTAATAAACCTTATTCTCAAGATAAAAGGGATAAAAGGATATTGTATAACACATTAAGGATAACGAGAAGGCGAATAAAACCCAAGTTATCAGGGTCGCGCAACAGAAGCTAGTGGGCCCAAATTTTAAGGGTTAATACACCTAGTGAATGAATGGATAATTATCAACACCTAGAAGCCTCTAAGGCTAGAACCGAACCAGTTAAGAGTTAAACAAACTCCGATGAGAATTCTTGGTGCAGGGACTAACCAGCAAATTGGTTAAGACCCTTTAACCAGAACACTTGTATAAAGACCAAACCACACCAAGACGGCTGAATGCCTTCGACCCATGTCCAATGTTGACACATGGCAGATTATGTGGGCGTAATCCCTTTTTAAGGGGGGTAGGGCGAAAACAGCAAAATGTACGTTTTACGTGATAGGGCGTAAGCTACAATGCGCATAGCGCAAAAGACTTTGTGTGATGATTGGTACTTATGTTACATAAACATATTATCCATTCATAATGTAATTAAGGTTGATTGTAAAGATTTGAAGTGGAAAGGAGTATTGATGTGAGAGATTTGAGGTGAATGGAGTAGAGAAACTCCATGGGAAATGAGTATGTTTGAGGGGTTTGATGAGTATAAATCGGTATGAAACCGATGTTGAACCTAGTGGGAAGTGAGTCCCCTAGGTAACTGATTTGATTGTATTTGAGGATAGGAATTAATTTAACTTGTGAACTATTGAAGGATAGAAAAACTAATTGGAAGAACTAACTTGGGAATTTATTTTAGTAAGTATTTTGGATAAAAGTAGTAATTGATGAGATGAGTAGTAAGCGAATAAATGAATTCTAGAAATTGGTAAATGCATGGTTGTATGTATATTATGATAGAAAGATTAAGAAGATAAAAATGAATATATTGACTATTTGATTGTTGAATTGTTAGTGGAACTTGATTTGCTAGCGATCAAGGGAAACCGAACATCAAGTGGGTGGATGGATAGTTCAACACCAATGCTGATCACATTGGGGTTGAATGACTCTTGAAGCTCCGTATAATGGCCACAAGTAATCACACTAGTATAGGTGAAACTACATAAATTGGAATTGGAGTTGCATTGAAGTTTTCAAAATGAATTTCCAAATTGGTTATGGTATAATAATTTCTTCAACTTGAGAATGAGGATTGTTTGAACCACTCCCACGGACGCTATGGATCTTTCATGGCTAGGCACGGGAATCCGGTTGAACTATGGAGGTGAATCTGGTTGTGAGTCGGTGGAATGATGATTAGTTTTGAAACCGCTGTTACCCGTCGTGGCTGCGGCCTTAAGTCTTGATGACCGGTTGAACACTGGGCGTGTGTTTTGTATTTGTCCAAGGGCCGCCGGATATGAGTAGTCTGGTAAGGGAAGAGTACCCACTTTGGAGCCTGAGGATTCTCTAGAGGTGCAAATGAATTTGATCAGAACCAAAGGACCGTAGAGCCAGAAAGAGTAAGTGCTCAATGTCATGATGGCCGTGAACCAGAAAGCATAAGTGTTCAAACGTGACCGGTACCTGAGGGATCACTCGATATGGAGGAGGACTTAATGCCTAATTGTCTATGGATGGACCCCCATTGAGAGATTGTACAATTACATTTTTAGTTGCTATACTTGCTTGACATGTTGTGGGAATGTGTGGTATGTATTCGGTCAGTCATTGGAGTCTGACAGGTTATGGTGAGAGTATAACTTTAGCATTGAGTACCTTGGTGACTTACAATCTTAGACTCAGTAACTTTGTGGGCAAAGTTCTTTAAGGGGGGTCGGTTGAAATACCCCGGACTTAATTAGGGTGATTAAAGTACTCTAATACGATATTGAGGGCCTATTAGTGCCTAATAAATTTTGGTAAAAAGAGTAAATCCAAAAGAAACAAGAAAACGCTCAGAAAGTGAAAAACGCTAAAACGAGCGTTAAGTGACCCTAGGAGGAATACAACCTTAAAAAGGGTATTTGATGGATTTTAAAGGCTTAATAACACCTAAATAATGTATGGGAACGATTTCCAAAGAAAACGGATCCAAATAATGTGTTAAACCGCTAATAAAGTTTTAGCGCACGTTTTTCAAGAAAACCCGAAAACCTGACTATAAGTAGTCAAATGAACCCGTAATAATTATAGTTCATTAAATAACTATAAATAAACATTAATTGAGGCTTAAGAGCCATTAAAATTAAAGAAACAAGAAAATTCCGGAAAACGGGCCCGGTTAGTGAATAGTGCTAAACCGGGTAAATAAACGAGCATTTTCTGTAAAAAGATGAAAAACGCTCCAGCGTGTATAATATGTGGGACCGGTTTTTAATAAATAATCAGCCCTCTCACACTCTTGACTAGTTAGCTAATTATTTAAGTCAAAAGAGCCAAAAAGCAAAAAGGGTACATGTACCCCTTTTTCCCTCTCTCTTCTCCTTTATTTCCTTTTCCCTCTTCTCTTTCCTCTCTTTCCCTTCTTCCTTGTGATTTCTCCCCTTTCCCTCTGGTGCAGCCGATTTTGAAGTTCTTCCCCCTCCTTCAATTGCTTCTCTTCATTCTATTCCATGCCCAAGCTTGGATAAAGCTCCAAATCAAAAATAAAATACATATTTGAACTCCTCTCATCATTCTCTACACTTATCTCTTTTCAAAATCCAAAAATGAAGAAGTTAATCTCCATGGGGTTTCCCCATTTGAAGAGAAAATAGCATCAATGGGTAGCTTGGAGCCTTCTCTCTCTCCTAAGGTAAAAAGATTCATGAAAAACTCATTCTTTCTCCATCTTGTAGAGCTGGCCGATTTTGCCCTCTCTCACACCTTGTCTTCTTCTTGATTTTGAGCTTCAATTCAACCCTCAAATGGTGGTGGAGTTTCCCCTTTGATTCATGGGTGCAAGCCCCTCTTAAAAAGCTCCAAAAGGTAAACCCTAACTATGGTGTTTCAAGTCTTTCATTGAATTAGTGTGTTCCCAAGCGTTTAGGAATTTAATTGTGTTGAATTTTGTGTTCCTTGGGTGTGGCATGGAGTTGGGCAACTCCATTGCCATTTGACCGATTTTGATCAAGAAGGAGAGAAGGAGGAGATTGGAAAAGAAAAGGAGAATTTGTGAGCTTAAGCTAAGAAACTCACCTTAATGCTTATTTCGATTATTTTAGAACTTGGGATGGGTAATTAAAGAAATGAAACCAAACACATGTGTTAGTAATGTGTTTGGATGATATGAGAGAGATTTGTGAAATGTGTGTTGAATTTAAGGGCCTAAGTGCCATTGCATTTAAAATTGGAGCTATATTGTTGTTTGGTGAACTTTGAGTTGAGTTTGTGTGCTGGTAGGATCCTTCAAGGGTGTGGATAGATTAGGAAAGGAAATCGATGAGAGTTGATGGGTTGGGATATGTTAAATTTATGGGGGTTATGGCAAAATTTTGGTAGTAATGTGTTCTAGGTGTTGTAATGAGTAAGAACCACCTAGGAAATGAACTAGGTATTGGAAGGGATTTACTTGGATTAGTTAACCACTGTTAAGTGGGTATAAGGGTAGGAGAAGGAAGAGGGAAATCTATAGCATACGGGTATTGAAATGCTTTGGAAAAACAAGAAAAAAGAGTTAGTGTGAGATTAGTGCAAGTGAAAGTTGGACTTGGGTTTTAGAATGGTGTATATCTAGGAATGAATTGAAATGGTCATTGAGTGATTTAGTAAGTTTGGTAGGAGATAAGAACTAGCAAGAAGGAGTTAGGAATGCATAAGAGGGAAAAATGCAAAATGTGGGAACTTTAATTGGTGAATTTGTACAAGAATTGGAGTAAGGATTTAACCAAGGATTTGAAGTGGTTTAGAGCATGTTTTGAGGTGTTTAATTATGTAGGAAACTTGTGGAAATATTAGGGAAAGTTTGAGGGTGGTTTAATGGTTGATTTGGGGTTGAAAAATGACCTTAATAGCAGTTTTTAGCAGGGTCCGGGACTTAGGATATGTACCAAGTCTCGGACCGCATTAAAAATCAAGTCAAGAGTCAAAACAGGTTGTGGTCCGGGACCTTAGTCCAGGACCAAGTCTCGGACTAGGGTATTAATTTAGGCCGAGAGTACACAGAATTTTGGTCCGGGACTTTTGGTCCGGACCAGTCCCTGACCACCCCCAGAATTCAACCAAAGTGTTTTAAGGCTTTAAAACATGGGGGATTGAATGGTATTGATTTTAGATGATGTTTAGGAGTTTTTTGGTGACTTATAAAGGTCCTAAGAAGTATAAACAAGTGTTGGAAGTGAGCGAGTAAGTTAAGGAATTAAGTACACTAAGTTAAACCGAAATAACGGGATAACGGGGTAAGTACGGGAGTAGCAATTATGTACCTACTGTAACGCCTTAATATTAATTGAACCATTTGACATGTAATTAGTGGTTCAAGAATAAGATTCGAGGAACAAGTGTGAGCCAAGGAATGTGAGATCACCCGGTAAAGTTAACCCCGGTGAAAGGTATGATTTCCTCATGCTCTGTATCCTAACGTGGTTACCCCGATTTGTGTGTTTGTTTGATTGTGTGATCACCTAACAAGATAAATGCACGAATCGGATTGTTTGCACTTGTTGGTGCTTGTATTGTATGGTTGCTTGATGGTTTGTATTTTTCACTAAAGTTTGTATAATTCATGAAATGTGAATTTGAATGAATTGTTTGAAGGTGTATGGTAGTGCGACTCATAGTTGAGTCTTGTGTGAGTACAGACTCGTAGAAAGAGTCAAGTGCGAACTAATAATGAAATACCCCAAACCTTAATAAGTGGTTTAAATATTAAATAGTAAATTTATAAGACTAAAAAGAGTCTTAGAAATATTAGTAAACAATTTAATAAATAGTAAATACAATTAATTGCCAAAATGAAAAATTGTCTTGTAAATGAGTTTTGAATGGCTAAATGTCCATCATTACTCTTTAATTAATATGTGTACTATTTAGTATCACATTTGGAAGTTTAAATTAATAAGAAATCAAGAATTTCGCTTCAAAGTGCCTTGTTATTATGAATAGTAACTAAAATAAGCTAGTTTGTAATATATGTTAAGTTATGTAAATTAATTGAGCAATAAAGACTAATTAACCCCTTTTGTAAAATGGGGGTCGGTTTGCATGTGGTGAATCACCACCCGTACTAGCTAATTGAGTAGATAAGTAGTAATTGAAAAAGCACTATTTGCTTTACATAATTAAATATCTTAAAAGCAACTACAATCATTCATTCTCTCATTTCCTTACTATCTCACGTAGCCATCCCTTCGCTGCTCTCCTTCACGATCGAACAGCACACCACCAACATACAACTTCAAATCCTTGTAACTTCTTGCTCACTTGTCCAAATCTAAAACCGAGACCACCGATCTCTTAGTTTCATCAAGCTCTTCGACTTAGTCCCTTCAAATCTTCAAGAGCTCCATTTTGGTGCCAAGAGGAATCTCCATGGGAAGAGCTTGAGTTCATCTTCTTACGTATTATTATTCTCCTTTGCTTCAAGGTAAGGAAACTCAAAGAAATGGTGTTTCCTCCATGTTTTATGTTAACCAAAGGTAGCTTAAAATTCCTTTGGAAATAAACTTACGTTGTCTGTTGAAACTACCTAAAGAGCCAAAGGTAAATGACTTAGAAAATGTTCTCAAAGAGACTAGTAAGGGACATACGTACTGCTGTTTGTATTTGCAGGTGAAAGGCAAATATATTGTGGAAATTCAGTGTTTAAGATTTATGCAATTTAAATTGTGCACTACGTTGTTATGTGGTGTATATTTGGGTGAAGTTTTGAGTATAAGTGTACTGGGAAGTTTATATATCTGATAGGTGTAGAGAACTTGCGCAGCAGAACATGAAAAATTCCAGTACGTCGCTTTTGTATATTGGGTCCGGGACCTAAGTCATGGGACAAGTCCCGGACCATGAGTGCAAAAATTACCGAGAGTTGTACATAGAGATAGGTCCGGGACTTGGTTCTTCAAGGACCCGGACCAACCCCTTAAAACAACCGAGAGAATTTGCTTAGAATGGTCCGGGACTTAGGACCTGGGTGAAGTCCCGGACCACCCCATTAAAAGAACCGAGGGATTTGTTAGTATAGGTCCGGGACCTAAGTAAGGGACCAAGTCCCGGACCACTACGTAAATTTGGTTCTAAGTTATTAAACGATGTCTAAAGATGGGGATAAGTTAAGGTGATGTTATAGAGTTATATAAGACATGTTAGGAGAGTTATTATGACATTTTAAAAGGTGGAAGTTAAAACAAAATGTGGAAATGAGATAACTAGAAATGTGAAGTAGAATGTTAACATGAACTAGTACGTTAATTGACCGACGTTACTAAATGTGTTTAGGATTCTCTCAAGGTGGGAACCAGTCGAAGCAAGGACCAAGGTATGGTTTTCTTGCAGTCTGTTGCCTACCGGTTTACACCGGCTTGGGTTGTTTGCTTTTCTGTGTGTTACGACCTTATAAGACTAAGGCATGAAAAGGGTTTACAGTTGTTATATATTATGATGTTGTATTGTTATGACTCCTTTCCTTGGTGTGTCTAACAAGACCTAAACACTTGTTTGCGTGTGACTTAACAAGTTTATTTGTATGATCACTAACAAGTGCTAACCGGGGAAGTGAGGAGTCCGGTCATGTTCCGGCCACGCGTGTGATGGATGGGAGTCGATGTCTATCCGGTTCGACTCTCTTGGTGTATGTATAGGTTGTATTCCAATTTGGTTTCAACTTTCCCTTAGCTTATCCAAAGCTAGTTTACTGACTCACGTCGGGCCACAGGGGCATACGAATGTTGTTTTCGGTGTGCTTGGGATTACTATATCCGACACGCCTTGGGTTTAAGTTAACCGTTCGATATAACTGGACGGTAACGAGGTTGGTAACGAGCTTAGCATGAGATTGGCATAATCTCTAGGCTCACTATGTACTAATTATGGTGGAAGGTTCCTTGTGTGAACCGATTTATGGTGTTATGTATTATTGTTGTGCTACGCAATTTCCCTTGCTAAGCTATGTTATATATGTTGGATGTTTAAAATGAATGCCATGTTATCATGACAATTGGTTGCGCGTATCCCGGTAGCCGATGGGCTGCGCGTTAACCATACCAGCAAAAGGTTGCTGACCCCCTCTGGGGGCTCCATATTTTTACTGCAGGATGAGGATCGAAGAAGCGGAGTGGCTCTAGATCCTAGGTTTTGGAATACTTTTGGATCTTGTAAGATAAACCCGGGATGCGCCTGTGCTCCCGTAGTGTTGTTTATGTTGGTACTGTTGTTTACAGTGACAGGTGTTTAAGGTTACAGTTGGTATGTAAAATAAATACTCGGTATGGTTTGGTTATGTTTATGTATGGATGTTAGGACCTATGCTCGGGAGTCTGATCATCAGACCGGTACTCTTGTATTTATTCTGCCTAGTTAACCACGTGGGTGGTTAACGGCGTTGTAGCACCATAGTGTTTAGTTGTTGTTAGTTGTTTATTCCGCTGCGAATTTCGGTAGTGGTAAGTGCGTTGTAGGGGTGTTACAAAAAGTGGTATCAGAGCGAAGTATCGCTCTGATGACTAGAATACCGAGCTAGAAACATACCGAGTTAGGGAACCCAACCCTAGCTACCTAGGTGAACAGGTGGGAAGGTTAACCACTAACTAAGTGTGGAATTAGCTTGTTGTTGGAAGATGTTACAACCGTTGGATTGGTAAGTGTGCAAGCATAATGCTAATGAAATGTTCATGTGAATTCAGATGTCAGGTAGACCACGAGGTAGAGGCCGCGGGCGCGGTACTGGAGATGAGGGTGACCAGGGCGACGACACTACGGCACAGACCATGGCTGAGGCTAGCAGCCGCCGTAGCCCAGATGGTACCCCAGTTGGTTACTGCGATGCAGCAGGGGCAACAGCCCGGTGTTCAGCCACCACCACCACCGCCACGAGAGACCAATTGGGTCAAGGCGTTGGCTGATTTGAGACCGTCGTCATTCAATGGGGAGACCGACCCTAGTAAGCTGGAGGCGTACATCTCCGAGCTGGAGACCGCCTACGAGACCTTGGCAGTACCTGCTGAAGCTAAGGTCCGTCTTGCCGCTTACTACCTGAAGGGTTCGGCACAGAGTTGGTGGAAGCTTGTGAAGGAGGACAGGATGGCTGATCCTGCGTTTGGTTGGAGGGAGTACACGGCTCTACTGCGAGCTAAGTATTACCCTGTTCATGTGCAAGAGGCCAAGCGCCTCGAGCTGGATAGTCTGAGGCAGGGGGATAAGATGTCGGTTGATGACTACTACACCGCATTCACCGACCTTATCCACCTGTTACCGGACCTTGGATACTCGAACCGGGTGCTGGTGAACCGGTTCTACAATGGTCTTAGCCACCGTCTCCGCTACGGGATGGGGCCAGTTGAGTATACTACCTTGCAGGTAATTAAAATACTGTGTTGTGAATCAGTTTACTTTAAGTGAATGTTGATGTGAGTTGGTGAGTTTTGTTTTGCGGGGCATGGCTGACATCCTAAATT
This sequence comes from Limonium bicolor, assembly GCA_023374045.1. Taxonomy (NCBI): domain Eukaryota; kingdom Viridiplantae; phylum Streptophyta; class Magnoliopsida; order Caryophyllales; family Plumbaginaceae; genus Limonium; species Limonium bicolor. The sequence continues at coordinate 278,540,161 of CM041776.1, forward strand.
CAGGAGTGCTATCATGCCGCTGCTAAGGTTGAGATTACCGTCCGTCTGAGGGACGAGGAGAATGCGCACAAGCGCAAGGTCACGAATGAGGGCCGAGTCAGCAAGGGTATGGGGGAGGAAAGAAAAAGAAACACTACCCTCAGCCCCAGAAGAGTCAGTACCAGGGTGACAAGGGCCAAGCCCAGACCACCACAGCTGATGAGCCACTGAAGCTCACATATGCGTATGCAGCAAAGCCTCTACGCTCCTACCCGCCAAGGGTAATTATTAACCAGGGTGTCAAGTTGAAATATATGTTGTTAAGATGTGAAGTGAGTATTGATTGTGTTGTTATAGCAGATAGCGCGGGCTCTGGACCGGAGCGCCACTTTTACTGTAAGTGGTGTAACGGAGACCACCCCGGCAAAGACTGCAAGGGGAACGACGTGCAGTGTCGTTACTGCCAGAAGATGGGGCACCGCGAATTTGAGTGCTGGCAGAACCCCAATGGTAGGAACTATAAGCCAAAGGGGCAGTGGAAGGGTAAGACTACCGCGACCACCGAAAGCCCGAAGGCGATCATGCAGCAGCCCTCTGACAAGAAGTACACTGAATCCCAGAAGGGGAAGGAACGGGACCGGCAAGGCCGCCCTGAATGTAGTGGACCGGTCTGAGGCACCAGGACCCTCTTCTAGACCAGGTACCACCTAAACTGTTAAGTGAAAAGTGATTGCTTACCGCATTTCATGCATGAGTGTTGTATTAGTGAGTCTAATGTACAATCACCTAAGTAGTGAATTAAAGAATAATGTGAAATGAAAACTTAGGAACCTTCAATATCTGTTATCCAATCCCGCCCACACCGAAGCCTGAAGAGACAGCCATCAGCATCACCGAATTCCACTGGAGCAATGTCAGGTTATCCAGCCAGGTATGATACTCTTAAATGGATACCTGACACCGGAAGCACAAATCCACATCATCAGGCGATGCAACGAACTTGGAGCAGCACCAGGAGGTTTCTACACACCCGTGTACCCGAGTGGTTCGAAGATGAAGCTGAAGATGATGTGCATGGGTAAGGACTGGAATCCTTACACCAAGTCATATCAAGAAGTGCGAGCTGAAGATGAAGCAACTGTACCAGGTATACCTGAGGAGTTCCTTGCGGTCGTTAACCACGCCGTGGGAATTGCTCAGCAAATTGAATCGGAACCGATTCCGAACGTTAAGGCAGATCTTTGTATTGTGAACTTCTACCAGAAAGGTGGACGGTTGGGATTACACCAAGATAAGGACGAGTCACCCGAGTCTCTAGTAAGGGAGTACCCGTGGTGTTTGGTCCATTGGTGATACCGCAGTGTTTTATATATGGCGAGCAGAAGCGTGGTGACCTCGCAAGGAAGTTAGTGTTGAAATCAGGTGATGTGTTAATTATGGGTGGACAATCAAGGATGTTATACCACGGTATCAAGAAGATCAAACTGAATACCGCACCATCAGCAGTGGTAAATGCCACACATCTGAAACCCGGACGTTTGAATTTGACTTTCAGGCAGTTTTAGCCTTGTGAAATCATGTAATGTATTAAGCCAGTTGTATGCTAAGGAAGCTATGTTTAACCATGTCTACAATGTAAACCAACTTATGGTGTAAGGAGTGTGTTATGAATAAGAGTTGTTGTTTTGGAGTGTGTCAACGTGATACTGTATACTTATGAGTTTGCAAATGAATTAGGCTGTGCACACGGAACGGGAGGTATGCTGAGTGTCTGCAATAAGGCAGAAGCCAGCAAGAGCGGCACAATCCTCACCGGTACCTTTCCAGTGAATGGCGTGGATGCATCGGTCTTGTTCGACTCTGGAGCCTCACATACATTTTTCGCTATCATTTGCGAAGAGGCTGGGGTTAGACGGTGAAGAGATGCCAGACTTTGTGGTCACTCTCCCGTCGAAAGAGCGGATCAGGTGTACCCGCTACTACCGAGATGTTGTTATACGTATCAGGGAGGAAGAGTTTCCGATCGACTTGATAGAGTTCGACGGACTTGGTTTTGATGTGATTATCGGGATGAACTGGTTGGAGCGGTACAAGGGTAGAATCCTATGTGCCGAGCATCGACTGCTTCTTCGGAGTCCATCTGGGGTTACTATATCATACCGCCAGAGGCCCAGGGAGCCTTCGACACAGATCATCACCGCCATGGCCATGTATCGTGAGTTACGACGAGGGAATGATGTATACCTCTGCTATGTCCAGGACATAGAGAGAGACCCTGAGTTTAGCCCAGATGTGCCGGTAGTCTCGGAGTTTCCTGATGTATTTCCTAAGGAACTGCCGGGCATGCCGCCAGCACGGGAGGTTGAGTTTGAGATTGATTTGATTCCAGGCACCGGACCTATTGCGAAGGCACCTTATCGTATGGCTCCAGCAGAGATGACAGAGCTCAAGGAGCAGCTGAGAGACCTACTTGACAAGGGCTTTATCCGCCCTAGTGTTTCACCATGGGGAGCGCCGGTCCTCTTCGTGAAGAAGAAGGACGGTAGCCTCCGCCTTTGTATTGACTATCGAGAGCTGAATGCAGTTACGGTGAAGAACCGTTATCCTTTACCACGCATCGACGACTTATTTGATCAGTTGAGAGGAGCATCAGTGTTCTCCAAGATAGATTTACGATCCGGTTATCATCAGATTGCAGTTAAGGACAGTGATATTGAGAAAACAGCGTTCAGAACCAGATATGGACATTATGAGTTTACGGTTATGCCGTTTGGTTTATCCAATGCACCAGCTAAGTTCATGGACCTGATGAACCGTTTGTTCCAAGATCAGTTGGACAAATCAGTGGTAGTCTTCATTGATGACATACTTGTGTATTCGAAATCGAGAGGTGAGCATGAAAGCCACCTGAGAAATGTGTTACAGATACTGAGGAAGAATCAGTTGTATGCAAAATTTTCTAAGTGTGAATTTTGGTTGGACCAAGTTTCTTTTCTTGGCCATGTGATTTCTGAGGCTGGGATCGCTGTGGATCCGGCAAAGATAGATGCAGTGCGCACCTGGCCTAGGCCGAAGACAGTTACCGATATCAGGAGCTTCCTCGGTCTGGCAGGTTATTATAGGAGATTTGTAGGGACTTCTCCAGTGTCTCGAAGCCGATGACTTCCTTGATGAAAAAGGATGCACCATTCGAGTGGACAGCCGACTGTGAGATTTCTTTTCAGAAGCTCAAGGATGCTCTGACATCTGCACCAGTCCTGACTATACCAGACGGTCCAGATGGTTTTGAGGTTTATTGCGACGCATCAGGCAGAGGTATGGGTTGTGTGTTGATGCAACACGGGAAGGTCGTAGCATACGCCTCCCGACAGCTGAAGAAGCATAATGAGAACTACCCTACCCACGATCTAGAATTGGGTACCATTGTCTTCGCATTAAAGATATGGCGACATCATTTGTATGGGGTAAGCGTGACAATTTATTCTGACCACAAGAGTTTGAAATACTTGTTCACTCAGAAAGAGTTGAACATGAGGCAAAGAAGGTGGGTCGAGTTCTTAAACGACTACGACATCAATTTACAGTATAAGGAGGGTAAGGCGAATGTGGTAGCTGACGCGTTGAGTCGCCGAGCACACTCTCTCCATTCGCTAGTCTCTCATACTAGCTTGGTTGAAGAGGTGCGGAGTGCTCAGATGACGGATCAGTATATGGTGGAGATTAGACAGAAGCTTATTGACGGCACATTCGAGGGTCAGAAGTACGACTTCAGACTCCACGATGATGACCTGATTAGGCTTAATGGCCGACTGTGTATACCTAGGAGTAGCGCTGAGCTGAAGGAGCGCATACTCAGTGAATCCCATAGTTCTACGACTTCGATTCACCCTGGAGCTTCAAAGATGTATAAGGGTATGAAACGTTATTTTTGGTGGGCTGGAATGAAAAAGGATGTAAATGATTATGTGTTGAGGTGTCTCACTTGTCAGAAGCTCAAGTTTGAGCACCGACGACCTGGTGGTATGGTGCAGCCAATGCCAGTGCCTGAGTGGAAGTTCCATGACATTCTATGGACTTTGTAGTATGGCTTCCGCCTACAAGGGGAGGTCTGAATATGATTTGGGTTGTTGTAGACCGACTGACCAAGGTGGCTCGATTCGTACCGATGAAGGACACCTGGAAAGTGGCTAAGCTTGCAGAGCTCTTTGATAGAGAGATTGTTAGACATCATGGTGTACCAAAGACGATTGTATCAGACAGAGATACCAGATTCTTATCGAGGTATTGGACGTCTACACGAGAAGCACTGGGTACAGAACTGAAATTGAGTACAGCGTTTCACCCACAGACAGATGGTCAGAGTGAGCGCACCATCCAGACACTTGAGGATATGTTACGTGCATGTGCACTTGACTTTCAGACCAGCTGGATTGATAAGTTACATCTGATCGAGTTTAGTTACAACAACAGTTACCATGCTTCGATCAAGATGTCTCCCTTCCAGGCATTGTACGGTAGACCATGCCGCACGCCTTTATGCTGGGATGAGTCGAGTGAGTCGGTCATTATAGGACCAGAGTATCTGGAACAGGTTCAGGCAGAAGTTCGCCAGATCCGGGCTAACATGAAGGCAGCTCAGGATAGACAGAAGTCGTACGCTGATGTACGCAGACGTGACCTGGAGTTCGCTGTAGGCGATCAGGTATTTCTTAGGGTATCCCCCATGAAGGGAGTGTTTCGCTTTGGCCAGAAAGGCAAGTTGAGCCCAAAATATGTGGGGCCTTATGTTGTGACGGAGCGGATAGGACCAGTAGCTTACAGACTTGATTTACCCGCCGAGCTGGGCAAGGTACATGATGTATTTCATGTGTCCCAGTTAAAGAAATATATGTCTCATCCGTCTCATGTACTTCAGCCTGAGAGGCTAACCTTAGAGCCGACCATGCGATCAGTGGAGACTCCCGTACGGATTCTGGATACTAAGACTCGAGACACTCGCCATAAGTCCGTGAGACTGGTGAAGGTCCTCTGGTCTAACCAGGACGTTGAGGAGGCCACTTGGGAGCTGGAAGATAAGATGAAGGCGAAGTACCCGTTGTTGTTTACTTCTTAGTGTTTATATGTATAGGGTACGGGGCGTACCCCTTTTTAAGGGGGGTAGAGCCGTTTCGGTTATGGATGTATTCGACATGTATTATATACATTGTCTATGTTATGTGGTATTATGTTGTTTGGACCTTGGGTTCCATGTTATGTAGGTATGTGGTTGATGTTGTTAAGAAAGTATTGTGTCATAAGTGATTCACATGTTTTAGAATATAAGATATGTGGGAAGTATGAACTTTGGGGACAAAGTTCTTTTAAGGGGGGTAGATTGAAATACCCCAAACCTTAATAAGTGGTTTAAATATTAAATAGTAAATTTATAAGACTAAAAAGAGTCTTAGAAATATTAGTAAACAATTTAATAAATAGTAAATACAATTAATTGCCAAAAATGAAAAATTGTCTTGTAAATGAGTTTTGAATGGCTAAATGTCCATCATTACTCTTTAATTAATATGTGTACTATTTAGTAACACATTTGGAAGTTTAAATTAATAAGAAATCAAGAATTTCGCTTCAAAGTGCCTTGTTATTATGAATAGTAACTAAAATAAGCTAGTTTGTAATATATGTTAAGTTATGTAAATTAATTGAGCAATAAAGACTAATTAACCCCTTTTGTAAAATGGGGGTCGGTTTGCATGTGGTGAATCACCACCCGTACCAGCTAATTGAGTAGATAAGTTGTAATTGAAAAAGCACTATTTGCTTTACATAATTAAATATCTTCAAAAGCAACTACAATCATTCATTCTCTCATTTCCTTACTATCTCACGTAGCCATCCCCTTCGCTGCTCCCTTCACGATCGAACAGCACACCACCAACATACAACTTCAAATCCTTATAACTTCTTGCTCACTTGTCCAAATCTAAAACCGAGACCACCGATCTCTTAGTTTCATCAAGCTCTTCGACTTAGTCCCTTCAAATCTTCAAGAGCTCCATTTTGGTGCCAAGAGGAATCTCCATGGGAAGAGCTTGAGTTCATCTTCTTACGTATTATTTTTCTTCTTTGCTTCAAGGTAAGGAAACTCAAAGAAAGATGGTGTTTCCTCCATGTTTTATGTTAACCAAAGGTAGCTTAAAATTCCTTTGGAAATAAACTTACGTTGTCTGTTGAAACTACCTAAAGAGCCAAAGGTAAATGACTTAGAAAATGTTCTCAAAGAGACTAGTAAGGGACATACGTACTGCTGTTTGTATTTGCAGGTGAAAGGCAAATATATTGTGGAAATTCGGTGTTTAAGATTTATGCAATTTAAATTGTGCACTACGTTGTTATGTGGTGTATATTTGGGTGAAGTTTTGAGTATAAGAGCGTACTGGGAAGTTTATATATCTGATAGGTGTAGAGAACTTGCGCAGCAGAACATGAAAAATTCCAGTACGTCGCTTTTGTATATTGGGTCCGGGACCTAAGTCATGGGACAAGTCCCGGACCATGAGTGCAAAAATTACCGAGAGTTGTACATAGAGATAGGTCCGGGACTTGGTTCTTGAACAAGGACCCGGACCAACCCCTTAAAAACAACCGAGAGAATTTGCTTAGAATGGTCCGGGACTTAGGACCTGGGTGAAGTCCCGGACCACCCCATTAAAAGAGACCGAGGGAATTTGTTAAGTATAGGTCCGGGACCTAAGTAAGGGACCAAGTCCCGGACCACTACGTAAATTTGGTTCTAAGTTATTAAATGATGTCTAAAGATGGGGATAAGTTAGAGGTGATGTTATAGAGTTATATAAGACATGTTAGGAGAGTTATTATGACATTTTAAAAGGTGGGAAGTTAAAACAAAATGTGGAAATGAGATAACTAGAAACGTGAAGTAGAAATGTTAATATGGACTAGTGCGTTAATTGACCGACGTTACTAAATGTGTTTAGGATTCTCTCAAGGTGGGAACCAGTCGAAGCAAGGACCAAGGTATGGTTTTCTTGCAGTCTGTTGCCTACCGGCTTACACCGGCTTGGGTGTTGTTTGCTTTTCTGTGTGTTACGACCTTATAAGACTAAGGCATGAAAAGGGTTTACAGTTGTTATATATTATGATGTTGAATTGTTATGACTCCTTTCCTTGGTGTGTCTAACAAGACCTAAACACTTGTTTGCGTGTGACTTAACAAGTTTATTTGTATGATCACTAACAAGTGCTAACCGGGGAAGTGAGGAGTCCGGTCATGTTCCGGCCACGCGTGTGATGGATGGGAGTCGATGTCTATCCGGTTCGACTCTCTTGGTGTATGTATAGGTTGTATTCCAATTTGGTTTCAACTTTCCCTTAGCTTATCCAAAGCTAGTTTACTGACTCACGTCGGGCCACATGGGCATACGAATGTTGTTTTCGGTGTGCTTGGGATTACTATATCCGACACGCCTTGGGTTTAAGTTAACCGTTCGATATAACTGGACGGTAACGAGGTTGGTAACGAGCTTAGCATGAGATTGGCAATAATCTCTAGGCTCACTATGTACACTAATTATGGTGGAAGGTTCCTTGTGTGAACCGATATATGGTGTTATGTATTATTGTTGTGCTACGCAATTTCCCTTGCTAAGCTATGTTATATATATGTTGGATGTTTAAAATGAATGCCATGTTATCATGACAATTGGTTGCGCGTATCCCGGTAGCCGATGGGCTGCGCGTTAACCATACCAGCAAAAGGTTGCTGACCCCCTCTGGGGGCTCCATATTTTTACTGCAGGATGAGGATCGAAGAAGCGGAGTGGCTCTAGATCCTAGGTTGTTGGAATACTTTTGGATCTTGTAAGATAAACCCGGGATGCGCCTGTGCTCCCGTAGTGTTGTTTATGTTGGTACTGTTGTTTACAGTGACATGTGTTTAAGGTTACAGTTGGTATGTAAAATAAATACTCGGTATGGTTTGGTTATGTTTATGTATGGATGTTAGGACCTATGCTCGGGAGTCTGATCATCAGACCGGTACTCTTGTATTTATTCTGCCTAGTTAACCACGTGGGTGGTTAACGGCGTTGTAGCACCATAGTGTTTAGTTGTTGTTTAGTTGTTTAATTCCGCTGCGAATTTCGGTAGTTGGTAAGTGCGTTGTAGGGGTGTTACAAATAAATGGTGGAAACACACTACAACTATCGAACCAATCCACGGTAACATAAACCTACGAACTCACTAGAACGTGAGAAAGTATACGAGAGTAGTAACCTCCCGATAACGGTTAGGGAACCAAATTGATTTAATCCACACAATAATTAATAGTGGAAGTATATGGGTAACCTCTACTAGAGGACTTGATAATTGTTCAAACAATGAACCTTGAGTAAGTAAAGCATGGTAAGGGATCACCAAACCCCTTAGAAAGATAGTCGAATCACAATGAGAGGAACTGACAAAAATAAACAATGTCACGAACTTGAGAGTATTCAATAAGTTGGTTATAACCTTAATTCTTAGAATACTATACATTGAGGAAATTCCCTAAGCCAATAGATGTTATCGAGAGAGATACTTCTAGGCTAATCCTTGAGATTATGAATTGACTCCGAGAGTAGAGTTTTGGGAATTTGAGTAGTCCGGTAGAGAACTGGACATTGGTGGACTTGAGGAGCTTTATGCTTAGCCCTTTTGTATTTTTAAGCCCGGTGGTGGGTCTTGTGTATGACCCTGCCCGGAGGTCATGAGTAATGACTTAACATATCCCTTTGAGTATTGAGAACTGAATTGAGAACTTGAGTATTTGAGTATTGACTTGAGTATGTGAGTGTTGAGAATTAAGTGGGGACTTGAGGGACTTGAGAAGTTGAGTTGAGTGGAGGATTGTGTTGAGCATTGTATACCTTATGAGATTGTGAGTAAGAGTACCCAAGAGAGTGGGTAAGACAATGAGTAATTGAGTAAGGCATAGTGAGGTAGAAACCCTTGTGGAGGGTGATTTTTCGGTATGAGGGGGGTCTATCTAAGTATGGTCTGACTTAAAAGCCGGGACCTTAGAAAAATGCCATTCTGTGGAGGGTCAAAACTTGTCACCTCGGCATCCCTCAAATACCTACTTCATCATCCATCTTTCCGAGAAAGCTTAATGGGGAGTGTTAGTGAATACTACACCCGCTCTCAATGGGCTGCACGCGGACGTATGCCTTAAGGGAGGAGATTGACTAGAGTCACCACCTAGATTGACCTAAGGAACTAGGAAGGGAGGAAAAGGGTTCTAAGAACCGTTAATTGACTTTGATGATTTGTTGCCTATGGATAGGACTTATCTGATCATACTAGAGATTCTGTGTGGATTCGCACTGGGTTACACCCCTTAGAAGTGGCAACGACCACGTCTTCGGATTGGTGCCCGAGGAAATGTAACACCCCAACTACAAACTGTACACTTAGCCATCAATCGCAGCGGAAATCACATCATAAACACTAATCAAGGGGGCGGTGTTACACACCGTTAGCCACCCACGTGGCTAACAAGGCTAATACATACACAATGTAGCGGTCTGATGGACAAGATTACCGAGCACTACACTTTACATTACAAACCATTTCTAAACTGAAATACATACATTTACATTACAACTGTACCGAGTCTATACTTTCTGTTACCGATTAACAAACTTCGGTTTTACATCCCTTACAACTACATAAACAACTAAATAACTATCCAAGTATAAACAGCTACCCCGTCCTACTCTCGAACGGCTGCCAGCTCCATTGTACCTGAAAAGTATGGGGGCCCCCCAAAGGGGGTCAGCACCTTTGCTGGTATGGTAATCGAGCAGCCCGCATACTACCGGGCCATGCACAACTATTTATCGTCTGAGCATGCGGTTAATTATATTTGAAACATGAATGAAACTATACACACATATCATGCTTATAAATCACACATCCAATGAATACGATACAAACATAAGATTAACACATCACATTGGTTAGATCACATTATTGTGTTCTTTGGCCCTTGGGGGTTCTACCCTAATGGGGCTATTCCTTGCTAGACGACATATACCCATTTAATCGGGTTATACTTAATTTCCCCTTATATTTGTACGGGGTTGATTTCGGAGATCAACGTACACAACATAACAACATACTTCACTTAATAACATGTACACAACTTAATAGTGTTCTTCTTAGAGAACGTGCACTTTACTTAGGATGTGCCGGAGGAAATATAGGCCCGAGCACACCGTACACACTTACTTCACTTAGATGTGTCGGCCGTAATATAGGACCGATCACACCATACACAATTTCCTCCTAGCTCCATAATGATGAGGTAGGTAAGCCTTGGTTAAGCTTGTGGGTGGTTGTAATCTAAGGAAGGAAAACCACCGTAACATAACAGAGTGGGAGTTAATTCAAATATATACATCAACTCTCAAACAACGCGCGCGACCGGAACGACCGGATTCCTCACCCCCCATAATATATACATATTAGTTAGAAGTTCTTTTATGGAACTTATCACATTCATACACCATTTGGTGTTAAGCTTGGTTAATCACACACAACGGAGGTAACATACCATCCGACATACATGAAGAACAACAATCGTTAGAAAATGGCATACTACAAAGGAAGCACACATCACACACAACCACATTATACAATTAACACACTGATAGCCGTAGTTAGAACGTTCCCGTAGGTTGGGACGTTTAATCCGAATACCGATCTCTTATGTGACCCTAGAGTCGGTTAAATACGGTTTAACACATGTTGAGGTTAAACGGTATCGGAACTATTTACGCCACATAAATGAATTACTGTAAACTCATTACATGCTTAATCTTGCAAGGTGGCAAACATACAGAAAAAACACATTGACATACAAGCCGGTGTAACCCGGTAGGACACAGGTTGCAAGAAAACCATACCTGTCACCGAGGTCCACTCTATTGTGTCCTCTTATGTTCCTTGAATAATCTTTGAACAACTGGTAACATTACATTTGTTTCCATTAACATCGGGGCAATACAATTGTTAAACGACTTGTGCGCCCATAGTTAACCCCGTTACCCCGTTATACTTAATTTTACTCTTGTGATCTTAAGTTCACAACTCGCACATCAAACCTAACACTTGTTTACACATTTTAAGGCCTTTACATGTCACCAAACAAGGCCTAAACATCATCTAAAACCATTACCATCCAATCACCCATCATTAGAAGGCTTAAAAAAAAAATTCTTCTCTGGTCTGGACCGCGGGCGGTCCCAAGGGCGGTCCACAACAGAAGCTACACGGTTTTGCAGATCTGCACTGGACCTCCCCACAGGGGCGGTCCAGAACAGACCCCATTTTTAAAACTGTTTTCTACACATTTTGACCCAAATTACCCCAATCTTTTTCTACTTGTCCACAATTTCCCATTTTCATACATGTTTAAAAACACCTTAAAACATGCACTAAACCTCTTTAATCTTGGTTTAATCCACCAACCCAATTCTTGCTCAAAATTCAACAAATCCAAATTCTACATTTTGCATTTTACACTCTTTGCATTTTTCTTCTTCTTGCTTGCTTCTACCTCCCATCAAACTTACCAAATCATCAATGGCCATACTAATCATTCCTACATAAATGCACTTCTAAAACCCACATTCTCCTTGTTTCACAAGTTACAAACACCCACTCTTTTTCTTGAAATTCCAAGTTACCAAGCATCATTATGCTATAGATTTTGCACTCTCTTATCTCCATTCTCCATGTACAACTACAAGGCTATTTAACCACTCTACTCAACACTACAAACACCTAAGTTCTCCCATTCACCATGCCATCATCAAAACACTCATTTCCTACCAAAATTTTGCCATAACCTCCCCATAAACCTAACATCTCCACCTTCCTCAATTTTCACCATATCAAATCCTAATCTAGCCACACCCTTACAAGGGTCCTACCAGCACACAATAAATCCTCAAAGTCCATCAACAACAACATAACTCCAAAATCTCAATAAACCACAATATAAACACAAACGCAAAAACTTGGCTCCAAGGCCCTTTTAATTCAATAATTCAATTAATTTCACAAATCTCTCCAAAATCAACTAAACACAATTGGAGGGTTAAAAAGAAGCTCAAAATCAAGAAGAAAAACAAGGTATCAAAGAGGGTAAAAATCGGCCAACACCATGGGTGGAGAAAAATGAGGTTTTTCTTGGAGATTTTTACCTTAAGAGAGAGAGGAGACTCCAAGCTCAATTTGATGTCATTTTCTCTTCAATGTGAAAAAACCCATGGAGATGAAGTTCATCGTTTTGAAATCGGAAAAGAAAGGACGATAGAGGATATGAGAGGAAGAAGAATATGTGGTTATATTGTGTTTTGAGCTTTAATGAGGCTTGGGCATGAGGTTGAATATAGAGAGCCATGGGAGACCTTCAAAAAACGTCCAAACCAGCAGAGAGGAAGAGGAGTCGGCTGGAGGAGGAAGGAAAGAAGAAAGAGAAGAAAGAGAGGGAAAAAAATAAAGGAGGAGAGGAGTGTGTTTGCTTTTGTACTTTTTCCTCTTTTCTTTTTCTTTCTAACTAGCTAGTATTAGAGAGGGGCTGTTCTATCTAATTAAAAACCGGCCCCTATTATAACATGTAAGCTGGAGCGTTCTTCGTCTTTTACAGAAAACGCTCGTTATTTTACCCAGTTTAGCACTATTCACTAACTAGGCCCGTTTTCTGGAATTTCTCGTTTAACTAATTCTAGTGGCTCTTAGGGTCCCATTAGTGTTTAATTATAGTATATAATCAACTATAATTTTTACGGGTCATTTGACCGTTTTAAGTCATTTTTGGGTTTTCTCGAAAAACGCGCTTTAAGACTCCGTTAGCATTTTTAACGCATTATTTGGATCCGTTTTCTTCCGGAATTTTTCCCACATGTTCTAAGTATGTATTTAGGGTATAAAAATATATTTATAACCCTAGTGAAGGTTATACCTCCTAAAATAATTAAATATGTGTTTTCACGTTTTTGACTTTACGTATTTTCTTTTTCTTTGGTTTTTATTTCTCACCAATGATCTTAAGGACTTAATTAGCCTTAGAAAATCATAATTACATAATTAATTAACATATTAAGGTTTGGGGTATTTCATTTCAATCTACCCCCCTTAAAAGAACTTCGTCCTCGAAGTTCACAATTTCCCTCATATCCTTTAATCAGAACACTGGGATTATTTGCAAGATACAACTTCCATACTAAAGCAAACTTTACATAACAACCTCGGACTTAACGGTTCGGGTAACATATCCACATCCATACATGACACGCTTACATAATAACCTCGGACTCAATGGTCCGGGTAACATAACAACATTTTACTTCATAACAACCCTCAGATTCTCAGGTCTGGGTCACATAACAACATTCATACTTTAAGGTTTGGATAGCATATCACTTTCAGGCTCATAGGCCTGATAATCTACCACCATATCACACAACATGTCTAGCATGTATAACAAACAGAAATACCTTTTTCGTCTCTTCACGGCTCAAGTCCCATGTCGAGTACATATACACTGTGATCCCGCAGAACCCGGTCGCGCGATGGACACCTTCTGGTTCCCGTTCCTTTGGGAGATCAAAACAATCACATACATTTTTAAAAATATGCTTCCCATGTCGCCGGTCCGAAGACAAAGGCTCATACGCACTCAGCTCGTGAGCAAGTAATACGAAAATATTCTTTATGGGGTTAAATAGAACAAATCCTTTATTGGAAGGATACTAATTGAAAATCCTATACGAGGTCAAGTAAAAGAAATCCTTCCTTTGAAGATACCATTTAAGAATCTTAGAAATATTAATTGAAGTCTTGAAAATACCAATTGAAAATTTGAAAACACCAATTTAAAATTCTTTTGAAAACACAATACAACTCCAAGTCCAATTATTGTTAACTGCATCTTATTCTTGATGTGATTATTTGTGACCACTTATAGGGAGTTTCAAGAATCATCCAACCCTGATGTGATCAGTATCAGTGTTGAACTATCTCTCCACCCCAATTTGTGTTCAGTTTCACTTGATCGCATGCAAATCAAGTTCCACCTCCCACTTCAATTTCAAACAAGCAACTACTTCAAACATTTACCATTTTCTATCTTCCAATCCTTCTAGTCATAATCATTACATCATCCAAGGGATGGAGCTCCGTCCATCAATTATCTCCATTCCTTTTAATCAAGTTACATAGGGAATTACCTCTCGCTAGGTTCTATGTCGGTGTCATACTTCTTCATAAATCACAATACTCTATATATATATATATATATATATATATATATATATATATATATATATATATATATATATAATTTATCAAATACAATACACTGTTTTACATTTAGTATTATATGAACATACATGGTCGGGGTTTTAGTTCCCAGGAGTTTCTTTACTCCCTTACACTTGTACTCTCACACACCACTTATAACAATGGTATTCGCATCTTCTGTGCACAGTTACCATAATTAAACCATAAATGGATACGTATGTTCATGTACCCTACGCACCAATCATCAGAACAAAGTATTTTATGTTATACATCACATCATAATAAATTATTTTGTGCTACGCACAACATCGTTCTTGTACACTTGTACGTAAACATTGACTAAGCGTTTTTGCGCTCTACCCTCCTTAAAACGGATTACGCCCGCGTAATCTACCATATGTTATTTCTTAACATTGGTTTAAAGTGTTTTAACTTCCACGCAGTTTTTTATACAATGCGTTCTGGTTAGAGGATCTTAACCATATTGGCGGTTGAGTCCCTAAACCAAGAATTCTCATTGGTGTTTATTTAACTCATAACCGGTTTCGGTTCTGGCCTGTGAGGCTTCTAGGTGTTAATAATTATCCATTTATTCGTACTCGCAATGCACATTCTATAACTGAAGCATGGGTTCACTAGCCTCTGCTGCGCAACTCTGATAACTTTAGAGCTTAGTTTGCCCCATTCGTTATTCTTAATGTATTGTATATCTCCCATTTATCACCTTTATCTTGGTAATGGTGGTTTCTCAACCGACGCGTGGTATCTCTTACCGTGAGCGAATTCGGTGAGTTACAACCTTCTATCCACTTCCATGATAATTTACTGTGTATGCTGCTATGTATTTCACAATGATTAACTTGATTTCTTCCAACTTATTGTCGGTTGAGATTGAGCTACTACCTAATGTGTAGTGCTCTCTCGGTTATTTCCCACACTTGAGGTATATTCCATACCGATATTTGGTATTCCGTGTTACTCCAGTCACTTATTGCTAACCAGGCCTCCATGTTTGGTTTCGTACAAGTACTCTTTCATTGGTACGACCTTGCATTTCCTATGCGTCGGTCTTATAGCGTTATAAATCTTTTTCTACTTCTACCACAATTAACATCTTCCCAATTCCTAGCTATCCCACTCGATCATTACTACGCAAGTGGAATACTGTAACACCCCAACTACAAATAACACACTTAACAACTTTTTGCAGCGGAAATCACAACTCACATCATAACTCAACTCTTTGGTGTTCCACGCCGTTAGCCACCCACGTGGCTAACAAGGCTAACATACATACATCGTACCGGTCTGATGGACTAAACTCCCGAGCAACTACACATTAATCCCGTTCCATGTCCAACATTCATTATACACTTACATTACAACTGTACCGAGTAATTACCAACTAGCGCCGATACAATTTCGGTCTTACTACACCTATAATATATCCACAATTCTCATGTCTACCACATACAAACACTACCCCGTCCTACTCTCGAACGGCTTCCAGTTCCTTGTACCTGAAAAGTATGGGAGCCCCCAAAGGGGGTCAGCACCTTTGCTGGTATGGTAATCCCGCCCCACATGCTACCGGGCCACGCACAACTATTTGTCGTCTTAGCATGCGGTTGATTTATTTCAAACATGCACAAACTCACACACATATCATGCTTATAAGCAAACATCCATTAATAGAATACATACACAAGGTTAGCACACTCAACATAACAACACACTTCACTTTATAACATACACAACTTAATTTCACTCTTCTTAGAGTACATGAACTTCATTTAGGGAGTGCCGGGGTGATATAAGCCCGAGCACAACATACATACATTTTCTTTACTTGAGTGGCGGCCTCATATAGGACCGATCACAACATACATAATTTCCCCCTAACTCCAATAGTGATGAGGTAGGTAAGCCTTGGTTAAGCTTGTGGGTGGTTGTAATTCAGGAAGAAAAACAACCATAACATAACAGAGAGGGAGTCGAGGCAACATAGGCGTCAACACCCTAACAACATTTCACATAATTTCCCTCCTAGCCCGATATGGAGGTCGGGTAGGTAAGCTTTGGCTAAGCTAGTGGGAGGTCGAAATCCAATGAAGGAAAACAACCCTAACATAACAGGATGGGAGTTAATTCTCATATATGTATTAACTCCCAACACAACACGCACGACCGGAACAACCGGATTCCTCTCCATACATATACTTATTAGTTAGAGGTTCCCTTATGGAACTTATCACATACATACATCACATAGTGTTACTAACTCGGTTAGACACATAAGGGAAGTCATATCCCATTTCAACAACGCGGGTAACAGTATCCAACATCAACAACATATTAACAAGTCACATACATCACGCATTGTCAAAACATACAATAACGCACGGATAGCCGTAGTTAAAACGTTCCCATGGGTTGGGACGTTTGTTCCGAATACCGATCACTTATGTGAACCTAAGGTCGGTTAACTATTATTTAACACATAACTAGGGTTAAGTGGTATCGGAATTAATTACGCCACAATAATGAATTACTATAAACTCATTTCATGCTTTATCTTGCAAGGTGGCAAACACACAGAAACACGCATTGGCATACAAGCCGGTGTAATCCGGTAGGACACAGGTTGCAAGAAAACCATACCTTACACCATGGGTTTATCTTTACCGGGTGATCTCCCGTTCCTTGGTTCACACTTGTTCAACTGATAACATTCAAATGTTTTCATTAACATCGAAGCATTACGGTATGTAACACTATACTCCCGTACTTAACCCGTTGTTTCGGTTTTTAACTTTGTGTACTTAAACTCACAATTTTCTCACATCCAACCTAACACTTGTTTACACCATCTAAGGCCTTTAAAACTCACCAAACAAGGCCTAATCAACATCTAAAACCATTATCATTCACTTCCCCATCATAACAACACTTTAAAACACATTCTGGTAAGTTTTTAGCATGGTCCGGGTTTGTGTCCGGGGTTACAAACCCGGACCAACCCTGGAAGACACGTTCTGGACATTTTTCTATGTGGTCCGGGTTTGTGTCCGGGTTTACAAACCCGGACCACCCCCTGGGATGAACTTCTGTCGTGTTTTTGCTATGGTCTGGGTTTGCAAACGGGTTTGCAACCCGGACCACCTCTGGAACTGTCAAAATTTACAGTTTTTGAGCAGTTTTCAACCCCTAATTCACCTCTAATCATTTCCTAAACTTTCCACATGTTTCCTACATGTTTAAACACACTAAAACATGTACTAAGCCACTTCAAAACATAGGTCCATTCCTTACTCAAATTTCTTGCTCCCATTCTTAATTTTTCCATTCTCTGTTACACTTATGCACACTTGTGCTACAGATTTTCACCTCTTGGTAATTTGCATTTATTCTACTCCATTTGACCATTCCAAATCCTCTAAGACAATGCACTTCTCTTACCTAGATTCATGCCTCATTCTTAAAGTCTTAAATCCTCTTTGTTTCCAAAACTCCTAAGGCACTTAAACAATATCTTTTGCTACAGATTTTTGCACAAACCTTCTGTACTTAAACAAGCATTCCCCGAGTGGTCTACTAACTCAAATCAATTCCCAACAACACCTAGTTAAACAGTTAAACCCTTCCAGCTCACATCACCATCCAAACTTCTACATTTCTACCGAAATTTTGCCATGACCTCCCCATAAATCTACATACTCCCAATCATCAAATCTCACCAATTTCATTCCTAGTCTAGCCACACCCTTGAAGGGTCCTAACAGCACATTACAATTCCTCCAAAACCAACTAAACACATTCCAACATATATTTCAATCCATAATTTTGGGTTCATTAATTTGTTTACCCATCCCAAACACTTAAACAATTTAGAACAAGGTTTAAGGTGAACTCCTTACCTTAATTTCACAAGTCTCCTTAATTCATCTCTTGCTCCCCATCTTCTCCAAAATCATTTAAGAGGGTATGGAGTTTCCAAACTCCATCCCAACATTCCACAAACACACAAACACCCACAATTAATTATCTAAACCCTTAGAAACTCAATTAAATCAAAGGGCTAGAATTAGGGTTTACCTTTTGAAGCTTTTAAGAGGGATTTTCACCCTTGAATCAAGAGGGCATTTACTCCACCATTTAGAGAGTTGAGACAAGGCTCCAAAACAAGAGGAAAACAAGGTGAGCAAGAGAGCAAAATCGGCCACCATGGAAAGTGGAGAGAGAGAATGACTTTTTCTTGAGGATTTTTACCTTAGGAGGAAGATGAGGCTCCAAGCTACCCATTGATGCCATTTTCTCTTCAAATGGGAAAAACCCATGGAGATGAAGTTTATCATTTTCGGATTTTGAAAAGAGAGAAATGTAGAGGAATGAGAGGAGTTCAAATATGTAATTTATTTTCGATTCGGAGCTTAAATGGAGCTTGGGCATGAAGAGGAAGTGAGCTAGCCATGGGAGCTCTTGTTACAGCTCAAAATCGCTGGAGGTGGGAGAAGGAGGAAGGGGCTCACGATGGAAAAGAGGAAATGAAGGAGAGAGAAGAGGGAAAAGTAGAATAAAGGAGAGAGAAATAAAGTGTATTTTTTTTTCTTTTCTTTCCTTCTTTCTTTTCCTTTCTTTCTTTCTATTTTATTGTGTGTAAGGGGAGGCTTTTGACTAGTCAAAACCGGCCCCCTTTATATATATCAGCTGGAGCGTTTTTCGTTTTTTACAGAAAACGCTCGTTTATTTACCCGGTTTTAGCACTATTCACTAACCGGGCCCGTTTTCCGGAATTTTCTTGTCTATTTAATTTTAATGGTTATTATTCTCCCATTTATGTTTGTTTATAGTTATATGATCAACTATAATTTTTACGGGGTCGTTTGACTGTTTAAAGTCACGTTTTCGGGTTTTCTCGAAAAACGCGCTCTAAGACTTCGTTAGTGTTTAAACGCACTGTTTGGATCCGTTTCCTTCCGGGATTTTTCCCACACGTTCCTAATGTGTAATTAAGGTATAAAAATATATTTATAGCCCTAATGAAGGTTATGTACCTCCTAAAATAATTAAATACGTATTTTCACGTTTTGTGATTTTTACGCATTTCCTTTTTCTTTTTGGATTTCATTTCTTCACCAATGATCTTAAGGACTTAATTAGCCTTAGAAAATTATAATTACATAATTAATTAACGCATTAAGGTTTGGGGTATTTCAAATACCAAAACACTCAGTCATACAGAGTGCAGAGGCGTAAACTCTTGGCAGTAAATCTCTTATGCGATTACAATAGGAATTGATACTGTGTTTCACTGAGATTCTTATCACGTAATACTGGCTACTAGCTTACTAGCTAGTTTATTTGCTATCAGTTAGCGTTGTATCTCCGCTGGGTTTAACTCAAAGCTGTGCTTAGTTGCCATATTATCGTTTAACAATTCTTATACAATGGTCGCTTATTGCGCACCGTATCCTCACTCATTATACTACATCAACTTACACTGCATCCGCTATTATATTAGCTTTTGCCATTACACTGTCTTTCGCCACTTATTTGGCTGATTGCTGAATACGCTATTCTTCGAGCCATATGCTCCTTGAGCGTTATTTACTAGACATTTAGCATCACACACCTATGGTGGTTGCTATTAGAATTATTACTCTTCCGGCCTCCACAACTGGTACAACACTTCTTTTCGTATTATTCTTATTCAAATCATTCCTGGGTAGTAACCGCATGGTCAGTCTTTAACGTATTTCTTGAACTTGGTGCACATAACTACCGCTCTCGCGGTTTCACAATATCGAGAGGTATCCCCACTCTTAAGGCAGTGGTTCGTTCTCAGCTCTGTTTACTTGTATAATATATACTCCTGCAATGGATCAAATTCACATAACACACTTTGTTTGTGGCTTATAAGCCTTATTGCCTTGAGCTGTGCTCATTATAAGCTGTTCATACAAATTTTAGTTCTTCATACGCCATCACATGGTTTGGAGGTTGTATTGGGCTCCATGACAAGGTCGTTGCATCACTCTTCCTTTCATGGGATGCCCCTTAGGAATGTCAGTCTGTCTCCTGACGACCTATGTTTAAACTGAGTGTTAGTTTCAACCCTTGCGTTTCTGTCATGTTATTTCGTTCAACGATTGTTGACCCAACACCCTTCAAGGTTTGCTCATGTATATTGATAAGTTATGCCATCACATCTGGCTTGCATCTTTTGGTATGTTTAGTTAGCGACGTCGTTTTGCGTTCTTAGCTGGGTTTACTATCCTCTTGTGTGAAGATCGATATTCCCTGGTAGTCTAAGTAACCATTCTAGGAGTTTCATCCCGTTCATCGCACCTTAACGTGTCCACATTAGGCATCTGCCTTGTCGTGTATAGGTTGGGTCATCGTGCCAGCTATCATGTTTTATCCCTCGGGATTCTTGAGACATATTCTATGTCTTTTCTTACCAACCAGTGCACTTCGCACTTCCTAATTCTTAAACATTCCCTTGAAATAAACTCATTAATTTCTTTAGTCTCTTTGACTAAACTGGGTTCCATTACTTCAAGCATTCTTGGTAGTCCGTTGCTCTTGTTTAACTTTACTGCTGACCGTAGTATGGAGTCGACTACTTCCCGTGTTCCAGACTCTACGCGTATACATAAGTGGGGTACCCTACTGATACATTGCTACTTACCCGACTAACCCATAAGTAGGTTTGTCAGGCCCACAAGCTCCTATCGGAGTGCACTCGTCCACATTTCAGTTGGTACACTCGTAGTGTCCAGCACACGCCTAGATGAAGTATGCTATTGTCAACTCCCTCATATCGTCCTATGACAATGCACCTTGGTGCTTTCTGAACTTAATTAAGGGAAATTTATCCATTGTCTGTATTAAGTACGAACTGGATTCCTTCCCTCGGGTGAATACCCTCGGGTTGTAGGATTGTTCTGAGGTTGCTCAAATATAACTAGGTGAAACTTCCCTACTGCGTGGCGCTGAGGCCGGTGTAGGTCTTCTGGTTTTGGTTTTAATGAAAATATGAAGTTTGAGAAAAATTTGGGCTTAAAAGGCGGTTTGAGATGAATATGAGTTGGAAGAAAATTTAGGTGTGAAAACAGTTTGAAATAAATCTGGGTTTAGAAGAAAAACTAGGTTCATAAGAAAATTCTTCCTGGTATTGAAAATGTCTTCACGCTTTGACCAAGTCTAGCTTCTCGCTGACTGATATATCTTCACATATAATGGTTAGGCCACTAAGCCCTTCTGGTCTTCACTCTCCGACTTCTTGGATTCGTGATTCTATAATTACTTCATTCACCCAAGCGGTACTCCACTAAGTACTTCGTAGTTATTAAATTTTTTTTTCCAAATAGCCCCGTTATAGCAGCACTTGCCATGGCAAGTGCGGCATGCAGGCTGGCTATTGGTTCAACATGTACTGGTTGCGGTACTACTCCTATCATTACAGTATTTGGTAGCCTTGCTGGCTCTTACCTTGACCTTACAGTCTTGATAATAGAACATTCGAGCGACTCTCATTGGTCTTGACATGGTAGTCGTTAACTAGGGTGACTCTCCATCCATTTAACTTTGTGTTCCACCTTAATGTTCGTCCCACGCATTTGCCGTGGTTACCGAGAATTGATTTTGTTTAGGTACTACTTCGTAGTCCT
Source organism: Limonium bicolor (assembly GCA_023374045.1). Lineage (NCBI taxonomy): Eukaryota > Viridiplantae > Streptophyta > Magnoliopsida > Caryophyllales > Plumbaginaceae > Limonium > Limonium bicolor. Next base: position 278,562,177 of record CM041776.1, read on the forward strand.
TTTGATATATGTTTCATAAATACTCCCATAGTGATCTAAACTAAGATAATCGGGTATTACAGCCTCCTTGGCGTTGTAGGTTTGGAAGCATCCAACCTTGACTAGTTCCTTAGTCGGTTACTATACCATTGTCAGCATTATTTAACAATTGTGGTCCCGTAGACATGCGTCTCGGGTTTGTTGCTCCTCCATTGTCCGCTTTGTGCACAGTTAGTGCTTTCTTTCTTGTTGGCTGGGTTTCCTCAACTGCTAGGCATGTCGACCCAGGTCGCCGGAAATTTCATTCTCTTGTAAATAGGACTCTTCATTTCTCCGCTGTCAGGTGCGGTTAATGTTGTCTAAAACGGGAACCGTCTCCGGGATCTCCAGTTTCTTGAAATCTACCGTACAACTGGTTCTTACTGAAACAGTTCATAACAGCCAGATTGGATTGTTCCGAGTATGAGAGGACTTTCCATCTCTCTGGCATTCTTCCCTGAGTTATAAAACAGGGACTGTGGAGGATGGGAAGGAGGTTGTAGGTTTCCAGTACACACTGGTAATTCCTAACTAGCGTATCTCTCACGCTATCACTCAACCCTTAACCTAAAGTACTAAAATCCTAACTCGGTACTTCCTAAGCTCTGTAATTCAGTCATCAGAGCGATACTTCACTCTGATACCACTTTTTGTAACACCCCAACTACAAACTGTACACTTAGCCATCAATCGCAGCGGAAATCACATCATAAACACTAATCAAGGGGGCGGTGTTACACGCCGTTAGCCACCCACGTGGCTAACAAGGCTAATACATACACAACGTACCGGTCTGATAGACAAGATTACCGAGCACTACACTTTACATTACCAACCGTTTCTAAACTGAAATACATACATTTACATTACAACTGTACCGAGTCTATACTTTCAGTTACAGATTAACAAACTTTGGTTTTACATCCCTTACAACTACATAAACAACTAAATAACTATCCAAGTATAAACAGCTACCCCGTCCTACTCTCGAATGGCTGCCAGCTCCATTGTACCTGAAAAGTATGGGGGCCCCCCAAAGGGGGTCAGCACCTTTGCTGGTATGGTAATCGAGCAGCCCGCATACTACCGGGCCACGCATAACTATTTGTCGTCTGAGCATGCGGTTAATTATATTTGAAACATGCATGAAACTATACACACATATCATGCTTATAAATCACACATCCAATGAATAGGATACAAACATAAGATTAACACATCACATTGGTTAGATCACATTATTGTGTTCTTTGGCCCTTGAGGGTTCTACCCTAATGGGGCTATTCCTTGCTAGACGACACATACCCATTTAACCGAGTTATACTTAATTTCCCCTTATATTTGTACGGGGTTGATTTCGGAGATCAACGTACACAACATAACAACATACTTCACTTAATAACATGTACACAACTTAATACCGTTCTTCTTAGAGAACGTACACTTTACTTAGGATGTGCCGAAGGAAATATAGGCCCGAGCACACCGTACACACTTACTTCACTTAGATGTGTCGGCCGTAATATAGGACCGATCACACCATACACAATTTCCCCTAGCTCCAATAATGATGAGGTAGGTAAGCCTTGGTTAAGCTTGTGGGTGGTTGTAACCTAAGGAAGGAAAACAACCATAAGATAATAGAGTGGGAGTTAATTCAAATATATACATCAACTCCCAAACAACGCGCGTGACCGGAACGACCGGATTCCTCACCCCCCATAATATATACATATTAGTTAGAAGTTCCATTATGGAACTTATCACATCCATACACCATTTGGTGTTAAGCTTGGTTAATCACACACAAGGGAGGTAACATTCCATCCGACATACATGAACAACAACAATCGTTAGAAAATGGCATACTGCAAAGGAAGCACACATCACACACAACCACATTATACAATTAACACACTGATAGCCATAGTTAGAACGTTCCCTTATGTTGGGACGTTTAATCCGAATACCGATCTCTTATGTGACCCTAGAGTCGGTTAAATACGGTTTAACACATGTTGAGGATAAACGGTATCGGAACTATTTACGCCACATAAATGAATTACTGTAAACTCATTACATGCTTTATCTTGCAAGGTGATAAGTGCGAAATATATCTATTTATAGGGATTTAATTCTTCCTATTTTTATAACTATTCATGTCATATTTCTCACTTATCATATGGTTTTCCTTTGATGTTATGATTCATTAAACTTGATATTACGATTCATTGAAATTGGTGTCATGATTCAATAACTAATAAGTGGTGAATTAGATAACAAACTCCGGAACCGATAAAAAATCATTATTATTTTTAGTGTATTATTATTGTTGTATGGTGTATTTTAAACCTTATATGATGAATCATGTATTTTTTATACATACCATATATTGTTTTGTATTATATTTTGTTTAAAATTTTTATTTTTATATGTTTTCTATGATACAATAAAATGAAGATATTGATTCACTAATTTTAATATTATGACTCATTAAAATTGATATTATGATTCATTAACTAATAAATGGTGAATTAGATAATAAACTTCGGAACCGATAAAAATCATTATTGTTTTGTAGTGTATTATTATTGTTGTATGATGTATTTTAAACCTTATATGGTGAATCACGTATTTTTCGTAAATATTGTTGTTGAAATATGTGACTACTTCTTCAACCTAGGCAGTGTACCTAATCGTTTTGCGGGATAGTGGAATTGTGGGGTGTCGAATTCTTGGGGACCTTGCTGTGGTTTAACTGATAGTGCAATTTAATCGAGAATTCTAATCAGACTACTGAACAGAAACTTATCATTTTTTGAGAGAAATTGTGGTTTAGAACTTAGTGTAAACAAAACAGTAAAAAGAACAATTAATTAAAACAGATTATAATAGCAGTTTGGAAACTCTTTTGTTTTTAGGAAGCACCCCGGGTTTTTTCGCTCACCTATTTTACTCAATTATATTATTGTAGACTTCCCCACTTTAGCAATAAACTCAAGAATCTTAATTAGTTTATTGACCGTTCCTGTCTAATAAACCCTGATTAACTTAAACAACAAGTGCAAATCTTGCTCAAGTTATTAATAAATTAATCGCATTATTAATAATTCCTATTGGAGACTGGTTAACCTATAGGTGAAAACTCACTTCTAGTCGTTAACCTGCTTTGACTTCTCTTGTCTAGAATCTTGTCTCAGCTCAGCACTGGCATTTTGACAAGAAACTACAAATATCACTTTAATAAATGGCCTAAATATTAGAGCGCATTAAGGAGGAGAATCAAAATATTGCTTGAACAGATTTATTAGAAAGTCTACGTAACACAGTTTAGTAAAATAAGCTTGCTTCTCAACCCGGGAGCTAAGGTTTTTACTCAGACATAATTATACAAACAGACGTCGTAAGCACGACAGCCATTAAAAAAAGTACAGTTAAGAAAAGAAAGAGCTCTCTGCATTCGTACGCACTGTATGGAATTTTGTGGAAGAAGTGTGATTTTGGGAGAGAACGTGAATATTACAGAGAGTTACTTCGGGCAAATGTGCGCAGGTTTTTCTGATGAAGTGGTAGTGTTTATATAGAGGAGAGGAAGAAGAAGAAAACAGAAGAAGAGCTGGAGCATGCGTGCTAGTGGATTAACAAGATAAGGGAGGTAGATGGATTGGGTTTACAGAACGCGTGAGGATTTTCAGGACTGTCGGCAGCCCCTTATCTTGTTGTCTGTAGGCGCCGCGAAGAGAAGAAGAAAACTGTTTCGCGCGTCATTCAGTCCGTCCGCCTGTGTCCGCCCTTCTGTCCGCCTAAAACTCACGCGGACGTCTCTGCGTCCTCCTCGCCTCCGTCCGCCCAGAACTCACGCGGACACAGCTGATGTCCGCGCCTCTGTCTTCCGTCCGCCCTCTGTCCGCCTAATGCTCATGCGGACGTCTCTGTTGTCCGCCCTCCTGTCCGCCCAGAATCATGCGGACGCAGCTGACGTCCTCACGCGGACAGAATAAAAATGTTTTCTATTTTCACGCGATCTTCAACCGGCTCCAGATTCTTCGTTATAAGTCCGTTTTACTCGCCGTTTGTTGCGTTGGAAAGCTTGTGAAATAAACTATTTGATTCCAACACTTTTTCCTGTATTTGATACATAAAATATCAGTCCATATCAAGACATAAATCTTAGGAAAAACATACGATAAGTGAGAAATATTATCCTGAAAGTGAGTAAGTATAGGGTAAATTAAACCCTTAAATGTCTATGTATTTCTCACTTATCAAACTCCCCACACTTATCTTTTGCTTGTCCTCAAGCAAATCTTTCTGACATAATGTTTAAACAAGTTAAACAGACAATAATCAAGTAAGGAGAGCACAGAAGAGGTAATTGCCAATCTTTTCAGATTTTAAAAGGGTACTAATAACATTAATTTTATTAGATATATTTCTCTATTTCTGAGAATAACTCTGTAGTCCTACAAAAGAAAGAGAAGTAATACCATGAGAATTCTGCTTTTAACCCTGAGCCAATCCACCATTTTCTTTCACATTCCTTGAACGACAAGGGGCATGAAGTAAAATCTTATTCCATTATACCTTTCAATGCCACATACTCATGATCCATAATGATGATTTTTTCATTTTTTTTTTGTACCGAATGCACAGATACTTCAATTTTGAAGTTCATTTTTCTTTCACCTCAGACTTTTCTCTCCACCCTTGTAGCGTTTTGGGTCTACTATCCCAGATACCGAGTACCTTAGGTAGCCGGGTGATGAAGCACCCCTAAGAACTTAATAACCGAGTGGACGAGGCCTGTTTAGGATCATCAGAATATGCCTGTTTGGATCAGAGGAGTACCTTGCCTTGTTCTTTTTCCACCGTTTCATTCCAATTCAAATCCAGGCTCAAAGTCAAAACAAAATTCAAATGATAATATCCTCAGAATTTTTTTGAGTAAGGAGCAGAGTGTTTTTTTTTTGTGTGTACCCTTTAAACCTGTTAATACCAGCATTACTCCCTCTATGGCTCCTTCTTTGATTATTAATCACTTAACAAATTTAAACACAGTGTCGAAAAAGAAAACTTAAGAGCAAGCTTTTGATTATTATCTCTCCCCCACACTTGAACCAAAGCAATGCCCTCATTGCATAGAAAGAATTAAAATAACAGGGCATGCAAACTACCTGGGTAATGATCAAAAAGCATGGTAATAAGAGATATTTAAATTTAAAGAGCAAGGTATGGATAGTGTACTCCCCTGATTTCATGCAGAATATGTAGTATAGCTCCCCCACACTTGAGTTCAGTTGTAGAATGATGTAATATGTACCTGGAATAAATATTCTAAACAGCCATAAGAACTCAAGTTAATTCTCCTCGTTCTTTCTTCTTTCTTTTTATTTCACTCTTTTTTTTGGCATAAATAAAATACAGAATATAAACACAATACAGATTAAAAAGATAGATAGTAGGGTGCCTCCTACCAAGCTGCCCATCTTTAAGGTCTTTGGCTAGACCGTACCTCAGTGATTCAAGTTGTAACTGGTTCTTTGAAAAGAAGCGCAGAAGCTTCTTCGTTATCCAACGTGTTTCCCATATATAACTTGATACGAGCTCCATTGACTTTAAATGATCCACCTTCTTATTGTAATTCCACCGCTCCATAAGGAGGTGATATTATTTTAAATGGTCCAGACCAGAAGGATTTTAATTACCTGGGAAGAACTTTAGTCTGGAATTATAAAGGAGGACATAATCTCCCACTTTGAAGTCTCGCTTGGCAATCATCTTATCGTGCCAACGCTTGGTCTTCTCCTTATAAATCACTGCATTTTCATATGAGTTGTACCTTAGTTCTTCCAGTTCTGTCAACTGGAACTTTCTTTTTTCACCGGCTTGTTGTAGATCGAAGTTCAACACCTTTAGAGCCCAATAAGATTTATGCTCTAATTCCACAGGCAGGTGACATGCCTTCCCAAAAACTAGTTTGTAGGGAGACACGCCGATAGGTGTTTTGAAGGCGGTACGGTACGCCCAGAGCGCATCATCCAATTTAATGGACCAATCCTTTCGAGAAGAGCTCACCGTCTTCTGTAGAATCCATTTAAGCTCTCTATTTGTTATCTCTGCCTGACCATTCGTTTGAGGATGGTATGGTAGAGCAACCTTATGTCGGACTCCATATTTCTTCAGGAGAGCATCAAACTGGCGATTGCAGAAGTGAGATCCACCATCGCTGATGATTGCTCTTGGAACACCGAATCGAGAGAAAATGTTCTTCTTTATGAACTTCATCACAACTTTACCATCATTAGTAGAGCAAGCAAGGGCTTCCGCCCATTTAGAGACATAATCGACTGCTACTAAGATGTATAAATTTCCAAAAGAATTTGGGAAGGGTCCCATAAAATCAATCCCCCAAACATCAAAATTCGACTTCTAGCATATTGTTCAAGGGTAGTTCATTACGGCGAGAAATATTACCTTGCCTTTGACACCGATCACAAGTAGATACAAAGGCATGACAGTCTTTGAAGGGTGTTCCAATAGAAACCGGATTCAAGTACCTTTGCAGCTGTACGGGTTGCACCGTGATGTCCGCCGGTTTCTCTAGAATGGCAATGGAGAAGAATATTTCTGATCTCTGTCTCTGGGACACATCTTCTGATAATACCATCTGCACAGATTTTGAAAAGAAATGGATCATCCCATAAATAATGTTTGACAATAGAAAAGAACCTTTTTCTCTGCTGATAAGTCATATCAGCTGGGATGATCTTTGTATCCAGATAATTTGCAATATCGGCAAACCAAGGGTCTCTTGCCATTTGAATTGTGAAAACTGCCTCGTCCGGGAAAAATTCATTGATGGGTCTCTCTCTGGTCCCTCCATTCTTGATAAGTGGTCAGCCACACATTCTGGATACCTCTCTTATCCCTTATCTCGATGTCGAATTCTTGTAGGAGAAGTATCCATCTTATCAATCTTGGTTTTGCATCTGCTTTGGCAAATAAATACTTGAGGGCAGAATGATCAGTATGAATAATGACCTTACTACCCAATAAATATGAACGGAATTTATCCAAAGCGAAGACGACTGCCAGTAATTCTTTTTCGGTGGTGGCATAATTTTTCTGAGCATCATTTAAAGTGCGGCTTGCATAATAAATTACTCTCAGAACCTTATCCAATTTCTGGCACAAAACAGCACCCACCGCATAATCACTGGCGTCACACATAATTTCAAAAGGTTGTGACCAGTCTGGTGATACAACAATAGGAGCGGAGACAAGTTTTTCTTTCATCAAATTAAAAGCTGCTAAACATTCATCAGAAAAATGAAATTTAGCATCTTTTGTCAGTAAAGTGCAGAGAGGCTTAGAAATCTTGGAAAAGTTTTTAATGAATCGTCTGTAAAAACCTGCATGTCCAAGAAAACTTCGGATACCTCTGACAGTAGTAGGAGGGGGAAGTTTTTCTATTACCTCAATTTTAGCGCGGTCCACCTCAATACCTTTGGAAGACACATTATGTCCAGCACGATCCCTTCACGAACCATGAAGTGACATTTTTCCCAGTTCAGGACTAGATTTGTGTCTTCACACCTGGCCAAAATAAGATCAAGATTCTCCAGGCAAGTATCAAATGTCGAACCAAAGACAGAGAAGTCATCCATAAAGACTTCTATACATTTTTCAATGTAATCAGAGAAAATAGCCATCATGCACCGTTGAAAAGTAGCTGGTGCATTACATAATCCAAACGGCATTCTTTTATAAGCGTATGTTCCATAAGGACAGGTAAAAGTAGTTTTATCCTGATCTTCTGGAGCAATTGGGATCTGAAAGTATCCTGAATAGCCATCTAGAAAACAATAATAGTCCTGACCTGCTAACCTTTCCAGCATTTGGTCAATAAAAGGTAAGGGAAAGTGATCCTTACGTGTGGCAGTATTCAATTTCCTGTAGTCTATACAGACTCTCCAACCGGTAGTGGTGCGTTGAGGAATCAACTCACCTTTCTCGTTGGGAACTACAGTTATTCCGCCCTTCTTGGGTACCACCTGCACTGGGCTTACCCATTTGCTGTCTGAAATTGGATAGATAATGCCAGCGTCAAGTAGTTTTATTACCTCTTTCTTGACCACCTCTTTAAGAACGGGGTTGAGACGCCTCTGTGGTTGTGCTAAAGCCCTGAAATCATCTTCCATGTAAATTCGATGAGAGCACAGAGATGGGCTTATTCCTTTGATATCCGCTATTGACCAACCGATAGCGGTTTTATGACGGCGTAGCACCCCTAAAAGTTCCTCCTCCTGCACATCTGTCAATTTAGAAGAGATAATAACTGGTAGATCAGATGGCTTTTTTAGAAAGGCGTATTTTAAATGAGGAGGAAGAGGTTTCATTTCGACTGTAGGTGCTTTTTCGATGGATGGCTTTGGTCTGTCTGCGTTTCTTTCTACTGGCTCGAATCTTTGTCGGTAGGAAGGAAATATGGCTTATGTTTGTTTAACTCTTCAGCCATGAGAGCAATATCGGGATTTTCGTTCTCAGCTTCACAAGATGCCATAAGACATCTTTCCAAAATTGTTTCTTCATCTCTGCTGAGGAACGTCTCCTGTACTAAAGAGTCAATAGAAAAATACAGTTTTGTGTATCAGAAGGATGCTTCATGTTCCGGGTCATGTCGAAAACTACCTGCTCATCATGAAGTCTTAAAATTATTTTTCCTCCTTCAACATCAATTAAAGTTCTCGCAGTTCTCATAAAAGGTCTACCTAAGATTAGTGGGACATCTTTATCTTCCTCAATGTCTATAACAATGAAATCAGCGGGGAAAATAAACTTGCCAACAGAAACCACTAAATCCTCAATTTTTCCTTCGGGGTGAATTATGGAACGATCAGCTAGTTGGAGCTGAACAGGAGTAGGAGAGCATTGACCTATGCCCAATTTCTTGAATATAGATAAAGGCATTAAGTTAATACTTGCGCCTAAATCGCATAACCCGTTACCACAATTTATGTCTTCAATTGCGCAAGGAATGATAGGGAGACCTGGATCTCCCAACTTCGGTGGTAGCTTCTTTAAGAGTACTGCAGAAACTCTTTCGGTTAGTTTCACTGTCATTTCCTGTAAAGATCGCCTGTTAGACAAGATATCTTTCATAAATTTTGCATAAATAGGCATTTGTGTTAAGGCATCAGAAAAAGGAATATTAATAGTTAATTTCTTAAAATGTTAAGAAATTTTCCAAATTGGTCGTCCAAATTCTTTTTCTTTAATCTGTCAGGAAATGGGATTGGAATATCATATGAAACCTGTGACGGTTTAATAGTAAGGGATGCAGGAGACTCCTTCTCCTTGGAAATTGTTACGTCTTCTTTGTCAGATTTTTGTTCATTAGATTTCTCCTCAGTTTCAGGGGCATCGGATACCAGCTCTTTCCCGCTCCTTAGGGTTATTGATTTTGCATGCTCCCTGGGATTTGGATCCGTCTGGCTCGGGAGTGACCCTGCTGGTCTTTGAGCCAACTGTTGGGAAATCTGACCTATCTGTCTTTCCAAATTCGTGGTTATGGTAGCCTGATCAGCAACTTTGGCTTCTATCTCAGAAAATTTTGAATTTATCGCCTGACCTTGTTTCAGAAGCTGATTCATCATGCCTTTTAATTCGCCCATGTCTCCTTGTGAGTTGGTTGGCTGTTCCTGTTGTCGGTTGTACTGCGGTTGTCGGTTTTGGTTAAAACCTTGGTTCACTGTGGGTCATAACTCCTCCATGGTTGTTGATTGCTCCTCCAATTGTTTTGGTTGTAGGAGTTCGGATAAGGATTTGGTGGTCTGTTGTTAATCAGACTTACCTCCTCAAGGGTCCTGTTGCAACCTGAGCCATCACAGTCTGTGGTTTCATGAGCTCCTCCACAGTTTTCGCAACAGGGAGTCAGATATGGGGAAGTGGCTACTGTTTTCACAGCTTTTTGTTGTGGTTGACTAAGAGTTAGTTTCTCCACAACTTTTGTGAGTGCAGCTAGTTGAGCAGACACATGATCCTGCGGGGGAATACTGTAGATACCGGTTTCTTTCTTTACTTCACCTCTCCCCTTATTTTTACACCATGTCTGGTGCTGGCGGTCATCTGGTCCAGTAGATCAACTGCTTCTTCTCCGGTCATTTTCATAAAATTTCCTCCAGATGAGGAACTTAGCAACAATTTGTTAGAATCATTTAAGCCTCTAAAGAATGATAAAACAAGCTCCTGGCTACTCATACCGTGATGTGGGCATAATATCTGTAATTCTTTGAATCTATCCCACGAATCATAGAGAGATTCACCTGGTTCTTGACAGAAGTTTGTGATCTCAGCAATTTTCTCTCTTGTTTTGGACGGGGGATAGTATTTTGCCAGAAATTTGTTTGCTAACTCAGCCCAACTGTGGATGCTGCTGGGTTGTAAACTTCTCAGCCACCTGGAGGCGCCATCTTTCAATGAATAGGGGAACAATTGCAGACGGATGCGTTCGTTCAGACTTCCTGTTTTGTTAAAAGTGTTACAAAAATCAAAAAATGCAGATATATGGTGTGGAGCATCATCTGAATCTAGCCCGCTGTATTGGCCCTGGTGGTAGAGTGTGGTAATGAAACTGGTTTTGAATTGCCAGGCATCTAGTTCAGCCTGAGTGACCTGAGGAAGGACAATAGCAGAAGGCCTCCCTTCAACTGACGGTTGCTGGTACTGGCAGAGAGTTTGTCGAGTTGCCATCTCTACACGTTGTTGTCGTCTTTCTCTGTGGAGAAATCTTTCAATCTCAGGTTCAAAATCGTTTTGAGGACTACCTGCAGATCGAGTACGACGCATATATAGAAACAACTAAAGTGTTAATGTTAGGAGTTAGTATACTGGAAATTATAAGTTAGTTACTGAAATTAAATGACAGAAACTTTAAAGGACAGAAATTTGAAGTTAGTAGTTAAGGACAGAAATTATAAGTTAGTTAGGACAAATTATAAGTTAGTGTTAGTTACAGAAATAAACTGACAGAAATTTAAATGTTAAGGACAATGGAATTTAAATGTTAAGGACAATGGAAATTAAATGTTAAGGACAATGGAAATTAAATGACTGAAAAATAAATGACAATAAATAAAGAGTTAGTAATTAGATGTCAGAAATTAGATGTCCGATGTCCGATGTCCGTAGTTAGATAGTTAAATAGAAAACTTAATAAAATTAAAAACTGTCAGTTAACCGTGCCGGAGGTCCCCGGCAACGGCGCCAAAAACTTGTTGGAGAAATATGTGACTACTTCTTCAACCTAGGCAGTGTACCTAATCGTTTTGCGGATAGTGGAATTGTGGGGTGTCGAACTCTTGGGGACCTTGCTGTGGTTTAACTGAAGTGCAATTTAATTGAGAATTCTAATTAGACTACTGAACAGAAACTTATCATTTTTTAGAGAAATTGTGGTTTAGAACTTAGTGTAAACAAACAGTAAAAAGAACAATTAATTAAAACAGATTAATAATAGCAGTTATGAAACTCTTTTGTTTTTAAGGAAGCACCCGGGTTGTTCTGCTCACCTATTTTACTCAATTATATTATTGTAGACTTCCCCACTTTAGCAATAAACTCAAGAATCTTAATTAGTTTATTGACCGTTTCCCTGTCTAATAAACCCTGATTAATTAAACAACAAGCGCAATCCTGCTCAAGTTATAATAAATTAATCGCATTATTAATAATTCCTATTGGAGACTGGTTAACCTATAGGTGAAAACTCACTTCTAGTCGTTAACCTGCTTTGACTTCTCTTGTCTAGAATCTTGTCTCAGCACTGCATTTTGACAAGAAACTACAAATATCACTTTAATAAATGGCCTAAATATAGAGCGCATTAAGGAGGAGAATCAAAATATTGCTTGAACAGATTTTATTAGAAAGTCTACGTAACACAGTTTAGTAAATAAGCTTGCTTCTCAACCCGGGAGCTAAGGTTTTTACTCAGACATAATTATACAAACAGACATCGTAAGCACGACAGCCATTAAAACAAAGTACAGTTTAGAGAAAAGAAAGAGCTCTCTGCATTTGTACGCACTGTATGGAATTTTGTGGAAGAAGTGTGATTTTGGGAGAGAACGTGAATATTACAGAGAGTTACTTCGGGCAAATGTGCGCAGGTTTTTCTGATGAAGTGGTAGTGTTTATATAGAGGAGAGGAAGAAGAAAAAAACAGAAGAAGAGCGTGGAGCATGCGTGCTAGTGGATTAACAAGATAAGGGAGGTAGATGGATTGGGTTTGCAGAACGCGTGAGGATTTTCAGGACTGTCGGCAGCCCTTATCCTGTTGTCTGTAGGCGCCGCGAAGAAGGAAGAAGAAAAACTGTTCGCGCGTCCAATTCAGTCACGTCCGCATGTGTGTCCGCCCTTCTGTCCGCCTAAAACTCATGCGGACGTCTCTGCGTCCTCGCCTCCGTCCGCCCAGAACTCACGTGGACACACTGATGTCCGCGCCTCTGTCTTCCGTCCGCGCCTCTGTCCGCCTAAAGCTCATGCGACGTCTCTGTTGTCCGCCCTCCTGTCCGCCCAGAATCATGCGGACGCAGCTGACGTCCTCACGCGGACAGAATAAAAATGTTTTCTATTTTCACGCGATCTTCAACCGACTCCAGATTCTTCGTTATAAGTCCGTTTTACTCGCCGTGTTGCGTTGGAAAGCTTGTGAAATAAACTATTTGATTCCAACACTTTTTCCTGTATTTGATACATAAAATATATCAGTCCATATCAAGACATAAATCTTAGGAAAAACATACGATAAGTGAGAAATATTATCCTGAGAATGAGTAAGTATAGGGTAAATTAAACCCTTAAATGTCTATGTATTTCTCACTTATCAACGGGGTAAGTACGGGAGTAATATTCATTTACCTACCGTAAAGTATTGATGTTAGTAGAACCATTTGACATGTAATCAGTGGTTCGAGAGTAAGACTCGAGGAACGTGAGGTGACACGGTAAATTTAACCCAAGGTGAAAGGTATGACATTCTCATACCATGTATGCTAACGGTGCTACACTGATTTGTGTGCTTGTTTGATTTGTGTGCCGGCATAATCAAGATAAAAGCATGAAAATGATTTATTGCCTGCAATGTATGTCTTGATGCTTGATGTATGGACTAACCCACTTGCATGATTGTGTGCTCCAACTTAGGGTTAGAAACCTACTCTCAAATGAGTGTTGTTTGATCAGTGACTCGTAGAAAGAGTCATGTTGCGAATTAATGAAAATGTGGGAACGCACTAAAACTATCAAACCAAGAAGCGATAACGCAAACCTATGAACTCACTAGAATGTGAGAGAGTGTATGGGATTAGTAAACTCCTAATAACGGTTAGAGAGCCGAATTGATTTAATCCACAAAACAATCAATAGTGGAAGTATATAAGGAACCTCTATTTAGAGGATTGATGCTTGTTCAAGACATGAACCTTGAGAGAAGTAAAGAATGGTAAGGGATCACCAAACCCCTTAGAAAGATAGTCGACCCACAATGAGAGGATCCAACTAATATTGTAACGCCCCTATTTAAAGTAAATACAGCGGAATAAAAATCTCTAATGGCAATTACAGATCATCGGGTTCCAAACACCCGGTACAAAACCTCACCAATTACTACTTACAAATGTTACAGTCTGAACTCGAGAAAACAATGTAAACATAATGTAAAATAAACAAAGCAACTCTCCACAATTCCTAATTCTCATCCCAATCACTCATACTCTTCGTGGCCACCTGTATGAACAATTTCGTACCTGCAAGATGAAACCAAGCAGCCCACCCCGGGAGGGGTGAGTCAGTTCCCTGGAATGGAACTGGTACAATTCTCTAAAACAATAAATTAAAATATACTTCTTCAAATAAAACAGTAACATGAAAACAAACTCCCAGAAGTAAACAGAAGGAAAAGCACTTCAAAACAATCAAGTTATAGAGAAAAGAGAACAAGGCAAAGAACTTAAAAACCAAGTCAATCACTTAAGAAGTCACACCACATAGTTAGTAGGCATCCATTGTTGATGTTAGAACCAATTCTGGTTAAGAAGGGAAAGACTTAAGTAGTCGTAAAGGACTAGGAATGACATGAATATCCATAACCCGTGGTAGACAGTTTATGTCTCCACCAGTTCAGAAGATTGATTCCCATAGGCAAACATACTCAAGAGTGGAATAAATCCAATTGGGAGAGATGGCCCCCACCGCCAGTCAGTTGTCACAAGGACGAGGTAAACAAACCTCCGCTGTCAGTTGTCCATATGGACGAGGTATAGCAGACCTCCGATGCCACCGACCCGTTCTCAGTCATCGGTGAAAAGTGTGTGCACCACTTAATAGAAATAATCCATACTCAGTACCAAGATTGACATTGTCCCATATTCCCACTAGATTATTAACTGCACCAGGGCAATACCAAAACACTCAGTTCTACAGAGTGCACAGGCGTAAACCCTCAGCAATTAATATCTAATAGAAAGAATCCATTCCCAATAAGGCTGATCAAACTCGACTCATGGATGAAACAATACCCATAGTCCAAAGGAAGAATTTACCAATACCAGATATTTTCCTATATCCCCAGTTACCCCACTAGATCATTAACTGCACAAGAGCAATACCAAAACACTCAGTCTTACAGAGTGTAGAGGCGTAAACCCTTGGCAGTTAATATCTAATGAAACAACTACATAGGAGGAACCAATAACCAAGGAAGATTCACATTCAAGGCTCAGTTAGTCACATCAAGCTGAGTTAGCCACACCAACAGTTTCCTTTTGAAATTCCTTTAAACTCAGTTAGCGTCTTTCGAAAACGCCTCATAAGTCGGTTAGTACAAGTATCGGAGTACGAGAAATCGTACCTGATTAACGTTGTAGCAGTTCTAGTAGACTCATGCAACATTCAACAACACTCTGAGGAACATTCAAGATAGTCTATCATCAATAACTTACCCTAAGTTAAACTTAAATAAATTCCTCACTCTTATTTCTAAATCTCGATTATCTTGTAAGCCCTTGCTTAAATGTTATGTATAACCTTCGACCTATCTTAGAATGTTGTATAACTCAAGGTTGTAAGACCAGGGAATGTATGTTATTAACACTTGTTAATTGTTACACTCTTATCCACTTTACTCATACTTAACCCTAATTCTCAATTCAAGACTCTTGAGACCTTTATGTCATAAATGCATTTTATGTTATTCAATAAACCTTAGAATTTCAATAACAATTCTTAAGCTCAATACTTTTATTCTTAATTTAGAATAAACATCGTATTATGACCTATGATAGGTTTATCTTAGAATATTATACTATTATTTACAATGTAATGATTATGTATTTTATAAATATTACTAAATAATCCATTATGATTAAGTTTTCCCCTTAACTTAATTAAGATCTACATCTTGTATATTGGAATCATAGTGTTGTATATACATTTTACTAAACTTAATTGAGCCACTAAACTCAATTATCATATCCTTAGTTCAGAATGACTTTTTATTATAACCATCTAATAATCTTGTCATAAGATGTTGAATTACTTATCATTTTGAAATAACTATATTATAATTAACTTAGACTTATCAAACTCTTACATTTAGTATTCACAGGATATATTATTTGTTTTATTATCACCTATATATTAAGGTGTTTTAAGATAACCTTTTATGTATCCTTACTTACATTTAATTTCCTAAATTTTTTATTTTTACACACCTTCCCTCCATAGACTATGTATAATCCTTTTACTAACTTCGATAAACTTAAGTCATAAATACATTTTAAATTGCTTACAAAACCTAAGGATTCAAAGGGATAACTTAATAAATTAACTTCCTTTATTATGTTTTAGGATAAGCATTATATCTTAACATAAGGTAAAATTCATCTAAGAATTAAATCCTCATTCATAAGTGAAATTGACAATTATTTAATAAGATAATCTATTCTGAAAAGTTCTCATATTTTATATTCAAACAACATATTAATATTTCTAGTGTCGTAAAGTAGATCAATATAATATCTTATGTAACTTAGTTCCATCCGATTAAGGTGCAAAAGTTTTAAATATCTAATTTCCATTTACAACTCGTTTACAAGTTCTACTACTAAATACATCACTTAATTATAATCTCCCATTTTGAATATTGGTAATAAATGTATTTTATATGCCTTATCTAATTTTTAAGAAACTTAAGGATTACTTATTATTTAGATTAATTTCCTAATCATAGTTTATATCATAATCCTTTTGATGATTTTATCTTAAAACATTAGGTTATTGTTCAAAACTATAAATGTTATGAAATGATTAAATCCAGGCTTATTAATCCACTTCACAATTAGATGTAAAAGTGTTTCACTTATTTAATTATTAATTATATAATAAGATCTATTTGTGTAACATTTTCTGTAACTCGTCTGGGTTTTACAGTCAGCTTTCTTGTTTCCGCAGTCATTTTCATAAAAATGCAGTCAAATTTTTAAGATTCACAGTCATCAACATTTAATATTCTAGAGTTTGCAGTCATAAAATAAAAAAACCGGGTATAATATTTCTCACTCTCCATACTCTCATTATGTCATATAATTTTTTTTTAGTATTCTAGTTAATACAACTACGAATTTATAAATACTTTTTAAAAATTTACAATTTATTATGTTTATCTATTTGTTCCATTTTCTATTCAATCTCGAGTCAATTTGTTTTTAAAATATATAAACATTGAAAATTAGTCACACTAGATATAAAACTCAAATTAAAAATACACTATAATTATGCAATTAAAATATAAAATATATCAATATTATCAATCATTTCAACACTCTAATATCACGTATAACTAATTATACCTTAAGATAAAATCATTTTAAAATCAGTTTTTTTATGTCCATGAGTGATGGTAAAAAAACGTCATAACATGAGGTGCCTGTCTGTATGGATTGGTCTGCAAATCGAACATGGGTGTGGTCTATCCGCATGGATTGGTCTATAAATTGGACATTAGTGTGGCCTGTTCACATGGATTGGTCCGTAAAGCGGACGTAAGTGTGGCTTGTCCACATGGATTGGTCCCGCAAATCAGACATGAGTGTGGCCTATCCACATGAATCGGTCCGTAAATCGGACATGAGTGTAGCCTGTCTGCATGGATTGGTCCATAAATCGGACGTGAGTGTGGTCTGCCGGCATAGATTGGTCCGTAAAATTAAAGAAACTTAAACGGACATATGCGATGGAAAAACCATCTTTTTAGTGGATATGTGATGCACATACAGAGTCATGTGTCCATTAAAGATGCATGCGTCAAGATGGTCCCTTTTATTTCTCGACTTGTCCAAAATGGATACAGTGCTGGAATCCGTTTTTTTGTTCGTTTCGGACAAACAGGGGTCAGTTGTGACCAACTTTTTTTTAAGTTCAAAATTTGTTCCGTTTGATCTAAACCATATGTAAAACTATTCATAATCATACTATAACATAAAACAATCAAGTTGAAATATTAAAAATATTTTTTTGTGACTGCATATCCTAGATAATTAACTGTATTTATGACTACAAATTCTAAAAAACTGATTGCATATTTTTCATAATGACTGCGTCAACTTAAAATCTTACTGCAAAAACAAACAAATTCTCCTAAGTCTTAACTTATCAATTACTTAACCCAATTATAGATTTACATTCTCGTCATTGACAAATAATATTATATATGTACTTTAATATGGTTTATATAATCTTAGAAATAAAAAGGTAACTCCATAAGTTTAATTTCATAACCATAATGTAATACCACCTCATATAATATTTTTTTAATAGTATTATGTATAGGTTTAGTTTAACTTATTAATCCCTTCATATTCTATTTTCTATAAGGTATTTATTTCTTTTATTTATTTTTTATGTATATATCTTAGGATTTATTCAAGACATTCTTTATGTAGTTTTATTGTATTTAATTATTTCTATTAACTTTTACCCATATCTACATCCAATATATGGTTTATAAAATAAAGTATTTTCCTTAGTTTCAATTAAGTATTTTAACTTCAATTTTATATAATTAATATCAATGTAGATTAATTTAATCCCTTGATTTAACCTAAGTTACTATCTTATTTCTTTTATATATGCAATATATATATAATTTTACTACACTTAAAGTTTATACCCAAAATATTTATTAAATTCTGTATTAAATGTTAGTTTAGTCTTATTATTATTTTTTCAACCTATAAAGTTTATTATTCAACTATACTTTAATTACTGGTTACATTAAAAACCATAGATTATAAGATAACTTATGACAAATTCATAAACACAATTTTTAAACCCATTTACACATATCTAAAAATTCCCAAATTTAATATATAGTAACTATGATATTTTAGACATATTATAAAATTTTTATTTCATAAAAATATCTTTTTAAATTACCCAAATAATTCCATAAGTCTCATAAGTTGCAAAACTCATAACTTACATTTGAAAACTCAAAACCCATATTAATTTACATCAAAATAAACTATATTTTATAAGGAACCTATGGTTAAAATTTCAAGTCAAAATACATTCGGGAAGGCCATTAAATAAATTCAACAAGTTAGGGTTTAATTCTGGAATTATTATAAAACTTAAAACATTTAAAACTTCTGCGTTTTAATCTCGGCCGTCCGTCCCTATAAGTCACGATCGGACGGCCACTGAAACGCAAGTTCTTCAGAAATCCCAAATCGAATCCCGAGTACTAATTCGATGATTTCTCTCAACTCACAGAACCAAATCGACTGATTTTTGTTTCATTGAATCCGAAATTTCCTTGCGGTTCTATTGATACCAAGTTGTCTAGCTAAAATACATTATACAACGAATACGATTCTGGGTTTAACAAGTTAGGGTTCTTCGGGTTTCAAATTCAAATTTGCCAAATTCTCCCGATTCAGCGCTTAATTGATTAAATTGGTAGTTAGGTATGACCGATAATGCAATAACAAAGGACAATAACGGAGGAATTGAACGGAAAACTTACCGGAGATGTGCTAACGAGGATCAAAATCGGGTTTTCCAGAAAAAGTCGAACTTGGCCTGTTTCGAGGAGCTAACTTTGAGGATCTATAAAATAAGTTCTAGATCGAATTAGGCCATGTTCTTGGGCTTAATCGAAATAGGAAACATGGCTCTACATATTGATAGTAAGAACTCACTCTAATTTGCAATACACAAAACGAATTCTAAGCCGAAAGTTACGAGTTTATACCTTGCGTTTTTCTAAGATTTTATGCGAGTGACAAATCAGGAACTTTAGGCACGTAGCTCTTCCAAAAGATTACGAATCAGCCTTGGTCATCAAATAAAGGTTGTAGAGGGAATAGAGATCTACACAACGAGCTATATAACGTGGATTTTCGTTCACAAACGAAGAAGTTATGATCAAACGAAGTTTACCTGATTTCAGCAAAATCTGGAAATCTGGGTTTCGGTTTCGCAGGATGGCTACTTTGGATCGAATTTTCAGTCGATGTAGAATGATTTAGATGGTGTATGAGTAATGGTTGGAAAGATGGGTCATAGGAGAAGAGAATGAAGAAAACGGCACTGGAAAAATCTCAAAGACGAGTGAGATATCGGTGTTTAAAGTTAGGGCAAAAACACTGATGGAGGTTAAGATACTTAGCGAATTTTATGCTAAGTACCGGCGCGCTGTGTGAGCTTGACACATGGCAGTTTTCAAATTTTTGACTCTAAACTTCATTCCATCATAACTTTGGCTAGGATGATCCGTTTTTGACGTTCTCTTTATCGATCTTCATGGTTTTCCATAAACTATTTATTGGTACAGGTTTCATGGGCTGGTTTAACCATTCTCAAAAAGTCAACCCTAGCAAGGCTTAATAAGCTTTAAGGTTTCTAGGATTTTATATTGATTTTTATGATTCAAATCAATGGTCCAAGTATTTCTTAAATCTTTGTAACATATTTAGAGTGTCTAGAAATTTTCCCAAGATTTATCGACTTATAAATCTTGTTATTAAATTCATAATACCATATAATAAATTAATTTAAATTGTATTATTATTTAGGATTCAATCAAAGAAATCCCCTAAATAATTTTTAAATAATACCATATAATAATTTGAAGTTTAATATATTATTGAGGGTTTTAATAAATAAATCCCCTAAATTAATAGATTAATTTAGGGGGTTTTCAAATATGAACAATGTCCCGAACATGAGAGTATTCGATACGTTGGGGGAACCCTTAAATCTAAGAATAATAGACATTGGAAATTCCTTAAGCTATTAGAGGATATCGAGAGAGATACTTCTAGGTTAATCCATGTGATTTAAAATTTAACTCCGAGAGAGGAGTGTTGGGAATTTGAGTAGTCCGGTAGAAAACGACCTTGAGAATTTGAGGAACTAGGTGTATAGTTCCGTTTCATTGTAAGCCCGATGGTGAGTCTTGTGTATGACTCTGCCCGGAGGTAATGGGCAATGACTTAAAAGATGCCTTTGAGAATTTGATTTGAGATTTGAATTGAGGACTTGATTTGAGAATTGAGATTGACTTTGAGAATTTGATAATGAGATTAAGAATTGAGATTCGAGTTAGTAACTTGAGAATTGAGCCTTGAGTGGAGAATTGAGAACTTGATTGAGATTAAGAGAAAAATAACTTGTGTAAGAGTAACCCAAGAGAATGGGTAAGATAATGAATAAGGAATAAAGGCATAGTGAGGTAGAAAACCTTCAAGGCCTAAGATTAAGTAATACTAACTAACAAACTTATTGTGTTAGTGTGATTGTATCCGTTGTTTGAATGTTGAGTACCTGTGCTAGTGTACATATATAATGTATAGCTGTCTTGCATGATGGTTGAATTAAAAAAAATGAGTCGCATGTTCTCGACCAAATAGTCGGCGTACCCCCGTTAGCACGTGGAGTATGCGAATTTCATATGCAGCAATTTACTGAGCCTCTAGGGGCACCGTTTTTATTTTCCAGGTACATTGAAGTAGATCACCGTCCGAGAGTGTTAGACGGGGTTGCTGTATAAGCATGGGTAGTTGGTTAGGAATGTTGTAAATATTGTTGTAACACCCCAACCGCTAATCCTATGCTTACCGTCTAATCGTCCTATTAATCCTACGAGTTCGCAGCGGAAATATTACTACTTACTACGGCGGGTGGTACAACGCCGCTAACCGCCCATACGGCTAGCTAGGCTTACCTTACTTACAGTCACGGTCTGATGAACATAGTGTACCGAGCTACTAAATTACTTACCACAATGTCATATGCCAAATACTTACATCCTGGATCACCGAGTATTTAAAGTATATTCAATTACAACCTTTCAAGCTTACCCAAAGAATGAGTTTCTAAGGCTACTCATCTATACCAATTCCCCATTCTATCAAAATCCAAAAAGGTGTACCCCATGGTACACCGGCTATTCAAAAGTTACAGCCATGTACTACTTAGTACACCCATCACAATTCACCATTTACAATCCAAAAAGAAGATAAAGAAATAGAATTGAGTCTTCACATCTTCATCACTCTCGAGTACTTGCGTGTAGTAAAAATGGTGCCCCAAGGGGCTCAGCAAACGCTGCGTATAAACTCCGCATATACCACGTGCTAGCTAGGGCACGCCGACTATTTGACGTCCACTAAACATGCAGTTCATTATTTTCATACATACATGCTTTGCATACAACATACATGCTAATACAGTTCATTACACAATTCACGACAACAATATAATAGCACACATCTTACTTTCCTTCACAAGGTTAGCCAAATTATGCGTCCGGGTTAATCGGAATGCCTTTACTCTTTTACTCATTACTTAATTTTTCTTACTTACACTTACTTACTTACATTCCTTTTACTTACTCATTCTTACTTACTTATTCATACTCAAGTTAAGTCGTCGGGACCTCCGGCCCTGGGGACTACGCCGTCCCACCTCCGGGATTTACTTGACTCACCAATCCGGGATGCTACCCACTTAAGGGATTTGGGCCGCGGACCAGTTTAAGAGTCAGGAATTGGAGCCAACCTCTCGTGACTCCGCATCCTCACGCGTGGCCGAAACTATATCGGACTTCTACTCATTCCAATTTAATTACCAATTTAAGTTAGAATGGTTAGCTTGTTAGGAATAAGTTAGAAGTCCAAAGTCAACACATTCGGTCACAATACATTGCAACATTCATACAAGCATTCATATACATCCATACATTTCATGAATTATACAAACTAAGATTTAAGAAAAATATTCACAACATACAACACTACATTTTCACAAGTATGCATAATAACTCCGATTCGTGCATTTATCTTATTTGGTGATCAATTAGCACTCAACACACAAATCAGAGTAACCAAGATAGCATATGGGGCATGAGGAATCCATACCGTTCACCGTCGTACGTGTTTCCAAACGTCCTCCTGGTGTCACAATCCAAGTCCTAACATATACATACAATTGGGTGGTTAATTACCCTTACTTAACCTTACTAACTACTTTACTAACATTTCTTGGTTTATACTTACTATTTCATTATTGTTCAAATACATGTACTTATGTTACTTACTTAAAATCATTTTCTAAACTTGTTTATGGCCTTAATGACCTTTAAACATCATTAATTATGTCTTAATCATCTTATAATATCATTACCCATCCTTACCTAAGCTTTAAAATAGTTTCTGTACAAATTTTGGGGTGGTCCGGGTTACTGTCCGAGTTTACAAACCCGGACCCCCACTTGGAAAAACTCTCGGGTAAGATTTGGGACTGGTCCGGGTTTGTGTCCTACTTTACAAACCCGGACCACAAGGTTTTAGAACTCTCGGGTAAGATTTGAGCATGGTCCGGGTTTACATCCCTATTTACAAACCCGGACCATATGTCTTAAATTGCTACGGGTATGTTTTTGACACCGTCCGGGTTTGTGTGCTACTTTGCAAACCCGGACAATTCGTTTTAGTAGGGGTGTCCATTAGGTTCGGTCAATTCGGTTTTGACCGAAAACCGTATTTTTTTCGGTTATTTTTGACCGAATTTTTTAACCGTATTTTATATTTCGGTTATACGGTTAACCGAATAGTAATTCGGTTCGGTTATCGGTCTTCACACAGGCACTATTCGGTTAACCGTATAACCGAAATTTTCTTTTACCACAAAACACATCGTTTAGTTTAGGGTTCACATTTCACACAGAGGCACTACTCTCAGTAGTCAGTCAGTCACTCTCGACATTTCTTTCTCGCCTCTTGGTCTTGAATACTCGAAGTCGAATCCCTCATCTTCATCTCCCACCACAGCAGTCGGCACCACTTTCCCAATTCCAATCACCGGTCACCGCCACAACACATCACCACCACCGCCGCACCGCACCATATTCAACCCCTATCATCAGTCCTCCCTCACATTTGCTGCCACTTGCTTTCGTGGGGACCAGGCGAATCCCTCAATCCTGTCTTCTTCTCCCCTATCATCTGAAGGCTTGTTTCTCAGAAACATTCACAGTTGCCGCCTAAGTGCTTTCGCCCTGCCAAGGCTTGAGAGCGTATGCTGCCTGAACTCCTTCCTTGGATGTCTGAGACATGCTTTGATTGTTTTTAACGTTTCCTATTTTTTGTTACTTTTTTTGGTATTGAAAATCTGTTGCTGGTGATGCTTAATTCCTTGGATATGTGAGGTATTGTTTTGTTGTGATTTATAATTTCTGTATTTCATTATTGTTTCGTCATCTTAACTCAAAAGCAAATGTCCTGTCATTTGATACATTTTGATCTGGGACTTCAAACGTCTACCCCAACTGCAGACTAAATTGGATTGCTTTTGGGACGAAGTAGTCCCTAAAATTAGTAACTACTCCATCCCTCACTTTACCTGAAGTTCTATTCACAGTATCTATCTGGTCATAAAAGGATGGTACATTCCATGACGTTTTCGCTTGGACTGATCTATACTTGTTGGTAATCAGTTTTTGTTCCCTTGTTTTAGCGGTAGAATGCATTTGTCTCGTTGTTTTGATATATTTGATTTTGGGACGTCTCCCCCAATTGCAGAATATGTTTTATTGCACCTGGGACTAAGTAGTCCCTCAAATTGGAAACCAGTCCATCCCTCTTCTTTACCAGCAGTTCTGTTTTCAATATCTATCTTGTCATTAAAGGATGGCACATCTTCATTTATTTTGACTAAGATACGGCTTCTTGTTGAGCTGTTGACTTGAGTCTTGTTGTGATGACTTTTTTTTTATCTTTTTGTATCGATGATGAAAACAATGCGACAGTGAATAATTAGTATTGAAATACATTTTGTTCGTATAGATGTGTTTTGTTCTATTGTTGTCTCTTTTAAAGACCCTTGTAGAATAGCGTTAGAATTTTGGTTGATTGGGCTAAGGTAACTATGTATATTGTGGTTTAAAGTGTAGGCTGACCAGAACTGTTTGTGTTCAGTAACTTTTATCGTGTTTGTTGGCAGAACTAGTTAACCTCACTGTTTTCAGCGCCTACTGCAATTTGTCATCTAAAAATATAGAGCACCATGCTTTGAAAAATATATATGTTGCTGTATATATATGTTTTCACTCTACTTAATTTCTTTATTTATTTTTCTCTTCAGCTCTTGATTTTGGTAACGAACTGTTGTTTAAAGAAATGTCTTATATAGATCATTGTTGAATGGGTGTTGCTGAACCGTTGTTTGGATGTGTGCTGCTGTATATGCCTCCCCCTCAGCCTGATATCTCCCTCCCTTTGTTGAATGTGTGCTACTTTTTAGGCAATAGTAGAAGAAGTATTCTCTGCAACTAGCTATGATAGGCAATGGGTGTTGCTGAACTGTTGTTTGAATATCAAACTCTGCCCCTCTATAGATTAGTGTCCATTGCTATAGGTTCCAGATGCATCAGTAGAATGATGTCAGTTTCTGAGTCAATATGTGCTTTAGTTTACTTGGATTGGAAACACAGGGTAAATTTTAATGGTAAAACTCTGTATTGAAGTGATAAAAGTTGAAATACTTATCTTGAAGGACCTGAATTTTCAATGTTTGGCAGCTCTCCAAATTTTGTATGCTCTAACATGGTTTCTGTTTTTCCTAGTCTACTTGGTGTTGAACCTATGATTTATGCTCCCCTCACTCTATATTCATTATAGTATACAGATCATAGTATTCTATAGTAGAATTAATAACATATATTGCAACTTGAAGTGGACAATATCTATTATTCAAAATGTGTATGTATTCTCTGTTGTAACATTGAATTTTCTGTAGTTGGGAGCATATCAGAAACTTTGTTCCTCTTGTTTCAGGTCTTGGATTGGGAGCATCTCTAGTGAGTCTAATGGAGTGGTTTCTCAAGCGGAAGATTGAGGAAAGCATTTGAAGTAAAATGGATGCAGAGTTCATGTGATAACTATGATAGATTGAACAAGAATTGTGGAAATATCATTTTGGAATTGTTTCCTCTTGTTTTGTGGTTTTTTTATAATTTTTAAGTCAGATCTAAATTGTAGTGTTGGAATATATTGCAAATTACTCTTTGACTGGATGCGATCAATTTTGACTGTCTATCTGTTTTTATTCTCATCATCAAGCTGGCACAAGAGAGGATAGGTCATGTATGTTCATTTTAGGATATTTCATTTTTTTTTTGTAATTTTGTTTTTTCAGCTTCTGTTCAGTTATTCGGTTTTTTTATTATTTCGGTTATTTCGGTTATTTCGGTTTTTTTTCGAGTTTTTCGGTTAACCAAATAACTGAACAATAAAACGGTTCGGTTTTCGGTTATATGGGGTTATAAAATTTCGGTTTTCGGTTAATTCGGTTTTCGGTTAAATCGGTTATAATGTTGTAATTCGGTTAATTCGGTTATCACCGAATTAACCGAAAAACCGAACGGTTTTAGCTTATTTGGTTTTCGGTTAACCGAATTAACCGAATGGACACCCCTACGTTTTAGTAACTTACGGGTGTATTTTTGGGGTGGTCCGGGTTAGCATCTTGGTTTGTAAACCCGGACCATCCCATTGTAAAACTTTCTGTCGGACTTTAAGGCTAGTCCGGGTTTGTGTTCTGGTTTGCAAACCCGACTAGTTACAGTATTGTGATTTATATAAGTTTTTCAACTTGTTTCAATTCCAAACTTCTACCAATCTCTTCCCCATATTTCTACATATAATCTAGTATGTTTTAACCTTGTTTAAGCATTTTAAACTAGCCTAAAACAACACTACAAAATCTGTTACATTAACACTCTTACTGTAATTTTTTCTTCCTCTGTTACATTTCCACTTCTTCAAATAATGCTACAGACCTTCCTATTCTTCTTCCCACTAACTCAATGACTCTTACACTAGCCTAACTTAGCTTGACAACTCTCAATACACCATTTACAACTCCACTCAACTACACTCTTTCTCCCTGTTACAAAACAAAGTGAACCATCTCATTTTTCCTTCTCTGTAATTCTCTTCGTTTCTTTCTTTTCTAACTCAACCAAGACTCTACATTCCTAAACAAATTTTGGCAGAGGTTCCCTACATCTCTAAGTGTTCTCACCACATAATTTTGCACACTCAATATATTCACAACCTGTTCAACATATACATTATTCTCACATATATTTCTAATGCCTCTTGCACACTCAACATTTACACTTAGCATATTATTTTCTTTTCAAAAATTCAAACTAACTATCATTCACATTAATGTACCCATTCTTTTCCCACGGTCACAATAATTTAGTTCCTTGCTAAAACAATATCCCTACACATACACAAACATTAAAGTTATACAGAGGCTTCACATTGCCTTGGTTTCTTTGTTCCTTTTCCTTTTTTCCTCTTTCTCCTTTGCTCCTCCTTCCCTTCTTTGTTTCTTGTTTTATTTCAACCAAACTACACCACGTAGCAAGGTATACACTTACACACCAAACTAATATATTTTCTACGTAGGTTTCAAACCCTAACTTATGAGAACTTATTTAAACACTTAGGAGATCTTACCTTGAGTTTCTAATGGAGTTTTTGGAGTGGAAAATGACAAGACTCCAACCCTCAAGATGGAACACCAAAACGGCTAGCAATAGAATAGTGTGTTACGTGAGTTTTATTTTTTTTTTTTGCAAGGAAACATGGAAAAGAGTGAATTTTTGGTCTACTTCTTACCTTAGAACATGGAGAAGGTGATAGATCTTGAAATGGTGTTCTTGAAGCTCTCAACCGATAATACCCTCAAAATTCAAGTTGGTGGTTTTAGATTTTTGAAAGGTGGAGAATGATCTCCTTGACGATACGAATTCAACGGTATGGTTTTTGTAGCATTTGGTGAAGGTTTGAGGTTTCAAAAGTGAGGAAGAAGAGGCTCTGTATGTGGAGTTTCTCAAATCGCCATTACAGTGGCCAGAGAGAAAATAGAGAGGAAGGGGGGAAGATGCAGTACGTGGGTTGTGAGTGAGTGAAGAGAGAGATTTTACTTTTTTGACTTTTATGGGTTTTGTCTTTTGCAAATAAGGGAATTAAGAGGGTGTGTGAGAGAGGGAAGGGAGCCGGCTGCTACAGCACCCACACACTCACTTGCATTTTTTATTTTCAAAAGTGGACACACTAACTTATTTTAATTACACTCTCACCCCACAACTTCCCGTTTTGACAGTTTTTACTATTTTCTCGTTTTATTTGTTTTATTGGTTCTAGACCTTCACTAATATTTATTAATGGCTATTTAGTTGACTAAAATTGTTACGAGTCTATTTGACCCGCTTAAAGTCAAGTTTTCCCGGTTACCTCGAAAAACACGCTTAATGTTCATTAGTGTTTTTAATCCATTTAAGGATCCGTTTTCTTCGGGATTGTTCCCTAATATTTATTTAGGCTTAATTAAGCTTCTAAATTATTTATTAGCCTAATTAATCACTATTTTTAATTACGGGATATTTCAATCTACCCCCCTTAAGAAACTTTGCCCTCAAAGTTGCTCAAGGTTTATAGTTTAGTAATTCTACTCATTAGGCAAACCAATTGCCATAATGTGTCTTACTACACCTATGAGGTGTTTACTTCCTTCCACATTGCAAGCATACACACTTCAAGTATCATACACAATTCACATACACAATCCATCATTTTCATACATATCATCACACAATACCCATCACAATTCACAATACACATTACACGAATGCACCACACATACACTCCGCACTACATGTGCCATCAAAACATACTACGGTACCTACACACTATGCAATGCTAACCCGAAGCAATGCAAAAGCAAAAAGGCTCTACCCCCCTTAAAAGGGGTACGCCCCGTACCCGTACTAACACTAGACTAACTAGTCTATGAATAACTATGGGTACTTAGCCTTCATGGCATCTTCCAACTCCCATGTCGCTTCTTCGACATCATGGTTTGACCATAGGACCTTCACCATTCGTATAGACTTATGGCGAGTGTCTCTAGTCTTCCTATCGAGGATTCTCACTGGGGTTTCAACACATCGCATAGTCGGCTCGATGGATAGTCTCTCGGGCTCTAAGACGTGAGAAGGATCAGCAATGTACTTCTTGAGTTGTGACACATGAAATACATCATGGACACGTCCCAAGTCCTCAGGTAGTGCTAACCTGTAGGCTACGGATCCAACTCTTTCGGTGATAGTGTACGGCCCTACAAACTTTGGGCTTAGCTTGCCCTTCTGACCAAATGAAGACACCCTTCATAGGTGAAACTCGCAAGAACACTTGGTCGCCCACGGCTAACTCAAGGTCGCGTCGTCTCACATCCGCATAGGATTTCTGTCTATCTTGGGCTGCCTTCATATTAGCTCGAATTTGCTGCACTTCGGCTTGTACTTGCTCCAGATACTCCGGTCCTATTATGACCGCTTCACTTGACTCATCCCAACACAAGGGTGTACGGCAGGTCTACCGTATAGAGCTTGGAAAGGCGGACATCTTAATCGAGCATGATAACTATTATTATACAAAACTCGATAAGATGAAGCTTATCTAACCAACTCCCCTGAAAGTCCAAGGCACATGCCGAAGCATGTCCTCCAGTGTCTGGATGGTCCTTTCTGTCTGACCGTCGGTTTGAGGATGGAAGGCGGTACTCAACTTTAATTCTGTACCCAACGCTTCCCTTGTAGCTCTCCAGTATCTCGAAAGAAATCTGGTGTCGCGGTCAGATACTATAGTCTTAGGGACTCCGTGGTGTCTGATAATCTCCCTGTCGAATAGCTCAGCTAGCTTCACTACCTTCCAGGTGTCCTTCATCGGTATGAATCTGGCAACCTTGGTAAGGCGATCGACTACAACCCAGATCATGTTGAGTCCTCCCCTGGCAGGTGGGAGTCCTACAACAAAATCCATGGAGATATCATGAAATTTCCACTCCAGAACTGGCATAGATTGTACCATTCCGCCCGGTCTACGATGTTCAAATTTCACCTTTTGGCATGTTAAGCACCTCAATACAAATTCCGTCACATCTGATTTCATTCCAGACCACCAGAAGTACCTCTTCATGTCTTTGTACATCTTGGAGGCTCCCGGATGGACTGACAATGTGGAACAGTGTGACTCTCGCAGGATACAATCCCTTAGCTCAGCATTGCTTCGGGGAACGTATAGCCTGCCATTCAGCCGAATCAGACCATCTTCATGCAACTGAAAATCATATTTCTTCTTCTCAAATGTACCATCTGTGATCTTCTGTTTGATTTCGGTCATATAGGGGTCGCTCAACTGAGCGTCTCGCACCTCGTCAACCAAGCTAGAAGAAGCGAGTAGCGAATGGAGCGAGTGTGCTCGACGGCTCAGGGTGTCGGCTACAATGTTTGCCTTCCCTTCCTTATACTGCAAGTTGATGTCATAATCTGAAAGAAATTCCATCCATCTTCTCTGTCTCAAGTTCAGTTCTTTCTGTGTAAAAACATACTGTAAGCTCTTATGGTCGGAGTAGATGGTGATGCTTACCCCATAGAGATAGTGTCGCCATATCTTCAAGGCGAAGACAATGGCTCCTAACTCTAAGTCGTGAGTCGGGTAATTCTCCTCATGCTTTTTCAGCTGGCGGGAGGCATAAGCAACTACCTTGCCATGCTGCATGAGTACGCATCCCATTCCTTTTCCTGATGCATCACAGTACACCTCAAATCCCTCTGTGCCCTCTGGTAGAGTAAGGACGGGCGCTGAGGTCAATGAGTCTTTTAGTTTCTGAAATGATAGCTCGCACTCATGTGTCCATACAAACGGTCCATCTTTCTTCATCAGTGTAGTCATGGGCTTAGCGACTTTCGAGAAGTCCCTTACAAATCTCCGGTAGTAACCGGCTAGACCAAGAAAGCTCCTAATGTCGGTAACAGTCTTGGGTCTAGGCCATGATCGTACAGCTTCTATCTTAGAAGGGTCAACCGAGATACCCGCGCTCGAGATGACATGTCCAAGGAATGATACCTGATCAAGCCAAAACTCGCATTTGGAGAACTTCGCATACAGTTGGTTCTCGCGCAGTGTCTCTAGCACTTTCCTCAAGTGAGTTTCATGTTCCTCTACTGATTTGGAATATACAAGTATGTCGTCGATGAAGACAACAACTGAAGTGTCCAACTGCTCACTGAATAAACGATTCATGAGGTCCATGAATTTAGCTGGTGCGTTTGACAAACCGAATGGCATCACTGTGAATTCGTAGTGGCCATATCTGGTACGGAATGCCGTTTTCTCGATGCCTTGCTCCTTGATTGCAATCTGATGATACCCTGAACGGAGGTCGATCTTGGAGAAGACTGAGGCTCCTTTCAACTGGTCGAATAGGTCGTCGATACGTGGTAGTGGGTATTTATTTTTGACTGTGACCGCATTCAACTCGCGGTAGTCAATGCAAAGTCGGAGGCTACCGTCCTTCTTCTTCACGAAGAGAACCGGTGCTCCCCAGGGTGATACGCTCGGGCGTATAAACCCTTTGTCTAGAAGGTCTCTTAACTGCTCCTTTAGTTCGGTCATTTCTGCAGGTGCCATGCGGTACGGTGCCCTGGCAATGGGACCGGTACCTGGCAATAGATCAATTTCAAATTCCACTGCTCTCGGTGGTGGCATGCCGGGTAACTCCTTAGGGAATACATCAGGGAATTCGGATACAATGGGTACATCGTCATTGAACTCTGGATCTCTCTCCAGGTCTTGCACATAACACAGATAACTTCTTGGCCCTTTCTGAGCTCCTGGTACATGGCCATAGCAGATTAAGTGTGGTCGAAGGCTCTCTCGGTCTCTGGCGGTAAGATACAGTAACCCCAGAAGGACTCTTGAGCAGCAAACGATGCTCGGCGCAGAGGATTCTACCCTTGTGCCGCTCCAACCAATTCATTCCAATGATTACGTCGAATCCCAATCCATTGAATTCGATGAAGGAAATGGGAAACGATCCGCCTTTAATTTGGATTGTGGCTGATTGATAATACTTGGTGCACTTTACTCGCTCCTTCGATGGGAGAGTAACCATGAAGTTCGGTAGCTCATCCGCATCTAGCTTCAACCTCTTCACGAAGGATGGTGATACGAAGGTGTGAGAGGCGCCGGAGTCGAATAACACATTGGCATCAATGCCATTTACTGGGAAGGTTCCCGTTAGAATGGTGCCGCTCTTGCCGGCTTGTGCTTCGGTGAGGATGCTCAGGATACCTTCGGTACCGAGCCCACAACCTATTGAATTCACAATTGGATAAGTATTGATGGTGGACACAAGTGGAATTAAATCTACACTGCTCTTTATTGATAAACCAACCATCATACAAACCGTGTCTCTAATACACGTTACTAATAGATTACATGATACTTGAATTTAATACTTTCTAAAGGTAAGGTTCAGGCGTCCTGGTTTCATGTGTGTGGCATTGATTATTGCCGGCGGTGCCGTATTCAACTTGATCTTGTTGATCCCGTGATACCGCATCCTAGAGTTTCCACCCATGATTAGGACATCTCCTGATCTCAATACCAATTTCTCTGCGAGGTCCACACGCTTCTGCTCGCTATACAGGAATACGGCATCATCACCAATGGACCAAGATACTACGGGCACTCCTTGTTCAAGAGATTCCGCTGTCTCGTCCTTGTCTTGGTGTAACCCAAGTCGTCCTTCTTTCTCGTAGAAGTTGACGATACAGAGGTCCGCTTCAAATGCGGGAATCGGTTCAGGTTCACATTGTTGTGCTAGTCCTACTGCTTGTGTGATGAGGGTCTGAAACTCTGGTGGTATTGTCGGTGGCGTCGCTCCATCTCGTGTTCGTGTCTCCTGGTATGTCTTGGTATAAGGATTCCAGTCCTTTCCCAAGCACATCATCTTCAGCTTCATCTTCGCTCCACCGGGGAATTCGGGTGTGTAAAATCCACCTTGACCCGTTCCTAGCTCGTTGCATCATCGGATGATTGAGATTTGTGCTTCGGGTGTCAGGTATCCCTTTAATAAGATCATACCTGGTCGGATGACCTGACACTGTTCGTTGGTGTAGTCGTGGTTGGTGATGTCGATATCTTCTTGATTCAAGTTTACCGGCATCGGGTAACAGATACTAAAGCTTCCTACGATTATAAATTTCATCTACGATGAGTACTAGTTTCAACTACTTCATTTTGTGCTTAATACACACTTCATTTTATTTACTCATGCATTCACTCATACAGTTACTCTAATATTTAGACATGCTACTTCAAGGATTAAAGGTTTAGATTATTACCTGGGCCGGACTTAGAACCGGACCCATCACGGTCTATGACATGAAGGACCGGCTGCCTCTGAGGTGCACCCCGCGGAGGTCCCCGGGATCCCTGTCCCTGTGGTGCCTGCTGGGTCGGTGCATCGCCAGATGCAACCTCCTTGCCTTCCCTCTGTTTGTAGTTCTGGAAGTTCCCCCTTTGCTTCCCATTCTCTGGGCACTTGTTGGCCGTGTGTCCTGGTTTCTGGCAGTTGTAGCATTTGATGTCCCTCCCATAACAGTCCTTACCAGGATGGTCTTGGTTGCACTTTCTGCACACATAGGTGCGGCCATCGGAGAAGGTTTTGGCGACACTGGAGCTAGAACCTGAGGTTAGAGGGTTAGCACATGTGTGCGTGGATATACTAGATACATTACTTATACGAATACAGATTGGATTAGGAATTTACCCTTAGGTGGGTGTGATCTCAGTGGCTTTGCTGCCACCGGTGCAGAATAACCAAGCTGAAGAAGCTCAGCTGGTTTGCCCTGCTCAGCATGGGCACTGCTCTCACCCTGGGATTTCTTTTTGGATTGCTGAAAGAAATTCCCTTTCTTCTTTTTCCAGCTCTTCCCTGTTCGTGCTCCTTAGTGCGGGTGTTTTTGTTGTTGGCTTTGCGCTTCAGCGCGTCTCTTCATCCCTTACTGGCAAGTGATTTCAACGCGAGAAGCCGCGTGATAACACTCCTGAAATCTCAGGTATTAGCCGGGATTCTCATTTAAGGAAGGATAGGGAAAGATTCAAGAACTCAAGGAATTAAGGAATTTAAGGAATTGAATTGATACTAAGGGTTAACTGATATTTACCTGAAGGGAGGTAATCTCGTGTAGCCCATACCGTACCGTAGGCGATGGCTCAACCGCCATAGAAGCGATCGACCAACACCTGGCCGGTGTATCCTAGGTCAGGGAGAAGACGAAGAATAGAAGTGAAAGTGCGGTAGTACTCGTCGACAGTCATCTTCTCTGTCATTTTCAAGGCTTCTAGCTCTAGCCTTTTCTTTGTTTTTGACATGCTGGGGGTAGTATTTTGAACGAGGAGAGATGCAAAGGAATCCCAGTCGAATGTGGGGTCACTGATGTGCTCGTGCTTAACCAGCTTCCACCAATCCATTGCAGCATCTTTGAGGTAGTAGGCTGCTACTCTGACTCGAACTCCAGCAGGAGCTTCGAGGTTTTTCGAAAGCCGTCTCCATCTCGGAGATGTAGGCCTCGAGCTTAGCCGGATCACTCTCGCCCCTAAAGCAGGAGGGCGGAGCTCCGCTACAGCTTTTACCCAGTTCGCTTCTCTGGGTGGCGTGGGTGGGATGGGCCCCCGCTTGTGTTTGTTGGTTCTGCTGGTTTTGTTGCATTGCCTGGATTACTTGCGGTAGCATCTGCGCTACCGTGGCAGCGACGATCTCAGCTATCGTCTGCGTGCCCGGTCCGTCATTGCCCCCTCCTCTAGGGCGACCTGGACCTCTGCCTGACATCTGAATATTTAACAGTTACATTAGGCTTGCAAGATATGACTCAAAGGTCTTGGAATTTAAGCAAAGTATCGTTCCTAAGAACGTCAAGGGTATCCGTTGTTAACAACGGTAGTTCCTAGTTAGGTTTCTAAGTATCCGTCTTAAGACGGTTAAAATCCTAACTCGGTAATCCCCTATGCTCGGTACTATGGACATCAGAGCGTAACTACGGCGGGTGGTACAACGCCGCTAACCGCCCATACGGCTAGCTAGGCTTACCTTACTTACAGTCATGGTCTGATGAACATAATGTACCGAGCTACTAAATTACTTACCACAATGTCATATGCCAAATACTTACCCTGGATCACCGAGTATTTAAAGTATATTCAATTACAACCTTTCAAGCTTACCCAAAGAATGAGTTTCTAAGGCTACTCATCTATACCAATTCCCCATTCTATCAAAATCCAAAAAGTGTACCTCATGGTACACCGGCTATTCAAAAGTTACAGCCATGTACTACTTAGTACACCCATCACAATTCACCATTTACAATCCAAAAAGAAGATAAAGAAATAGAATTGTCTTCACATCTTCATCACTCTCGAGTACCTGCGTGTAGTAAAAATGGTGCCCAAGGGGCTCAGCAAACGCTGCGTATAAACTCCGCATATACCGCGTGCTAACTAGGGCACGCCGACTATTTGACGTCCACTAAACATGCAGTTCATTATTTTCATACATACATGCTTTGCGTACAACACATGCTAATACAGTTCATTACACAATTCAAGGCAACAATATAATCACACATCTTACTTTCCTTCACAAGGTTAGCCAAATTATGCGTCCGGGTTAATCGGAATGCCTTTACTCTTTTACTCATTACTTACTTTTTCTTACTTACACTTACTTACTTACATTCCTTTTACTTACTCATTCTTACTTACTTATTCATACTCAAGTTAAGTCGTCGGGACCTCCGGCCCGGGGACTACGCCGTCCCACCTCCGGGATTTACTTGACTCACCAATCCGGGAAGCTACCCACTTAAGGGATTTGGGCCGCGGACCAGTTTAAGAGTCAGGAATTGGAGCCAACCTCTCGTGACTCCGCATCCTCACGCGTGGCCGAAACTATATCGGACTTCTACTCATTCCAATTTAATTACCAATTTAAGTTAGAATGGTTAGCTTGTTAGGAATAAGTTAGAAGTCCAAAGTCAACACATTCGGTCACAATACATTGCAACATTCATACAAGCATTCATATACATCCACACATTTCATGAATTATACAAACTAAGTTTAAGAAAAATATTCACAACATACAACACTACATTTTCACAAGTATGCATTAACTCTGATTCGTGCATTTATCTATTTGGTGATCAATTAGCACTCAACACACAAATCAGAGTAACCAAGATAGCATACGGGGCATGAGGAATCCATACCGTTCACCGTCGTACGTGTTTCCAAACGTCCTCCCGGTGTCACAATCCAAGTCCTAACATATACGTACAATTGGGTGGTTAATTACCCTTACTTAACCTTACTAACTACTTTTCTAACATTTCTTGGTTTATACTTACTATTTCATTATTGTTCAATACATGTACTTATGTTACTTACTTAAAATCATTTTCTAAACTTGTTTATGGCCTTAATGACCTTTAAACATCATTAATTATGTCTTAATCATCTTATAATATCATTACCCATCATTACCCATCTTACCTAAGCTTTAAAATAGTTTCTGTACAAATTTTGGGGTGGTCCGGGTTACTGTCCGAGTTTACAAACCCGGACCCCCACTTGGAAAAACTCTCGGGTAAGATTTGGGACTGGTCCGGGTTTGTGTCCTACTTTACAAACCCGGACCACAAGGTTTTAGACTCTCGGGTAAGATTTGAGCATGGTCCGGGTTTACATCCCTATTTACAAACCTGGACCATATGTCTGAAATTGCTACGGGTATGTTTTTGACACCGTCCGGGTTTGTGTGCTACTTTGCAAACCGGACAATCGTTTTAGTAACTTACGGGTGTATTTTTGGGGTGGTCCGGGTTAGCATCTTGTTTGTAAACCCGGACCATCCCATTGTAAAACTTTCTGTCGGACTTTAAGGCTAGTCCGGGTTTGTGTTCTGGTTTGCAAACCCGGACTAGTTACAGTATTGTGATTTATATAAGTTTTTCAACTTGTTTCAATTCCAAACTTCTACCAATCTCTTCCCCAATATTTCTACATATATCTAGTATGTTTTAACCTTGTTTAAGCATTTTAAACTAGCCTAAAACAACACTACAAAAATCTGTTACATTAACACTCTTACTGTAATTTTTTTCTTCCTCTGTTACATTTCCACTTCTTCAAATAATGCTACAGACCTTCCTATTCTTCTTCCCACTAACTCAATGACTCTTACACTAGCCTAACTTAGTTTGACAACTCTCAATACACCATTTACAACTCCACTCAACTACACTCTTTCTCCCTGTTACAAAACAAAGTGAACCATCTCATTTTTCCGTCTCTGTAATTCTCTTCTGTTTCTTTCTTTTCTAACATCAACCAAGACTCTACATTCCTAACAAATTTTGACAGAGGTTCCCTACATCTCTAAGTGTTCTCACCACATAATTTTGCACACTCAATATATTCACAACCTGTTCAACATATACATTATTCTCACATATATTTCTAATGCCTCTTGCACACTCAACATTTACACTTAGCATATTATTTTCTTGTTTTCAAAACTTCAAACTACAACTATCATTCACATTAATGTACCCATTCTTTTCCCACGGTCACAATAATTTAGTTCCTTGCTAAAACAATATCCCTACACATACACAAACATTAAAGTTATACAGAGGCTTCACATTGCCTTGGTTTCTTTGTTCCTTTTCCTTTTTTCCTCTTTCTCCTTTCTTGCTCCTCCTTCCCTTCTTTGTTTTCTTGTTTTATTTCAACCAAACTACACCACGTAGCAAGGTATACACTTACACACCAAACTAATATATTTTCTACGTAGGTTTCAAACCCTAACTTATGAGAACTTATTTAAACACTTAGGAGATCTTACCTTGAGTTTATAATGGAGTTTTTGGAGTGGAAAATGACAAGACTCCAACCCTCAAGATGGAACACCAAAACGGCTAGCAATAGAATAGTGTGTTACGTGAGTTTTTTTTTTTGCAAGGAAACATGGACAAGAGTGAATTTTTGGTCTACTTCTTACCTTAGAACATGGAGAAGGTGATAGATCTTGAAATGGTGTTCTTGAAAAGCTCTCAACCGATAATACCCTAAAATTCAAGTTGGTGGTTTTAGATTTTTGAAAGGTGGAGAATGATCTCCTTGACGATACGAATTCAACGGTATGGTTTTTGTAGCATTTGGTGAAGGTTTGAGGTTTCAAAAGTGAGGAAGAAGAGGCTCTGTAGTGGAGTTTCTCAAATCGCCATTACAGTGGCCAGAGAAGAAAATAGAGAGGAAGGGGGGAAGATGCAGTACGGGGTTGTGAGTGAGTGAAGAGAGAGATTTTACTTTTTTGACTTTTATGGGTTTTGTCTTTGCAAATAAGGGAATTAAGAGGGTGTGTGAGGAGAGGGAAGGGAGCCGGTGCTACAGCACCCACACACTCACTTACATTTTTTTATTTCCAAAAGGGCACACTAACTTATTTTATAATTTACTCTCACCCCACAACTTCCCCGTTTTTGACAGTTTTTACTATTTTCTGTTTTATTGTTTTATGGTTCTAGACTTCACTAATATTTATTAATGGCTATTTAGTTGACTAAAATTGTTACGAGTCTATTTGACCCGCTTAAAGTCACGTTTCCCGGTTACCTCGAAAAACGCGCTTTAATGTTCATTAGTGTTTTTAATCCATTTTAAGGATCCGTTTTCTTCGGGATTTGTTCCCTAATATTTATTTAGGCTTAATTAAGCTTCTAAATTATTTATTAGCCTAATTAATCACTATTTTTAATTACGGGGTATTTCAATTGTAATGTTGAATTGTGAGTTTGATTGGTTATCGGCAGACTTGGGAACTATAGATACTCGGTATAGAACAAAATGAGGTTGTATTTGTATAATATGGAATTGAAGTCTGTATTTGGATTGAGATTTGAATAAGGAATGGAATGTATCATTTGCATAGAGTACTCGGTATATTTATTCATCAGACCGATACTGTATTTGGATTTTTGTGTTGGAATGGCTTGTTAGTCACGTGGGTGACTAACGGCATTGTATCACCCACAGTTTGTAAGTAAATTTTTGCTGCTTTGTTATTAATAAATGAGACGGGTTAGGAGTTATGCTAGATTAGCGGTAGGGGTGTTACAGGTATTATATTCGTATTCATATATGGCCTTCAAGGCCCCATCATTCATCATTGTGTTTACTCTCATCATCAGTTGGGTGTCATGTTAGGACAACACATAATAACTTTTAACGGTCTGTCATCCCACGTGCACGCAAAGGTGCTCATTTGCCAAGGATCCGGAGATCCCGAGACTTCCACTTTGCCTAATAAAGGGGTCATTGAAAAGGCCGGAGCCATGTACCAACAGTAGTACACTATGACCAATGATCAATCAGGCTTGTTGGAATTTAACAAGAGTAGACTCGATCCGGGTGTTAAACTCTAGTGATCACTATGCACAACCAGTAGTCAGAGAAACTAAACTTGATTTCCATCTCATACATCAATCCTCCATCATATGATTAAGTAGCTTAATCTATTACCTAAGGCATATACTTAGGTTGGAGAATTCATTTGATACAGCCGCCTTCGAGGTCTTACGCAAATACCTAGAAGTAGTCTAGATCATATCCATGTTCGAGATCCATGCTCTAAAGACCGTATAGCCGAGTCTCATTTCTAAGTGTTTTTACTCGGTCTTTGATTGTAATACTCATCCTACTTTGATAAGTAACGAATATTCATCGTTGTATAAGTCAAGCGATATTCGTATCACTCTAGTTCGGTGGACATCCGCGCACAATTAAATATCGTGAGAAAGACAAACAAGTAATACATTTTATTTCACACATACATATAGTCACACATATTGCTCTTAGGCAATTAAACACATAATGTTTGAACCCAAGGAAACCTGAGGATGTTCAGACCACACCAGTCACATACTGTACACCGTAATAATTACTAGCGTAAAAATAACGCTCATTCGGTGCTCCTCATAGTCTTATGATCTGGAATATACATAACACTACATGTTAATCCCTAAGATTAACTCAATGAGGTATGCCCGAATAAACGCTATATCCTGTTACTTAACCCCCCTTACACTATTGGTTAAGGTTGTTTGAGTTTTAAAATTGTGGCCGGGATTAGTTTAACTCTTCGGTTTGGTACGTTACACATAACTCAGTATTATTCTACTACTTAAGATTAAATCCTTATAACCCATAATATATATTTATAGGTTAACAATCTTGGTATATATTATGATTATATATATATATATATATATATATATTATATACTTACATTTATATTATTATGTATGTGTGTATATATAAATGTATAGCATATAGTTGATGTCTACATGTTATAATTGACCTCATAATGTTATTATCTTTAAAACTCTCATTTCATGTGTGAGTTGGTCCAACTTGACCTCTTGGTCAATTGGGTTGGACTTGGTCAGTTGTGTTGACTTGGTTAGTTTATGCAAGTACACAAGTTTATATAATTCACAATATAACACTAGTATTATATAGTTCACTCATTATTTAAAACCTTACATCTTAACATTAGAAATTCACATCTAATGTTTTATAACTTATCTTCCCATCTTATAAAATCCTTTACTTAGTATTATATGG
Source organism: Limonium bicolor (assembly GCA_023374045.1). Classification (NCBI taxonomy): domain Eukaryota; kingdom Viridiplantae; phylum Streptophyta; class Magnoliopsida; order Caryophyllales; family Plumbaginaceae; genus Limonium; species Limonium bicolor. The sequence goes on from CM041776.1 coordinate 278,602,370, forward strand.
TTCCCAACCATATTTATAATGCATTTCACTTCATTATATTCTATATATATATATGTGAATTATAAATCTCATTATTAATGCTATTTCCTATCATTTAGGTGAGATAATTAGCTTACTTATTTGTGTTATCTTGCACAAACCAACATTAAGACTGTAATCCTAATGTTTATGTAATGTTATATAATACATTACTAAACTTCTAAAGTTTATTAAATCCTCCACTTACTTCATGAATCTATTTCCCAATGTATTCACATTATTTTACAATTGTTTTAATACTTATAACATTATAGACTATAGTCTAAAATTTCATTTCTAACATCTTAACTATCACAACAGCCCATAATTTTCCATTAATTACAATTTTACCACATAGCATTATATAATGTTACAATTATGTGTTATATCACATAACATGACATTTCTACCCTTATAATAAAACTAACCTATGGTTTATACCATTTTATTAATTTCCGAGCAGGCCCTAAATCTGTCTAAATTTGTTTCTCAACTCCCACACTTTTCCTTAATTACTAAATGACCCCTTTTTATTTCTTATACCTTACAATGTCATCATAAACTATTATTATAAACCTTAGTTCATTTAATCCCAAATACATCTCTAAAAATTACCAAAAATTCTCAACAGACCCTAGTCTGTTCTAAACATCATTTTACAACTGAATTTTTGCAAAATAACATATTCCACCCCATTTATTTTACAACCTTTACAATTAACTCCTAAACTTAGTTAAAGTCATACTTAAATTATTCCACTTAGCTAATTCGGTCAACACTCCTAATATGGTCAAAGTTGATCCAAAGTACTACCTTGACCAATACTTTCCAGTATTTACGGTTTCACCCTCAACTTCCTAGAATTCACATTGTTTCCCTTAACTTTGTAAAATTTTACAATTTCCATTAAAACTCATTTTAAGTCCTAACATTCGACCATATTATTCTATAGCCCTTAAATTTTTGTTTATTTGTACCTAAACCCCAAACTTGTCAACTAGAACATTCCTTAGCTTTTAAATTGATTTTAACTCATTTATGTTATAAAGGTTCCAACTTATATATGTTATAAATTCGTAGGTAATATTTACCTAAATTTTCTAGGTGATTAAAAGTCACCATTTAAGTTCATAATATCACATTTTCTCACCAGACCTTATAATAAATAAATACTTAGCTTAAAATGCAAATAAAGCTTTAAATAACATAATTAAATGGCCTAAATACATGGCCTTATTACAAACTTTAATTAGAATATAAAATAACTTAAAAATCTCATTGGAACACTTATAGTCTCGAATTTTATTAAACCAACCCAATACATTTGTAAATTGCATTTTAACCCCATTTTATTATTCTTATGACATTATAAGTCATTCTAATCTTAGGTAATTTCACCAAATGTGTTATATAACACTTTAATACATTAATAAGTCAAATTAACATATAATCCAATAATACCCATGGCTTTTAATTTATTTAAGCACAATAATTATATTAAAGCTTTAATAACATAGTATAAGGTATACTTACTTGATATAAGTCACCAAAACTTAGCCAAACAACCCTTGTACTCTCGGCCTAAATTTAATACATAGCTTAGGTTAATTTTTTGCTCATTACTTATATATAAACTTGATTAACAAGTCATTAAGGTAGTAATTTAACTTACTTCTCCAAGGATGAACTTTATGCTTGATTTCCTCTCGTTGATCAGAAAATTCCCTATGGTTTAAAGCACCATTTTGGCCATATTTTAGCAAGGAGGAAGAAAGGTACAAACTAGCTTAATGACTTAAGGCACATAAAGGTGTAGAAATGAACTTGTAAAGATCATGATTTACCTTGATTTTCAAGGCTATTCAAGGGGTGTTTTCACCTGATTTTTGGAGAACAAAAGGAGTGTTAGTTCTCCTTCAAAGTTGTGCTAAAAGAGCTAAACAAAACAAGGTAGAAAGCTAGTTAGTTTACCTTGTGAAAATTCCATAAGAAGTGGTTTTGGCATGAATTTGGCGACCACTTGAAGTAATTGAAGATGCTACTGATCAAGCATGAAAAGGGGAATATAATGAGTGTAAAGACTAATTGAAATCATCCATTGAAAGAGTAGAAGAGAAGGTAAGAGCTTAAAGCATATTTTTACCTTAATAAGTGATTTTGTGTATTTTTATTATAACCTAAGTTTTTATTTCAGTATTTATTTCATTACGTGTGTAACTTAAGTTGCAATTATTTTGTGACTCAGGACGCGGATGTCTATTAGTTTAAAGAGAAGGGTAAGGAAGTCTTTTCCCCTCCTTCTAATTTTGGTAAAGGTTTATATAATATTAAATTCCCCACATTCATTATCACATTCTCATTCCCGATTGGCAATTCTTACCTGACACTGATTGTTGTCGAAGTGGTGAGTGGCGATGTCGGTCTCTTCATGGGTGAGTTTGAAGGTGGGTAACATATAAGGAATTTCCCTAAGGTGGTTGAAACAGTATAACTATCCTGACAAGATCCAACTCGATCGCAATGTGACAGTACATCTATCCTAGTACGATCCGATCTGACCTTCTATCCTACATTACCTGGTCTCGGACTCAGAATCTCTCGAGAGTAGAGAGGGAGAAAGAGAGCTTCTATTAGAATCGAATGTGAGTTTGATTGCCAAATATCGCGTGTCTTATTTCATGGGGGTACACCCTTATTTATAGTTTTTTGGGCCTGGTCTTTTTGGTGCCAGCCTGTATTTTACATGTTTAAGTACAGTTCTACCCCCTCATAGTATCTTTGACCGACCACAAGCGGCCGGTCGTATGATGCTTTGCTTTGCCAAGCCCCATTTTCATCCGGCCAGAGATGGTCGGATGCCTCTATGTGTTTGCACTTCCATCCGACTAGAGGCGGCCGGATGCTCTATAAGCTTCTGACCTCATCCGGCTAGAGCGGCCGGATGCTCTACGTATCCTGCTTTGGCCTGGCGCTATTTCTTCCCTTCTCATCAGTCCCACAAGTTCTATCTTTCTAAATTTTGGTGAAGAAAATAGAACTTCTGTGTCTTGTGTTTTGGTGAAAAAATTTTACGACTGCCTGTGGCCAATTTCTGAGGCTACCCAAGTTCTGTTGTCTCCTTATCTCAGTCCCACAAGTTCTTTTTCTTCATACTTGGAGAAAAGAACTTCTTATTGGCCACATGCGTAGTTCGTGGTTCGTTCCGCTTTTTGAATTTTCCGCCGTTGTCGGTGTAGAATACGCAGGCCTTTCTTTCGACTAAACGTCGGAAGCGTCTTTAGGAAGCGTGCGGCCCTTTCTCTTCCCCTGCAAAAAAAGACACTTTTGTTCGCATATATATATATATTTTTTTTGAGCGGGAAAAATCTTTCTTAAAGCCCATTTTTTGAGCTCTTTCTTCTTTCCTCTACTGGCCCTTTACTTCGACCGTTCTTCTTCTCTCGCCTTCCGTCGTCGTGTGCTACCTCGTCTTTCATCGCCGTCATCCTTCGATTCTTCGCCAAGCTTGACAATGTCTTCCTCCTCAGCCAAACAGAGCAAACTCGCTACCAAATTTCCGCCCGCCATTGAAGCGATTCAGGGCTCTCAGTCCTCTAACGGCTTTCGCCCCTCGTACCTGAAGCCCGCAAGACCCTTCCGATCTGGGCGTCAGCCCTTTCCTTCTTCTCTCAATTACTCCACCCTCTGTGATTGTCTCGGGGCTGTCGAAGCCCCACTTGGCACACAAATTTTTTTGCCATCCTCTGATTCTCACCCTAACGACGATTTTGGCCGCGGTACGTTGTCTACGCTGATTTCTTCCGCTCCGGTTTGACCATTCCCCCGCACCCTTTCGTGCTAGGGTTCCTCCTTCGCCGCTGCTGCACCCTCGCTCACCTTCATCCGAAGGCCATTTCGCACCTCCACGCTTTTTTCTCTTTGCGAGGAAAGCAAATTCGGCCGGAGGGTACTGACTTCGTCCGATTCTTCACAGTTAGGAAGGATCCTGATAGCCTAACCCTCATCGCGAAGACTGGGTACTCCTTTTTGACTATAAGAAGGCCCACGACTGGGGGTCGCGGTGGTTCGTCGTCGTTCCTCCGTTCTGGCCGAATCTTGGGCATCCCATACTCTGCTGAGGTCGGAAAAGGTCAGTTGTTCAGCCCCCAAATTCCTCCGGCTGAGATCCCTATTTCGAAGGTTCTGAGGGCAGTAAACAAGAAACTGCCGACTGTCGAGGCATTTTTTACAAAAGAACGCTTGTCTTCTCTGAAGACATATCACAGTAAGTGTCTTTATTTCTTAGTATGAGTTCTGTCGCTTCATTCGGCTCCTTATTGTTTGGATATGTTGTTTCAGACTTTTTCCAGAAGGGGGAAAAGATCAGCCCTTCCATAGCTGGAACTTCGTCACCTTTAAGAACGGGGACGAAAAAATTAACTACTACGATACGCTGGATGCGGCTACTGATGCGGCTGAGCAGCTTTTGGAGAGCGCTGCTCCGGCAAAGCGCTCCAGGCGAGAAGCTGGTGATGACCAGGCTGGTCATTTGAAAAAAAAGAAGAGGCTAGAATCTCCTGAACGTGCCGGCGTCGGGCAGTCAGGTACATGGCACGTGAGCCCCAAGTCTGGGCGCCGTGTCCTCCTTCCCCTCACCCCTGGTTCAGGTTTAGACCTTGGTTCTCGCCCGGGCGGGAGTCCGGTCATCCGACTCCTATTTGTGAGTTATTTCCTGATTTGACGGGTTACTTTTCCTCAGATCCTGCTCAGGAAAACACCCTGGAGGCCACAGACCTCTGCGTTGGTCCTTCGGCTGGAGAAGGTTTTGTTTGCTTTGCCGCCTTCTCCTGTCCTTAAGTTTCCTTCTTTTTTGGTATTCTTTTTTCAGTTTCATTCTTCTGGTTCTAACTGTTTTTATCATTGCGGCAGCCACTGCTCCTGCCAAGAGAAGATTAAAAAAAAACAACATCGAAACCGAAGGCCGTAGAGCCACAAACCTCTGGTGATCCTGAAGCTTCAGGATCATTCTCCATTGACGTTGCTGCGGCCGTGGATGCGGCAAGGGATAGAGCAATGGAGTATCGGCAGGTGCCGGAGGACCCTGAGCTCCGAAGTAAGCAAAGAGAGGATTATATAGCCTCTCCTTTGCCGGAGGGTCCTGAGCCCCAGGGTGAGCTGAGAGAAGGCTACATAGCCTCCTCCTCCTCTTCCCCTCCTCCTCCTGCTCAGGAGTCCTACACTGGTCCCTCCCAGAAGGAAGGGTGGTTTTACCATTGCGGGCACCCTCTTCCTCTGATAACCTGTGATGCCGCCAAGTATTCCTCTGTCTGGAAGGAGGCGATTAAGAGATCCGGTCATCCAGACGGGATCTTCGCTCCTCCAGCGACCTTCACTGCTACCAAGAAAAGGCTGCGGATCGGGGATGGGGGGGCGGATGCCATCATGCGGCACTCCCTCCCAGCAAATGAAGTGTTTGACATGATGTGGGGGGGAATCTTTCAGGTTGACATGCATATCACTTTTATTTCTTTTCTTGTTTCATTTTTGGTTTTTCCTGAATTATGCATTGTACCGTTTTTTTTTAGGTGATGTCCATGGCCCAAAGTGCTGAGGTTCACTTTGGCAACCTCCGATCCAGGCTCCGCTACGAGGAAAGCCGAGCCAACAATGTTGAAGAGGAACTGAAGCTGTCCCGCTCTTCCCATGATGCCTATATTGACCAGGTTGAGTACGAGATCGATTGTAAGGCAAAGGAGAGGACTGAGGCAATCAACAAAGACCTGCAGTTGTCTCGGCGAGAATGTGAGCGCCAGCGTGATGAGTACGAGCTGCAGCTGAAGAAACTTCGAGAAGAGAACTTTTCTCTAAGAGGCCGGATCAAGGAGGCTGATAATACATTGATAGAGGTATGAAACCGTCTCTCGTTTTCCCTTGAATAAGGATAAGCTAATTTGATCCTTCTTTGACCTGGACATTACGTGGATCAGGTACGCTCCATGCACCGGAACGAAGTGAACAATCTTCAGAGTGAAACAATCTTCAGAGTGAGGTGAACAATCTTCAGGCTGAGAAGGCCTTTTTCTACCAGGAGGGGAACTCTTTTAAGCAGGAGGCTGAAGCGCTTGAGCTGGAGAAGCAAGCTCTTCAACGGGAGAACGAAGCTCTTGTGAAGGAAAAAGAAAAGCTTATGCAAGAGCACGACCGCCTGCTGGAAGAAAAGGCTGCGCTGGAAGAGCAGTCAAGGTCTTCCTTTGATCAAGAGAAGCAGTCTCTGCTCCGAGATTGTTATTCTCTTTTGGAAGAGAGAGAAGAAAACTCTTGTTGCGGATAAAACCGCCCTGATAGAAGAGAGGGCGAGGCCTGGAGGAGAAAGTAAGAGAGCTGGAGGAAGCTAAGTCTCGCTCTCAAGGCCGAGAATACTGAGCCATTAGGTAACGGTAAACTTTTCAGGCTTTAACTTTTTCCTCTCTTTTTGGTCTTTTTCTTCTTCTTATTCTTTTTGTTCCGGCTAGGCATGAGTGCTGCCAATTTACTGAAGCACGTCACCCACTGCGTGAGTGGACAGATAGCCCGTGCAAAGGAGGAGCTGTCTTCTGCCAATTGTGAACTTGACAAGTACCGAGCCCAAGTCTTGACCCTTGAATCTCAGGTGGCCAGGCTCAAGTCGTTTCCTCGGCAATCCCAGGAGGAGATACAGAAGCAAGGCCACCATTAACGCTCATCTAAAGGAGTCCTTTGCTTCTCAGTGCCCCCGGATAGTTGATATTTGCCAGCAGATTGTTTCGGATCACTCTCTTGAGAAAGGAGAGGTACTAGATGATGATCTGGTACAACAAGCTGGAATTTAAGGCTGTTGCCCAGAAGTTCCACTTCTTTTTGGAGCTCGAAAGGTTCTGCCGCAGTCCTGGGGAGACATGTTTTGGCGCCGGCGAGGCGCCATTCCTTCCAGCTGGAAGCAATATCCTGCCGTCCGCCGGAGAGTGCAACGTCTTTCCAGGAAATCCAAGTCTTTGAGAGCGTAGCTGGTAGCGGCGATAGGCTGTTGACTGCCGAAAAAGAAGTTGTAGAAAAAGTAGAATATTCCTTTTTTTAGGGGAGCTTCAGTTTCGGCTTGTATTCTTTGTGTTTTGCCGAATGACCATATTTTGTAACTGTTTTTACCCCACACTTTGGGAGGAATATAAGCTTATATCTTTCTCTATCTTCAGTTACTTGTCCACCAGAATAACTCTTTTGAGCCATTTTTTATTGCACGTATGGTTATGTTTATGTGAGTTATGCCAGTGTAGTATTCCATTCTTTATAACACAAGGATTTTCGGTTTGTGGACCTTTTTTCCGGCTAGACTCCTTGTTTCAGCCGGATTTTCTAGGATATGGAGTATAGGAACCTGCGGCCTGTTTGCTGACACCTAATTTTAAAGCAAGATAGCCTAAGGCTTAACTGGCCCGATGTTTCTTTCAGGCATGATAGCCTGCGGCTCGTTGGCCGGTGCTTACTTTCAAGGCATGATAGCCTGCGGCTCGTTGGCCGTGCTTACTTTCAAGGCATGGATCGCCTGTACGCTCGTTTGGCCGGTGCTTACTTTCAAGGCATGATAGCCTGCGGCTCGTTGGCCGGTGCTTACTTTCAAGGCATGATAAGCCTGCGGCTCGTTGGCCGTGCTTACTCTTTTTTCTTTTTATTTTCAAAAAAAATACGTTTTATTGAGAGTTTCAAATGTTATACATAGAACGTTTCAGACTTCCCCATGCCAAGAATGTGGCAATTCGTATCCTTCTCCATTTTTCAAGCGGTATGAAGCTCGTCCCGTCTTCTGGTGTATGATGTATGCCCTTCCCATTGGGCTCCAGCTTCTTGGGTTGCTTAACTTCTCGGAGGACTAATTCCCCTGGGGCAAAACATCGTTCTTTCACCCTCCTGTTGAAATACCTTTCTACCTTGGATTTATCTTTTTGCCATCCTTACTGCAGCGGCCGTCCTGGTTTCTTCAAGGAGGTCAAGGTGATCCTGTACTCCCTGATTGTTGGTCTCTTCGTCATATGATTCCCATCTTATGGACGGCACCACAATCTCCGCCGAAATGACGGCTTCCAAACCATACGTCAATCTGTAAGGCGTCTCTCTTGTCGGTCCTCTTTCTGTTGTTCGGTATGACCATAGGATCTGGGGTAACAATTCTGCCCACTTTCCTTTTCTCTCATCGAGTTTCCTCTTTATCGCCTTTACTATTTGGCCATTTGCATTCTCAACCTGCCCATCGCCTGAGGATGGGCTACTGATGCAAATCTCAAATCGATCTTCCATTCTTCACAGAATTCTCGGAAGCTTTCGCAATTGAACTGTGTTCCATTATCAGTTACTATGGCTTTTGGTATGCAAACCTGCATACCACATATTTCCAAATGAATTCTTGTGACTCCTAGCCGTGATGGAGATAGTAGGCATTGCTTCAACCCACTTTGTGAAGTAGTCGATAGCAACGTACATGAATTTGAACCTCCCTGGTGAAGATTCCGGAATGGGCCCACAATGTCCAACCCCCACATAGCAGGGAATGGGCATAGAATAGATTTTTGCTCCGCCGGAGGAGTATGTATCTTATTTCCATGTTCTTGACACTTGCGACATCTTCGTATATATTCCTTGCAGTGCTCCTCATTTTCGGCCAAAAATATCCGAGTCTTAAGATTTTGGTGAGTTGTGGTCCTTTCTCCCTGGTGATTTCCGCAGAGCCCATCATGTATCTCTCTTACTAACTCTGCTCCTTCAGCTATGGTGACGCACTTCAGAGCAGGTCTTGCAAAAGATCGCTTATACAGCTGGTTATCTTCAATAAAGAATGATGCGGCCCGCCTTTTTACTATCCTGGCCTCTTTTTTTCCCTCCTGCAGCTTCCATGCCGTTTGTAATCTATGATTGGGTCATCCAGGATTCTTCTTGGTCATTTGTCCCTATCGCCAGCACCTGAGCTCCTTCTATACTTGGGGAGGTTCTGACTTCCAGCCATATCTCATTGGGTACTTTTTCGGCCATACTTGCCAATTTGGCCAAGGCATCAGCTTCGACATTCTCCTCACGGGGAAGGTGTTTTTAGTTCGCATTTTTGGAAATTTGCCTTTAGTTCCTGGACCTTGAGCAAGTACCTCCATAGTTTTTTCCTCTTTGACTTCGTAGATTTTGTCATTTTGTCTCGTCACCAACATAGAGTCTGAATACACCTCTAACCTCTGTCGCCCCGAGGGCTGTGGCTACTTCCAAACCCTGGATAAGAGCTTCGTATTCGGCTTCATTATTAGTGACATCGAAGTCCAGTCGGAAGGCATAATTCAAGCTTTGCCCATCTGGTGCCTGTACCACTATTCCAGCTCCTGCCCCACTTTTGCATCGAGCCCCATCAACCAGATGACATACGGACTCTGAGTTTGTTTCTTTTCTTTTGCAAAGCTTGTTTCTGTTATGAAGTCCGCTAAGGCCTGAGCTTTAATCGCCGTTTTGGGCATGAAGTGAATTTCATATTGTGTCAGCTCTACTGTCCAGCTTACCATCCGGCCGGAGGCATTCGGATTGTTCGCAATTTTTTTGAGCGGCCAATTGGTCCTGACAAAGATTCGGTGTGACTGGAAGTAGGGTCGTAGTTTTCTTGATGCCACTACCAGTGCGAACAATACTTTTTCTATATTAGTGTACCGTCCTTCTGTTGGGCTTAAGATTTTGCCCGTATAGTACTGGTATCTCCCTTTTTTCCTCCATGATTAAGACAGCTGCAACCGCGCCAATCTGTTGCGGACAAGTAAAGGTATAGGTCTTGTCCCGGGCAGGTACACCCAATTTAGTAGATCCCGAAGCATCTCCTTGATCTTTTCAAACGCTTCTATGCACTCTTGTCCCCACTGGAATTTGCTGTTCTTCCTTAAATATTGAAGAACGGGATTGATTTTTCTTGAAGCTTAGAACAGAATCTACTTAATGCTGTGAGTCTTCCGTTCAAAGCTTGGACATCTTTGATATTTCTTGGAGGGGAAAGGTCGAGGATTGCCTGACTTTTTTCCGGATCAACCTCAATACCTCGTTGCCCAACAATGAAAGCAAGAAACCTCCCTTTGGTTACACCCAACACGCACTTTTCTGGATTTAGCTTGATTTGGTGTATTTATCCAGAGTGTCGAATGTTTCTTCTAAATCCTTCATGTGTTTGTTCCTTTGACGGGCTTTCACAACTATGTCATCAACGTAAGCTTCTACATTTCGGGCAATTTGCTGACAAAACACTTTGTCAATCATTCGCTGAAAAGTGGCCCTGCATTCTTTAGGCCGAAAGGCATTACTTTATAACAGAATGTTCCGGCTGAAGTAATGAAGGAAGTTTTTTCCGAATCATCCTCTTTCATTTTATTTGATTATAGCCAGAGAAAGCATCCAGAAAACTTAACACAGAACTCTGGGCAGTTGAGACCACCAACCTATCTATTGATGGCAGGGGATAAAAATCCTTAGGACATGCCTTATTTAGATCTGTGAAATCCACGCACATTCTCCATTTTCCATTTGCTTTTTTCACCATGACAACATTAGCCAACCACCGTGGATACGCGACCTCCCTGATGAATCCGGCTTTAAGGAGTTTTTGGACCTCGGTTCGTGCGGCTAAATCTCTTTCTTCCCCTATTACCCTTCTCCTTTGCCTGACCGCCGGATGTTTAGGGTCTACCCTGAGCTCATGCCGGATAACGCTTGGGTCTATACCAGGCATCTCGTTCGTGCTCCAAGCAAATGTTGCCCTTCTTTTTTCCAGGAACCTCATTAGGTGAGTTTGCTCTCCACTGTTAAACGCAGTTCCTATTTTAAAAAATTTAGAAGGGTAAGATTTTAAATGTACCTCTCTGGGGGGATCTTGGGCTGTTCGACATTCTTCCTTTTCTTGATCCGGCCCTGGGGAAGAAGGTAACTTTCCTTTAAACTCCTTGTCCGATCCCACAGTTTTGACCACTTCCTCACTAGGAAGGCTGTCCATGATGCGGACTTCACACATTCGGGCCATCTTTTGGCTTCCTCTTATCGTAACCACCTTTCCGCTTGAGGTCAAGTACTTCATTTTTAAGTGATGAGTGCTGTGAATGGCTTTGAAAGCATTGATCCCTGGCCTTCCAAGGTACATGTTATATCCAGAAAGACCTGGCACAATAAAAGCCATGAGCCTTTCTGTTCTTCTTTCGTCTCCTTGCCCCAAGGTCATTGTGAAATCTATACTGCCGAAAGACGTGGTAGAGACACCTCCAACAAACCCTCCTAGAACCGCCGAATAGGGCTTGATCCGTTCCTCAGGCACCTCTAACCTCCTAACCGCTTCGGCTGATATGACATTTGCTCCGGCCCCACTATCGATTAAAATTCCCTCCATCATTCGGTCATTTACCTGTGCACGAATGACAAGTGGATCGTTGTGCGGGTATAGCACTCCTTCTTCATCTTCGTCGGAGAAGAAGATTGGAGGAAAATTTTCCTTTTTGGCGATTTTTTCTCCGGGAGTTCTTGATGTACTTGATGAATGTGTCTTTTCCTTTCATTAGGGTTAGTGGTCCTACTTCTGAAAAAAGTCCTGTGAGTTTTCTAGAGGAAGTTTTGTTAGCTTCTTTTTGGGAAAAGAAGGGAGGCTGCTAATAGTAAGAATGCGAAAAGAATGGAAATTTTATTTCTCCTTTGGCAACATGATTTTTGACAATCTATGTGATACAAAATTTCATCTTAAAACAGGCTGCAAATTGTAATTCCAGATGTTATTCTGAATAAAAGGAAGAAAAAACTTTTACTCTCCTTTTTCACAAACCTGTTATCATCCCCACTGATTTGCCGGGGTCAAGCCTGGGGTGAATTTCTTCCTCCTGTCGCCCTCGGGGTGCATTCTGGGTACCACCTTGTTGGCCGCCGTATGCCTTTGTGCTCCAGCTGCCTGCTTTCCTTTCTTCTTATTTTCCTCAATGACTCGGAGCTCTTTGCCAAGGTAGCACAATTCATGGTCCGGTGGCTGCGATTCCCGTGATACTCACAGAATGCAACCGGAATTTCCCCCTGCGGTGGCCTCCTAGGCTAAGGAAGGTACCCCTCCCTTACTGCAGCAGCATACTTCCCCGGATCAATGTAGACAATGGTTCTTGCTCCCTGATGCTGTGCCCCCTGAGAGGAAGATCCGGCGATGGATTTGCCATAGTATGGCTTGTACCTTGACCCTCCCCTTCCGGCATTTCCTCCATGCCCCTCTTTCTTTTCCGGCACCCCTGCGGCTTTGAAGCTGTCCGCTAGCTCCTTAGCATTGTTTTCCGCTATCTCAGACTTCAAAAATCATGGATCATTTCAGCTAACTCTCCATGAGTTTTATTCGGCGCCTTCGTTGCGATCTTTCCAGCTAGTCGAGGCTGAGCTAGGCCGTTCCAAAGGCCTTAATCAGGATTTTCTCATCAATATCATCGATTTCCGCGACCTTCTTATGGAAGCGCTCGCTGTACTCCTTCACGGTTTCTCCTTTTCGCTGCTTAATGTCCATCAACTCTATTGTTTCTTTTTTTAACCCTCTTACTCGCAGCAAAGTATTGCTGGAAATCTTCGGTCAGTTGTTTGAAGCTCGTGATGGACTGTGGCGGTCTCGTGGAGATCCATCCCAATGCTCTCTTTGAAATCGTTCCGGGGAACAGATTGCAGAGGGCGAGGGAGCTAATCCCCTGAGTGTTCATGGCGAACATGAACTTTTTGATATGCTGAGCAGGATCTCCAGTCCCGTCATATTTCTCAATTGCCGGGGCGACAAAGTGCGGCGGGAGTTTTGCCTTCCTTATCCGCTCTGAGAAGGGGTACAAGCTCATATCTATCTGATCATCTTCTTCCATCTCTCCTTCGTCAACAATGAATTGTGCTTTCTATCCTTACTTTCCTCCCCATTGCTACCTCTGGAATCTCTGTTCTTCAATTGTTCGATGACCTCCGTCATTTCGTCCCATTTTCTTTGATACTCCTCGTCCCTTTGCATCAGTTCCTGCTGCAAAGTCTCATTTCCCTCTACAATTTTTTCGTCAATGGACCTGACTAGTCCCTTTAGCATGTCCTCAAGATCTTTTTTGGAGATGGCCTCTGGCATCTCCGAACTCATCCCTTCCTCGGAGCGGTTGTTATCGTCAGTAGCGTTCTTCAGAGTTTTCTTTGATCTTGGAGCCATCTTTCGTGTTCCGATCCTGCAAAAAATGTCATTGGTTATTTCAGATCTTTCGTTATAAACCGTCGCAGATTACTTCCCTGTTTCCAGGTGGTCTCGTGGTTGCTTCTTGCTGTTCGTTTCCCACAGACGGCGCCAAATGAAACAGTATAACTATCCTGACAAGATCCAACTCGATCGCAATGTGACAGTATAACATCTATCCTAGTACGATCCGATCTGACCTTCTATCCTACATTACCTGTCTCGGACTCAGAATCTCTCGAGAGTAGAGAGGGAGAAAGAGAGCTTCTATTAGAATCGAATGTGAGTTTGATTGCCAAATATCGCGTGTCTTATTTCATGGGGGTACACCCTTATTTATAGTTTTTTGGGCCTGGTCTTTTTGGTGCCAGCCTATATTTTACATGTTTAAGTACAGTTCTACCCCCTCCTAGTATCTTTGACCGACCACAAGCGGCCGGTCGTATGATGCTTTGCTTTGCCTAAGCCCCATTTTCATCCGGCCAGAGATAGCCGATGCTCTATGTGTTTGCACTTCCCATCCGACTAGAGGCGGCCGGATGCTCTATAAGCTTCGGACCTCATCCGGCTAGAGCGGCCGGATGCTCTACGTATCCTGCTTTGGCCTGGCGCTATTTCTTCCCTTCTCAGTGCTAAATTGTATCTAGTGAGTTCTAGGCTTACTAATTCATTTCATGCTCAGTACATACTTCCATGTTACTTACTCATGCTTAATTTCATACTTCAAGTACTTACGCATTCATGCTCCCATTCTTACAATTACTTTAATACTTAGTCATGCTCTTCAAGGATTAAAGGTTACGGTAGTTACCTGGGCCGGACTTAGTTCTGGTCCCATCACGGTCGATGATGTGTAAGGCCGGCTGCCTCTGCGGTGCGCCCTTCTGCAGACCTCGGGATCCTTGTCCCTGTGAGGCATGCTGGGCATGAGCATCGCCAGATGCAACCTCCATGCCTTCACGCTGCTTGTAGCCCTGATAGTTGCCCTTGGGCCTAGAGTTCTCTGGGCATGCATTAGCACGGTGCCCCGCTTCTGGCAAGTGTAGCAGCGGATCTCCCTTCCTTGGCAATCTGTGCCGGGATGATCCTTGTTGCAGTTTCGGCACACATAGCTGCGGCCATCAGATTGGTTCTTACCTTGGCCAAATCCAGAACCTATAGCTTCTAAGTTAGCGAGTGAAATACCCCGAACTTAAATATGGTGATTATGTTATTCTAATATAGTATTTAAGGGCCTAATAGTGCCTAAGTAATTTTGTAAAGAAAGTAAATCCAAAAAGAAATGAGAAAAGCTTAGAAAGCGGAAAACGCTAAAATGAAAAGCATTAAATAAACCATAGGAGGTACGAGACTTGGTTATAGTATCGTAAGTATTCCTAAGGCTTATTCATGCCTAATAGTATAGGTAGGGGAACGATTCCCAAAGAAAACGATCCAAGAAATGTATTAAAATGCTAAAAGAGTTTTAGCGCACGTTTTCAAGGAAACCCGAAAAACGTGACTTTAGTGGTCAAACAGACCCGTAAAAATTAGAAATCATTAAATAACAATTATTAAGCATTTATGGAAGCTTAATAGCCAATAAAATAAAGAAACGAGAAAATTCCGGAAAAGGCCCTGGTTAGTGAATAGTATCAAAACCGGGTAAAATAACGAGCGTTTCTGTAAAAGACGAAAAACGCTCCAGCTAGTATTACAGTGGGGGCCGGTTTTTAACAGATAAATAAACCCCCTCTCACACACACACAACTAGCAATAAGTAAATCAAAAAGCTAGAAGTAAAAGTACAAAAGCAAAGGGGGACTCTCTCTCCTCCTTACTTTTCTTTTCCTCCCTCTCTCTTTCCTTCTCCTCCTTCCCAGCCGGCTGCAACTCCCTCTTTCCCCTTGCTGGCGATTTTTGAGAAGCTCCAACCCCGCTCATGGCTTCTCTTCTTTCTCTCCTTGCTCTACCTTGTTTGAGCCCCAAATGTAAAAAAACTACATATTTGCAATCCCCTCATCCTCCTCTACATTTCTATCTTTTCAAAATTCAAAAAGGATGAGTTTCATCTCCATGGGTTTCCCCATTTGAAGAGAAAAAGCACACCATTGTGAAGCTTGGAGTCTCCTCTTTCCAACAAGGTAAAAATCTCCATAAAAGACCTCACTTTTCTCCATCTCTTGGCATGGCCGATTTTGGTCTCCCTCTCTTACCTTGTTTATCCTCTTGTTTTGGAGCTTTGCTTCAACCCTCCAATGGTGGTGAACACCTTCTTGAACCAAGGGCTAAAACCCCTCCTAAAGCACTCCAAAGGTAAACCCTAGAATTTGTATTTTAAACACTTCAATGAATTAGTGTTATTTGAGGGTTAGTAGGTTAATTATGCTTGTCCTTGTGTGCTTGGGTAATGGGAATGGAGTTTGGCAACTCCATTCCCACAAAATCGATTTGGACAAGAAAGAGAGGAAGATGAGAAATGGAAAAGAAAGAAGAAAGTATAAGCTCAAGGTAAGAGCCCCTTCCTAATGTAAATTCTATTGCGTTAGAGTAATGGGAATGGGTAAAATATTTAAAGAACCAAATTATTGTATTGGTATTGTAGTTTGTGAAATTTGAGTACTAGTGAGTAAATGTGTGGATTTGTAGGCCTTAGAGCCAAATGAATGGTGTATGTATATTAGTAATGCTATTTGAGGAATAATGATGTATTGGTATTGTAATGAGGGAGCATTGGTGTATTAGGATTTTGTATGTGTGCTGGTAGGACCCTTGTTGGGTGTGGCTAGCTTTAGGTTGAATTTGAGGAGAAAGGTATATTTGAGGATGTAAGAAAAGAAGGTGAACTATGGCAAAATTTTGGTAGAAATTGTGCATTAAAGGGTGGCTTGGTGAAAGGGAGAACCAAGGAATGTATTGGGGTTAGTGGAGATGCTTAATGACCATGGATTGGTAATTGGAGGATAAGGATCAAGTATATATAAATCCGTAGCAAGAAGTGATGAAATGTATTGGAGAGGCTAGAGAAAAATTAGAAGGCAAGATGTAGTGAAATAGATGTTGGACTTGGGTTAAGACATGGTAATGGTTTGGGGATATATTTGGAATGCTAGAATGGAATGCTAGAAATGACATTAGTAGTATGAGTATTGGATGGTAGAAGTTGGTTTAGAAATCTGTAGCATAAGGTTAACAAAAACTGTTACAAGTGTTGGAAAAGAAGTGAGGAATATGTGGATTTAGAGAAGAGTAGGGAATTATTGGATGAACTAAGGTAATTTGGAGGACCTAGATAGTGTTTTAAACATGTGGGATTACATGTAGAAGATTGGGGAAGTAATGGGTAAAAGAGAGGACTGAAACAGATTTTAAAACTGAAGTAGGGCCGGACCGGACTTGCGACCGGACTTGCAAGTTCGGTCGAGCCCAGATTTACAAAGACGGGAAACCTTCTGGAATCGACCGGACTTGCGCGACCGGACATGCAAGTTCGGTCGGACCAGGAAATTCTTCCGTCAGAAACCTTCTGGAATGGACCGAACTTGCGACCGGACTTGCAGTTCGGTCGGCCAGAAAAATTCCCGTAAATGCAAGCTACTGGAATGGACCGAACTTGCGACCGGACTTGCAAGTTCGGTCGAGCCAGAAAATTTCCCGTACTGGTAGCTACTGGAATGGACCGGACTTGCAAGGTCGGTCGCAAGTCCGGTCGAGTAAAAAAAAAAATATTTTTACTATATGATTATAATAATCATATGTATATATATATATGCCTATACACATATATGCATATATAGTAGTAGTACACTACAATTGAAATAATAAGGGTAAGAAAGTAAGTATATGAGTATGAAAACAAGTGTAAAAGTAACCAAGCAAGTTGAGAGTATAAGAACATTCATACGGGAGTAGTAATTATTTGTGTATCGTAAGAGTATAGTATTAATAATAATGTTGAAACATTATCAGTGGAACAAGTGTGAACCAAGGAACAAGGGAACACGTGTTAAGCTAACTCCGGTGGAAGGTATGATTTCCTCATGCCCCGTATGCTAACCGAGTTACGTTGATTTGTGTGTGCTGTATGCCGGCTAATCAAGACTAAAGCATGAAAACGGTTTATTGCCTTTCATTATATGTCTTGCTGTATGTTGATTGAGCTAACCTTCTTGATTGATTGTGTGGCTTTACTTAGTGCGTAGACCGAGTCATAGATGAGTCTAATTGTGTATTGACTCGTAGTGAGAGTCGTGTGTGACACTAGTACAAAAAACACCTATTTCGGCGCCCCTATTTCGGCGGTTGTAGAGGCAACCGCCGAAATAGGGCTCCGAAGACACCTATTTCGGCGGTTCCTAGCTAGGAACCGCCGAAATAGGTGTCTTTTTTCCAGACACTAGAAATCTCGGAGCCCTATTTCGGCGGTTGTCTTTACAACCGCCGAAATAGGGTCATTTCCCGGGATTTTTTTCCGAAAATTTGAAATACTGCTTAAATTTCAGTCTATTTCGGCGGTTGTTACTAACAACCGCCGAAATAGACTTTATTTAATTATATATTTGCTCGCCGACCTCATATCTTCATCCTCTCTTCTCTCACTTTAATTTCGCATCCCTAACTGGCGAATACACATGCGGTCTACTCCTCTCTTCTTCTCTCATGATGATTTCGCAACCCAAACCGGCTAATCTCGTACATGCTCGGCGCTCCTCTCTTCATCTTCTTTTCTCTCAGTCGCAACCCTTACTGCGAACCCTAACTGGCGAACAAACATGCTCTACTTACATCTCTTCATCCTCTTATCTCACGGTAATTTTGCAGGCGAACTACATGCTCTGCGCTTGTGTTCATACTCTCACGGTAGTCTCACAACCCTAACTGACGAACCGGTAATATACTCAAACTGAAGCAATTCATTGCGAACCAATAATATACTCAAACTTGGAGGCGAACATACATGCTCTGCGCTCTGTTTCCGCCTCTGTCGAAAAGCACTGGAATGCTACGAGGTTGAAGACGACACAAAAATCAAATTTTTTTTTAAAAAAGGACCTATTTCGGCGGTTGTTAGCTAACAACCGCCGAAATAGGTGGTTTTTTTTGTTCTAACACGGGTCTATCTCGGCGGTTTTTAGCTAACAACCGCCGAAATAGGGTGTCTATTTCGGCGGTTGCACAACCGCCGAAATAGGTCTGAGAACCTATTTCGGCGGTCTCCATTTCGGCGGTTGTACAACCGCCGAGATAGGCCCAAAACAACCGCCGAAATAGGCGTTTTTTGTACTAGTGTGAACTAATGGAACCGTAGCAATGCACTAAACCAACGAACCAATAAATGATAACGTAAACCAATGAACTCACTAGAATATGAGAGAGTGTACGGGAGTAATAACCTTCCGATAACGGTAGGAGAAACGAAATGAATAACCCACAACAAAAAGTAGTGGAAGTATATAAGCAACCTCTATTAGAGGAATTAATCTTGGTGCAAAACATGAACCATGAGAGTAGTAAAGAATGATGAGGGATCTCCAAACCCCTTTAGCAATTAGTCAACCCATTATGAGAGAACCCGACTGATGTAAGTTGTCCCGAACATGAGAGTATTCGATATGTTGGGGAAACCCTTAAATCTGAGGATACTAGTCGGTGGTAATTCCCTAAGCTGGTGGAGGTTATCAAGAGAGATACTTCTAGGCTAATCCATGAGATTGTATTGTGCTCTGAGAGAAGAGTGTTGGGAATTTGAGTAGTCCGGTAAGAACGGACATTGAGTATTTGAGGAGCTAAGCGTATAGCCCTCGTATTGTAGGTCCGGTGGCGAGTCTTGTGTATGACTCCGCCCAGAGACCAAAGTAATGAGTAATGAGTATTGCGTATGTATGAGTAAAGTAATGTGTATCGAGTAAGAAGCAAGTATGAGTATGTAATGAGTACCGAGTATTGAGTACGTATGAGTAAGTATAGAGTATTGAGTATGTAAGAGTAAGTATGGAGAATTGAGCAGTGAGTATGCGCTAGTATAGTAACGAGTACAGCAGTAAGGATCGTGTATCGAGTAAGGTATTGACAATGGAGTGATAGTATGCAGAGAAGGAGTAAGTATGAGTAGAGTAACGAATATCGAACACAAACGAAGAGTAATGAATGTATAACAACGATGGGTTGACTATTGAATTGTCTTCCTTAGTAAGTATTGAACTTGTGTATTCATGTAGTATCTTTATTGTATGTATGTTAGTAGAGTATGATATGTATGTATGTAAAATGAACTCCATGTATATCCGACCCAAAGTAGTCGGCGTACCGCGGTTAGCACGCGGTATATGCGGATTTCAATGCACAGCGTAAGCGTAGCTGACCCCCTAGGGGGACCGTTTTTAGTGTGCAGTACCGAAGCTGTTCACCGTTAGAGAGAGTAGGACGGGGACTGCTACATAAGCATGGGTATTGAGTAAAGGGAATTGTATGTGTAAACGTAGTATGAATTTGGATGTCTAAACTGTATCGGTAATGTAAGGATTGTAGTATACTCGGTATAGTATTGTATTGGAGTTGTATCGATTATGGATTGCAACCAAGGGAATGAGTATTGTGTAGAGCACTCTAGAATGTTCATTTATACATCAACCGATAGTATGTAGTATTGTAACTCGCCTTGTTAGTCGCGTGGGTGACTAACGGCATTGTACACCCCCCGTTGAGTAAGTAATATCCGCTTTGAAGGTAAGTTATGGTACGTTTGACGGTATTAGCGGTAGGGGTGTTACAAAAAGTGGTATCAGAGCAAAGTATCGCTCTGATGGATGAAATACCGAGTTAGGGAAATACCGAGTTAGGAAGTAGAGACTTAGGGCTAAGGGTTGAGTGCTAGTGTGCGAGGACGCTAGATAGGAACTTCCGCGTGAACCGGAAACCTACACAACCATACCCCCCCTCCGTAACCCACGGTATTAAGCTGGGAGAAGAACACCAGAGAGATGGAAAGACCTCTCACACTCGGGTAAACCCGATCTGGCAGTTGCAAGTAAACCTTATCAGAAAAAGAACCTGTCTCAGTAGAGTCCAAGAACTGGAAGTCCCGAAGACGGTTTCCGTTAAATGACAAGAACCGCACTTAATGGCGGAGAGATGAAGATCATGAACACAAGGATAACGGAATTTATGGCACCATGGGGCGACATGCTTCGCAGTCGCGAGAACCATGAGTAGCCAACAAGAAGAGAAACACAATCGTGCCATGAAGCAACGAAGATGGAGTAACAAGCCCGAGACAAGGGAGTCTACGGAATGTAATGTTCGATAATACCAACAACGGTATGCAAACCGACTAAGGAATTAGTCGAGGTCGGATTAACACCAAATCTGTACGCCAAGAGGCTGCAACAACCGAACGACATAGTTCAGGTGACAATGGAAGTATAATAAAGCATATACCCCTAGGACTACAACGTGGTTCCTAAGGATAAGTCGAGTCTCATTAACCACAGTGAAGGTGTGAGACCACAGGATTGACAACACCCTGTCAAGAACACTGAGACACAACTCAGGAGATGGATCACCAAGATCAAAAGATCAAGAGAAGATCTAATAAGACCACCAAATATGGATGAAAGCGATACCGTAACCAGTATACGATAACCGAAAAACAACCTACCCGCGCACTTGCCTAGGGCAAGTGCAGCAACTACAGGATGGTTGGGAGACTTTTAACAACCCGCAAATACTTGCTAAAGTACCGCCATGACGAATGGAGCAAAAATAGGATCACCAATCCTGAGTATTTGAATAATGAACCTCGGAAAGGCCTAACGGCCCGACCATTGTATGAGAGTATACCGGTCAGCGAGAAGCTGAACTTGGTCAGGACCTGAATCATGGCAACGCCATAAAGAATTTCTTTTCACACCGAACTGTTACTTCAAAACCCAAATTTTTCCTTCAAAACCACAATCCTTCTTTTAAACCTCGGATTTTTAAACCAAACTAACGGAAATACGGTGAGTATCATAGAATGATACAAGAGGAGTTGGCAATAGAATACTTCACCTAGGCGTGTGACAAACACTACGAGTGTACCCAAATACGGGATGTGGGACGACCGCACTCCGAAGGAGCTTGCGGGCCTGACATGTAGTTAGGTAAGTGTAACGTGCCAAGACGGTACCCCACGTATGTATACATGTAGTGTACGAAACACGGGAAGTAGTCAACTCTGTTCTATGGACCATAAGTAAATTTTAAACAGAACAACTGGTTACCTCAAACAAAGGGAAACTCAGATAAGCTACAGGCTAAGGAGTCAGAAACTCACTTCAGGAGAACCATTAAGAGTTGAAAGTGCACGAAGCACTAACAACGGGATAAGACATTGGATATGTCTCGAATATATCTAAGTAAAGCATGATAACTGGAAGGAATACCCAGTCTAAGCACAGTAAGGCAAATGCCTAACATTAACACATCGGTGTTCAATGGACGGGATAGAATTCCTAGATCAACTACCACCGCAACACACAGGGTGATGTTATAAGGTACCCGAAATACCATTCATCACCGGAGGGATATCAATCCGTTATAACACAAGGAAAAACACCAATGGTCTACCCTAAGAACGGGAGACGTTACAACCCCAACGGATAACTCAGATCCAGAACCGCAAGGTAGGACAATAAACCGAACATACTCATAAATGTCAGCCAGATGCTGCCATATAACTAGTACTACCCAGGAACAATCCATAAAGGGTATCAAGTCAACACAGTTGAACAAAATATAGTGATAAGAGCACCACAATTGGAACGAACATACGGTTAGAACACCGAAGGGATCCCATTTGACAGGGGATACCCCAAATCAATAAATGGTATCGATCAATACCAGGATACAAAGGGTCTCCAACAAACGGAAGCGTGATGCGACGATCTTATCATGGAGCCCAGTATCACCTCCAACTCAGCGACAGCTTACGGAGAAGTAGCCACTGTGGAACAGCCCATATGAGCAGAGCTCTAAGTAATATGGCTAGTAGGCCATGAAACTATTACCACACATACCCATGGTTGCAAACCCACTTTGAACGATATGGAAGACTGTCAAGGACGGCACCGATGAAAGAGTAACAATCGATGAATGAGGACGCCCTCATAAATGTGAAACCGCAAGGGCGGTGAACACGTGGATCCCAAGAATGGGATACCATCAGTAACTGTAGGGAAATATATCCTTTCAGAACTACTAGTGTAGTCAAGCTTGAGCATACAACTATTGTCAAGCAATGTGAAATAAGCTTCAGCAGCAATTGTTGACAACCAAGAAATAACCGGTTATAAAACCAATGATGCTCATGGAGCTCAGAAAAATAAAGGAATACCATATTTGGTATTGCCAAATACATGGGAAACCATTGTATAAATGCATGAGCTGAAGCTAGCAATAGTGGATGCCATGTAAACCAATACTATGGAATCTGTAAGAACATGGTGCACAACAGGCGACCAATGTATATGAGTAATCACTAATGCTATGGAAATTGTTAATTCGAGATAGTGGACAGACCGGGCAACAAGCCAGGAGTCCGCACAAAATGATGAAACACCACCTGAAGGAGTAACAATAATTCCTATTGCGATCTCATAAGAGAGCAACTACTGCCAAGCGTTTACACCTCTGCACTCTGTAGGCTGAGTGTTTTGGTATTACACTTGTGTAGTCAATGATCTAGTGGGATAGCTAAGGATATGGAGAACGTAAGTAGTGGTAAATTCTTCCTTTCACTAGTAAACACGGCGTAAGCCAGTTGAGCAAAAGCTTGGAAACAAACCATGCGGCCTAAGGCCAAAGAGCACGAAGAGTGTGAAACACACCAACAATCACAAGATGTGAATTCCATTGGAATAAAAGCGAAAGGAGACTTAAGAAAGTCACAAGGACCGACGCATGGAAAATGCAAGGTCATACAAGTAAAGAACACTTGTAATGAACCAGAGAAACTGGTGTAGCTCAGAAGCTACTAACGACAGAGGAAGCACTACAACTAAGTAGTGACTTAACCTCAACCGACAATAAGTCGGAGAAACCAAGTGAATGATCACTACAAAACAACAGTATGTATATACATTGCCAGAGAGCTGGTTATGAATCTACAACTCACCGAATTCGAGCACGGTAAGAGAACACCACACTTGGTCAATAAACCTTTCCCACAATAAGAAGGAAAAAAGGTGTTGTATAGCACATTTAAGATAACAAGAAGGGCGAATAACCCAAGTTATCAAGGTCGCGCAGCAGAAGCTAGTGGGCCAGAATTCTAAGTGAAGTACACCTAGTGAACAAAAAGGTAATCGTTAATGCCTTAAAGCCATTCAGGCTAGAACCGAACCCGATCAAGAGTTAAATAAACTCCGATGAAAATTCTTGATGCAGGGACTAACCGACAGTACGGTTAAGACCCGTTGATCAAGGAACATTGTATAATAGACCGCATGGAAACTGAACCACTCCATGACGGCTGAATGCCTTCGACCTATGTCCAATGTTGACACATGGTAGATTACGTGGGCGTAATCCCTTTTAAGGGGGGGTAGAGCGAAAACCGCGAAATGTATGTTTTACGGGATAGGTGCGTAAACTACAATGCGCATAGCGCAAAAGATTTGTTTTGATGATTGATACTTATGTTACATAAACATTTGTATTCACTCATCGTGTAATTGTAGTTATTTGAGGAACACGATAAGAAAGGAGTGGAGAAACTTCAGGGGAATGAGTAGAACCCCGATTGGTAATAGTATGAAGAATGAGTATGTATGGGAGACTTGAGAGTATAAATCGGTGTGGAACCAATGTATGTAATGAGTATAAATCGGCACGAACCGATGTATTTTATGAGTATGAATTGGTATAGCAGATTAATGGATATTATACCCATGAATTTCTTAAGTATAGTAGTTGGAGAGGATGCAGTAATAATTGATGAGATGATTAGTAAGTAAGTAAGTGAATCATATAAATGGGAAATGTATGTGTATGATTATGAGTAGCAAGATTAAAAGATAGAAACGAAAATAATGTTGACAATCTATCTGTTTGTATTGAGGTGGGAAGTGGAACTTGATTTGCTAGCGATCAAGGGAAGCCGAACACAAATTGGGGTGGAAGGATAATTCAACACCAATGCTGATCACATTGGGGTTGAAGGACTCTGGAAGCTCCCCTAAGTGGCCACAATAATAACACTAGTAATAGGAATGATCATCATAAATTGAAATTGGGAGATGTATGCAAGTTTTCAAAATGAATTTCCAAAACTAATTTGGTACAACGTTTTCTTCAAACTCGAGAATGAGGATCGGTTTTAAAACCGCTCCCACGGACGCTAGTGGATCTTCCATGCCTAGGCACGGGTATCCGGTCGAAACCATAGGAGGTGAAGCTAGTTTTGAGTCTGTGGAAGTGTAGAGTAGTTTGAAACCACTACACCGGGTGTACGGTAACAGTGTGTGTTTTGTATTTTTCCAAAGGCACTGGGGCAGCGTAGTCCCGAGTAAGTATGAGTAAGTATGAGTAAAGTATGAGTAAGTAAGTATGAGTAAGTGCCTGAGGATCTCTATATGTGCAAATGAATTTGATCAGAACCAAAGGACCGTAGAGCCAGAAAGCGTAAGTGCTCAAGTCATGACGGCCGTGAACCAGAAAGCGTAAGTGTTCAAACGTGACCGGTACCTGAGGGATCACTCGCCATTGGGGGAGGATTGTACCTAATTGTCTTCGGATGGACCCCCTTGGAGAGGAGTAAAACGAATATTTTTGATTGCTATGCATGCAGTGACATGCTGTTTGGATGCGTAGTATGCATCATGTCAGACATTTGGAGTTTGACAAGTTATATGTAGAGGTCATAACCTTAGCATAGAGTATATGTACGAGTAACAGTATTAGATTCACCAACTTTGAGGGCAAAGTTCTTTAAGGGGGTAGATTGAAATACCCCGAACTTAAATATGGTGATTATGTTATTCTAATATAGTATTTAAGGGCCTAATAGTGCCTAAGTAATTTTGGTAAAGAAAGTAAATCCAAAAGAAATGAGAAAAACGCTTAGAAAGCGGAAAACGCTAAAATGAGCGTTAAATAACCATAGGAGGTACGAGACCTCGGTTATAGTATCGTAAGTATTCCTAAGGCTTATTCATGCCTAATTAGTATGCGGGAACGATTCCCGAAGAAAACGGATCCAAGAAATGTATTAAAACGCTAAAAGAGCTTTAGCGCACGTTTTTCGAGGAAACCTGAAAACGTGACTTTAAGTGGTCAAACAGACCCGTAAAAATTAGAATCATTAAATAACAATTATTAAGCATTTATGGAAGCTTAATAGCCAATAAAAATAAAGAAACGAGAAAATTCCGGAAACGGGCCCGGTTAGTGAATAGTATCAAAACCGGGTAAAATAACGAGCGTTTTCTGTAAAAGACGAAAAACGCTCCAGCTAGTATTACAGTGGGGCCGGTTTTAACAGATAAATAAACCCCCTCTCACACACACACACAACTAGCAAATAAGTAAATCAAAAAGCTAGAAGTAAAAGTACAAAAGCAAAGGGGGACTCTCTCTCCTTCTTACTTTTCTTTTCCTCCCTCTCTCTTTCTTTGTCCTCCTTCCCAGCCGGCTGCAACTCCCTCTTTCCCCTTGCTGGCGATTTTTGAGAAGCTCCAACACCTCTCATGGCTTCTCTTCTTTCTCTCCTTGCTCTACCTTCGTTTGAGCCCCAAATGTAAAATAAACTACATATTTGCAATCCCCTCATCCTCCTCTACATTTCTATCTTTTCAAAATTCAAAAGGATGAGTTTCATCTCCATGGGTTTCCCCATTTGAAGAGAAAAGCACACCATTGTGAAGCTTGGAGTCTCCTCTTTCCAACAAGGTAAAAATCTCCATGAAAGACCTCACTTTTCTCCATCTCTTGGCATGGCCGATTTTGGTCTCCCTCTCTTACCTTGTTTATACTCTTGTTTTGGAGCTTTGCTTCAACCCTCCAATGGTGGTGAGAACACCTTCTTGAACCAAGGGCTAAAACCCCTCCTAAAGCACTCCAAAGGTAAACCCTAGAATTTGTATTTTAAACACTTCAATGAATTAGTGTTATTATGAGGGTTAGTAGGTTAATTATGCTTGTCCTTGTGTGCTTGGGTAATGGGAATGGAGTTTGGCAACTCCATTCCCCACAAAATCGATTTGGACAAGAAAGAGAGGAAGATGAGAAATGAAAAGAAAGAATAAAGTATAAGCTCAAGGTAAGAGCCCCTTCCTAATGTAAATTCTATTGCGTTAGAGTAATGGGAATGGGTAAAATATTTAAAGAACCCAAATTATTGTATTGGTATTGTAGTTTGTGGAAATTTGAGTACTAGTGAGTAAATGTGGATTTGTAGGCCTTAGAGCCAAATGAATGGTGTATGTATATTAGTAATGCTATTTGAGGAATAATGATGTTGGTATTGTAATTGAGGGAGCATGGTGTATTAGGATTTTGTATGTGTGCTGGTAGGACCCTTGTTGGGTGTGGCTAGCTTTAGGTTGAATTTGAGGAGAGAAGGTGTATTTGAGGATGTAAGAAAAGAAGGTGAACTATGGCAAAATTTTGGTAGAAATTGTGCATTAAAGGGTGGCTTGGTGAAAGGGAGAACCAAGGAATGTATTGGGGTTAGTGGAGATGCTTAATGACCATGGATTGGTAATTGGAGGATAAGGATCAAGTATATAAAAATCTGTAGCAAGAAGTGATGAAAATGTATTGGAGAGGCTAGAGAAAAATTAGAAGGCAAGATGTAGTGAAATAGATGTTGACTTGGGTTAAGACATGGTAATGGTTTGGGGATATATTTGGAATGCTAGAATGGCATTAGTAGTATGAGTATTGGATGGTAGAAGTTGGTTTAGAAATCTGTAGCATAAGGGTAACAAAAACTGTTACAAGTGTTGGAAAAGAAGTGAGGAAATTGTGTATGTGGATTTAGAGAAGAGTAGGGAATTGTTGGATGAACTAAGGTAATTTGGAGGACCTAGATAGTGTTTAAACATGTGGGATTACATGTAGGAAGATTGGGGAAGTAATGGGTAAAAGAGAGGACTGAAAATAGATTTTAAAACTGAAGTACTGGGCCGGACCGGACTTGCGACCGTACTTGCAAGTTCGGTCGAGCCCAGATTTACAAGACGGGAAACCTTCTGGAATCGACCGGACTTGCGTCCGGACATGCAAGTTCGGTCGGACCAGGAAATTCTTCCGTCAGAAACCTTCTGGAATGGACCGAACTTGCGACCGGACTTGCAAGTTCGGTCGGCCAGAAAAATTCCCGTAAATGCAAGCTACTGGAATGGACCGAACTTGCGACCGGACTTGCAAGTTCGGTCGAGCCAGAAAATTTCCCGTACTGGTAGCTACTGGAATGGACTGGACTTGCAAGGTCGGTCGCAAGTCCGGTCGAGTAAAAAAAATATATTTTTACTATATGATTATAATAATCATATGTATATATATATATGCCTATACACATATATGCATATATATATGTAGTAGTACACTACAATTGAAATAATAAGGGTAAGAAAGTAAGTATATGAGTATGAAAACAAGTGTAAAAGTAACCAAGCAAGTTGAGAGTATAAGAACATTCAGTACACCGGGATAACGGGGTAAGTACGGGAGTAGTAATTATTTGTGTATCGAAAGAGTATAGTATTTATAATAATGTTGAAACATTATCAGTGGAACAAGTGTGAACCAAGGAACAAGGGAACACGTGTTAAAGCTAACTCCGGTGGAAGGTATGATTTCCTCATGCCCCGTATGCTAACCGAGTTACGTTGATTTGTGTGCTGTATGCCGGCTAATCAAGACTAAAGCATGAAAACGGTTTATTGCCTTTCATTATATGTCTTGCTGTATGTTGATTGAGCTAACCTTCTTGATTGATTGTGTGGCTTTACTTAGTGCGTAGACCGAGTCATAGATGAGTCTTATTGTGTATTGACTCGTAGTGAGAGTCGTGTGTGAACTAATGGAACCGTAGCAATGCACTAAACCACGAACCAATAAATGATAACGTAAAATGAACTCACTAGAATGTGAGAGAGTGTACGGGAGTAATAACCTTCCGATAATGGTAGGAGAAACGAAATGAATAACCCACAAACAAAAAGTAGTGGAAGTATATAAGCAACCTCTATTAGAGGAATTAATCTTGGTGCAAAACATGAACCATGAGAGTAGTAAAGAATGATGAGGGATCTCCAAACCCCTTTAGCAATTAGTCGACCCATTATGAGAGGACCCGACTGATGTAAGTATGTCCCGAACATGAGAGTATTCGATATGTTGGGGAAACCCTTAAATCTGAGGATACTAGTCGGTGGTAATTCCCTAAGCTGGTGGAGGTTATCAAGAGAGATACTTCTAGGCTAATCCATGAGATTGTATTGTGCTCTGAGAGAAGAGTGTTGGGAATTTGAGTAGTCCGGTAAGAACGGACATTGAGTATTTGAGGAGCTAAGCGTATAGCCCCTGTATTGTAGGTCCGGTGGCGAGTCTTGTGTATGACTCCGCCCAGAGACCAAAGTAATGAGTAATGAGTATTGCGTATGTATGAGTAAAGTAATGAGTATCGAGTAAGAAGCAAGTATGAGTATGTAATGAGTACCGAGTATTGAGTATGTATGAGTAAGTATAAAGTATTGAGTATGTAAGAGTAAGTATGGAGAATTGAGCAGTGAGTATGCGCTAGTATAGTAACGAGTACAGGTAAGGATCGTGTACGAGTAACGTATTGAACATGGAGTGATGAGTATGCAAGAGTAAGGAGTAAGTATGAGTAGAGTAACGAATATCGAACACAGTACGAAGAGTAATGAATGTATAACAAATATGAATGGTTGATTATTGAATTGTCTTCCTTAGTAAGTATTGAACTTGTATATTCATGTAGGTATCTTTGATTTTATTGTTGTAGTATGAGTATGTATGTATGCATGTAAAATGAACTCCACGTATATCCGACCCAAAGTAGTCGGCGTACCACGGTTAGCACGCGGTATATGAGGATTTCATATGCAGCGTAAGCTGACCCCCTAGGGGGACCGTTTTTAGTGTGCAGGTACCGAAGCTGTTCACCGTTCGAGAGAGTAGGACGGGACTGCTACATAAGCAGGGGTAGTTGAGTAAAGGGAATTGTATGTGTAAACGTAGTATGAATTTGGATGTCTAAACTGTATCGGTAATGTAAGGATTGTAGTATACTCGGTATAGTATTGTATTGGAGTTGTATCGAATTATGGATTGGCACGCAAGGGAAAGTAATGTATTGTGTAGAGCACTCGGTATGTTCATATTCATCAGACCGATAGTATGTAGTATTGTAACTCGCCTTGTTAGTCGCGTGGGTGACTAACGGCATTGTACACCCGCCGTTGAGTAAGTAATATCCGCTGCGAAGGTAAGTATGGTACGGTAATGACGGTATTAGCGGTAGGGGTGTTACAGCAAGCGAGGTTCGGTATACTTACAATACTCCATATACATACAAATTCACAAGTGTACTAATTCGGTTTCGGGTTCTTACCCCTGTAGGGCTGAGACCTCAGTGGCTTCGCTGCCACTGGTGCGGTGTAGGCAAGCTGCAATGGCTCGGCTGCCTTGCCCTTCTCAGTATGGGCACCGCCGTCTCCGGAAGTGTTCTTCTGATGGGAATGCTTCCCTTTCTTCTTCTTCCAAGGTTTGGATTGGTTTTGGTCGTCGGAGGTGTTACCCTTGCTGCTCACCTTGCGCTTCAGCGCCTGCTCCTCATCTCTCAGCTGGCAGGTGATCTCAACTCGAGACGCAGCGTGGTAACACTCCTGAATTACTTAAGCATTAGGTTACATTTACATACGGGAATACTAGTTCATATTACTCATGGGTTTTAAGGGTTCAACTTGTTTACCTGAAGGGAGGTAAACCGTGTGAAGCCCATGCCATACCGGAGTCGATGGCTCAATCCGCCATAGAAGCGGTCGACCAAGACTTGGCCGGTATACCCAAGGTCGGGTAGAAGTCTGAGAAGAGAGGTGAAGGTGCGGTAATATTCATCAACCGTCATCTTCTCGGTCATTTTTAGGGCATCGAGCTCAAGCCGTTTCTTGGTCTTGACATGTTCGGGATAATACTTAGATCGGAGGAGAGAGGTGAATGCTTCCCAACCGAATGCAGGGTCGGCTATGTGCTCGGCCTTAATGAGCTTCCACCAGTCCATAGCCGCGTCTTTGAGGTAGTACGCAGCTATCCTCACTCGAACTCTAGTGGGAGTCTCAAGTGTCTCGAATGCTGTCTCCATCTCGGAGAGATAGGCCTCGAGCTTGGGGGGGTTGCTCTCGCCTCTAAAGCATGGAGGTCGAAGGTCGGCGACTGCCTTTACCCAATTCGTTTCTCGGGGATGAGGTGGGTCGGGCTGCTGCTGCTGTTGTTGTTGTTGCTGGTTTTGCTGTGTTTGTGTGTACAGCAGTGATTACATCCGGTAGCATCTGTGCTACCGTGGCGGCGATGATTTCAGCTATCGTCTGCGCGCTTGGTCCGTCATTAGTCCCTCCTCTGGGACGACCTAGACCTCGTCCTGACATCTGAACAAGTGTGGATTACATTAGATACGGTGAAACTATGACCTCATGGTCTTGATTCAACAATGGTATCGTCTTTGTAGACGTTAAGGGTATCCGTTGTTAACAACGGTAGTTCCTAGTTAGGTTTCTAAGTATCCGTCTTAAAACGGTTGAAATCCTAACTCGGTAATCACTATTCTTAAGATTCTAATCATCAGAGCGAGACTTCGCTCTGATACCACTTTTTGTAACACCCCAACCGCTAATCCTTCCATTATCCTCTAATCGTTCCCATAATTACCTTACTCGCAGCGGAATACTTACTTACTCCCGGCGGGTGATACAACGTCGTTAGCCATCCAAGGCTAACAAGGCTACTACTACTTACCGTGTCGGTCTGATGATTAGAATAATTGAATACATACTACCTACTTACAATACCAAATACTTACTTACATTTGATTACCGAGTATCCAAAAGATATGAATTACATTCCAAGTCTATTCCAAAATTTAGAGTTTATACAACTACTCCTTTCTATCCAATCATGAATTCATTATCCAAAAAGGTGTACCACATGGTACACCGGCTATTCAAAAGGCCTAGCCGTGTACAACTCGGTACACTATTCCAATCCAACTAACTATTCAAAAGAATTACATCCTGTCCCTACTCTACCGTCACGCCTCGCGGGTACCTGTAGAATAAAAACATTCCCCCTAGGGGGTCAGCTTACGCTGCATATGATAACCGCATACCCCGCGTGCTAGCGAGGGTACGCCAACTAATTGGTCGAGTACATGCGGTTCGTTTCATTCATACATACATACATACATGCTTATACATTACAATTTAGAGTAAATTACTCAGAACCCCCTTGGGGATTTAGGATATTACAGTTAACCCCCTTGTGTTTATCATAATTACTGTTAACCACCTCAAGTTTAAGGTATCTTTGACTACGAGCCCCCGAACTATAACTTAGTTATCAGGAAGTTAACTACGTGTTGACCTATCAGCTTAATCACATTAATAATGCCAGGCTGGACAAAAAACACTACTTAATCAGCATTGTTATTTTCCTAAAAATGTCATACTACCTCGAAAATGCATCTAAAGTGGATGAGAGAGAGAGTTAAGACGATGTTGATTAAGCAGTTTTGTTGTCCAGTCTGGCATTATTAATGTGATTAAGTTGATAGATCACACGTAGTTAATGTTCTGATAACAGAGTTATAGTTCGGGGCTCGTAGTCAAAGATACCTTAACCTTGAGGTGGTTACCAATAATTATGATAAACACAAGGAGGTTAACTGTAATATCCCAAATCCTCAAGGGGGTTCTGAGTAATTTACTCTACAATTTAATACATTCCATACACAAGGCATACATACGTTCAATACAAGCAAGGAAGACAATTCAAGTCAATCAATTATACTTACCGAATACTCACCGCAATACGGAGATACGTTTCTCCAATTCATACAAAGGTCTTGTTAGCCTCATTACACACCCGGGTTAATCGGGTGTTCAATACTCTTTTACTCCGGGTCAATGACTTACAATAGTCAAGACCGATACACATACAATACTTACTTCTTACATACTTTACTCCAGTTAAGTCGGTATGACCTCCGGGCAGGGATTACTACATCCCACCACCGGGCTTTAGGGTGGCCCACTAATCCAGGATGCTACCCATTCAAGGGAATTGGTCCATGGAAAAGATTACAGCCAGGATTCGGATCCAACCTCTTGTGTTTCCTTATCCTCACGCGTGGCCGAAACTATATCGGACTTCTACTCATTCCATTTTACTCATTACTCAAGTTAGGAGTTAGAATGTTAGGAATTAGTAGAAGTCAGTACTTCATTTCCATACATACATACAAAACACAAGTACACAATACTTACACATACTTCTCATTTCCATTCATTCATTTCCTGATTTATACAAACTAAATGTTCAAGAAGATACACAAGAACAAATAGTTCAAACACAGTTAAGTGCAATATAAGTCCGATTCGTGCATTTATCTTATTGGTGATCACATAAGCACACAAATCGGGGTAACCAAGTTAGGATACAGGGCATGAAGAAATCATACCGTTCACCGTCGTATACGTACTACCGGGTTCCTTCGAGGATCAACTATTTGATTCCTATACATACATGAAGTAGTATGATCAATGATCTATTATTGATCTACTTACTCCTTCATTGATACTTTCAATATATACTTACTACTTCATTACTTTCTTACTTAATTATAAAACCATTCTTTCTTTACTACTTCTTAAACTTGTTTCCTTACTCATTTACATACTTCCTTACCTTTACTACTCTCCATTTATAGTGTACCACTACATATATATGCATATTCGTATATAGGCATATATAGATGTACATATAATTACTATAATCATATTATAAAACTTTTTTTTTACTCGACCGGACTTGCAAGGTCGGTCGCAAATCCGGTCCATTCCAGTAGCTATCATTACGGAAATTTTCTGGCTCGACCGAACTTGCAAGTCCGGTCGCAAGTTCGGTCCATTCCAGAAGGTCTCAGACGGAAATTTTTCTGGTCCGACCGAACTTGCATGTCCGGTCTATTCCAGAAGCTTTCATCTGCGGAATTTTTCTGGCCGACCGAACTTGCAAGTCCGGTCGCAAGTTCGGTCCATTCCAGAAGGTTTCAGACGGGAGAATTTTCTGGTCCGACCGAACTTGCATGTCCGGTCGCAAGTCCGGTCTATTCCAGAAGGTTTCCCGTCTTTGTAATTCTGGGCTCGACCGAACTTGCAAGTCCGGTCGCAAGTCCGGTCCGGCCCAGTACTTCAGTTTTAAAATCTGTTTTCAGTTGCATTCTTTACCCATTGTTTCCCCAATCTTTACCATTACTTCCCCACATGATTTAGCACTAATTAAACACTCTAAATCACCTTGGTTCATCCACCAAACTTACTACTCAATTCCAACATTCACTTACACATTTTTCCTCACTTCTTCTCAACACTTACACTAGTTTCCATTTCACTAATGCTATAGATTTTGCTCTTTCCTCAAATGCTACAGATTTTGCTCTTTCCTCAAATGCTACAGATTTTTTACTCAACTTCTAACCTCCATTACTTCCTCAACTAATGCTACTCCTAGCGTCCAAAATACATTACTTTGCATCCTATTTCTTCACATTACCTAAACCTTTCTCAAATCTGTTTTAAACTACCAAAACAGTCCCATTACACTCTCCAACTACACCTAGTATTCACCTAGGTTACTTCCTCTTCTTAAACACTTAAGTCTTCTCATTCCTACACAAAATTTGACATAGTCTCCCCTATAATTCTTACTTTGCTCACGCACTGTTTCAACAAACTCACAATGGCTCATTTTCACGACCTGTTTACACAACACACTATACACACAATTCAACACTACTACACACACAATAAATTCCTGCACGCATACATTCAATACACCATGTTTTCCCAAGTTTTTAAAACTCATTTAAAAACTTCAAAACTGTTACAATATCATTCCTCATTATACTACAATATACTTACTACTCATTACTCAATTCATTTACTCATTTTACTACTCCAAAAACTGTTACATTACTCAATACCAACTAGTTCAAGGTAAGAGACTTTACCTTGTTCTTTCTAGTTTTCTTTCTTCTTTTCTTTCCTTCTCTTCTTCCTTCTCTCTCCTTCTTCTTTGTTCTTCCTCACACAATGCACAATACTACAACCACCATACCAA
Source organism: Limonium bicolor (assembly GCA_023374045.1). Lineage (NCBI taxonomy): Eukaryota > Viridiplantae > Streptophyta > Magnoliopsida > Caryophyllales > Plumbaginaceae > Limonium > Limonium bicolor. The sequence goes on from CM041776.1 coordinate 278,636,976, forward strand.
TCCACACTAACCACTTAGCATTCAATTTATACTAACCATAGAATCTAGATGTTTTAGGGTTTAGAGATGAGTATTACCTTCCAATGGATGAATGAAGTTCTTAACTAGCAAGAGGACAAGATTCCTAGCCCAAGAAGGAGCCAAAATTGGCTGAATCAACAAGGAACCAAGAGTTCAAAAACTAAAAATCCTTATAATGCCAGTGAGAGCTAGAAAGAAGGATTTTCGAAATTCTTTTTACCTCAAAGTTACAAGGAGGTGAAGGTGCTTCTAATGGTGGACTTGAATCTTCAAATGGAGAATACCCATAAAAACGAAAATGGAGTTTTTGGATTTTTGAAAGGAGGAAAGTGTTCTCCTTTGCAAGGGGATTCCAATGGTATGGTTTTTATAATTTTTGGACAAAGGATGAAAGCACAACAATGGAGAGAAGGTGAGGTTTGTGGGGGTTTTCTTCAAATCTCCATTGGCATCGCAGGAGGCAGAGGAAATGAAGAGAGGAGGAGGGTGAGTACGTGAGAGAGGGTGAGGGGTGGAAGAGAGAGAGAGCCCCACTTCCTTTTTCTACTTTTCTACTTATTTCATTTGTCTTTTAGCTAATAAGAGAGAAATAAAGAGAGTGGGGGAGAGGAGTCCATCGGCTACACACATGCCCCTCTACAGATTTTTGCTTTTTATTTGCAAAGTGGACACACTAAGTTTGTTTATTTACATTCTCACCCCACAACTTCCCGGTTGTTACAGTTTTTACTAACCGGTACCCGTTTTCCGGAATTTTCTCGTTTAATTAATTTTATTGGTTCTAAAGCTCCACTAATATTTATTAGTGACTATTTAGTTGACCAAAATTTTTACGAGTCTATTTGACCCGCTTAAAGTCACGTTTTCCCAGTTTCCTCGAAAAACGCGCTTTAAGGTTCGTTTGTGCTTTTAAACCATTTTAAAGGTCCGTTTTCTTCGGGATTTGTTCCCTCACATTTATTTAAGTGTAATTAAGCCTTTAAAATTATAATTAGCCTAATTAATCACTGTTTTTAATTACAGGGTATTTCATACATCCTTGCATTAAAAACATACCGATGATCACATAAACCTGTACGAATCATTAAATATGTACATTTTAGATTAAAATCTGTACATATAAGGGAGAAAACTTGTACAGATGACCATACAAACATGTACAGATATTCATTAAAGAACATGTACATTCTCACATTTAAACATGTACATCATCACATTAAAACATGTACATTCTCACATTAAAATATGTACATACATTCTCACATTAAAATATCATCGTATATATGTAAAAATAATTTTTTAAAGTTGTCAAAATATATTCATGACTGATCTTGTTTTAAAGAACTTGAATTTAGATGAACAATGATATAATTTTTTTTCATTTTGGACTTGTATATTAAAAGTTACAACTATTTAAATTATTGTTATTGTGATAAAGATAAAAAAGAAAAAAGAAAAAAAGGAACTTTTAATTTTATTGTTATTTGAATGATAAAAGATAAAAACAAGAAGAAATAAAGAAAAAAAGAAAAAAGAAAAAAAGGAAAAAAAGAACAAATAGGCGCGTGCTCCATGTTATATCTCCCTCCAACTTAATCTAAATTACAAAACTTACCTTCACATCTCCCTCCCAATTTTTCTTAATTATAAAATTTACCTGTATGTAGCTATGGATAGCTACAAGCAGCTGTAGCTCAGACTTGCCGTTCCCGATTAGTTTTTCAAACCGTCAGTACGCTCCTTTCTTGCGTTCTTCATAGTGTTCTCTCTTATCTTCACTCTGTGAGTATTGCTGTTGCCAGGTTCTACCAATTGAGTCATTGCATTGTGGATTCTCCTTTGCTGTGAATTCTCTGTCGAAATCAAGTTTGGTTAACAGATTTTGTTGTCTACAATTTCTACATTTTGGAGATCTCTATGTTTCTAATTTTGGATTCCTCTGCAATCCGTTAACCAGTGGCTGACTTCTGCATTCATTTGTCAATCTTCTGCTATCAAATCTTCTCTACTGATTCTCGGTTGTCGGATTCAGGTTTGGATTAGTGATTTAAGTTGTCCGTAGTTTCTGATTTGGAGTTAGTTCTTTTGTTGATTTGGGAAATTTTTGCGTTTGCTTCTACGTTTGTTGGTGGATTCAGTGACTAGGTATTTTGCATCTTGGTCTACGTTTAGGGTTGATTCCTCCTCAGATTTGGAACTTCTTCTACAGTTTAACGAGGTAGGTGGCTGATGGATTCGGTAGGATGTTCGGCTTTGGGGAGTTTCGATCATCTAATTGTCTAAATTATGTTGCGTTTGCGAATGATTTCTCCTTCTGATTTTGTGTTGTTTGAGCCTGCCAAAACCCCCACAGTTGTTGATTTTAAGTTCTGGATTTTACGTTTGGTCTCTCTAGGGGCGGCTCAGAAATTCGTGGGGCCCTGTGCTGTATATATTAGCGGGTTCCTTTATAAATTAAAACTTAAATATAAATTATAGAATTATTAATTTAGTTGTGTCATAACATAATTTTATATTAATTTATGTAATGAGATAAATGTCATAAATGAAAATTTCAAACAAACTAGAAGAAGTTCACTCATTATTGACTAATCATTTAAAAATATTCATTATGCTAGCATTTTACAACAATATCTTTAAAGAAATAACCGTTATTACTTGATTGGATAGGAGAACGTAGTTGAAGAGGTTGTCATTGACTACATAGAAAAAGAAGGAAGTGTTGTAAATGGGAGGAAGAGAAATCGCAGAGAGACACAAGATAGAGAGACAATTGGTATTCTTATTACAATATGAGTATACACAATACCTCTATTTATAGAGAGTAAATGGGAAACTCTAATTACGGATGTGAAGTTCACTATAAAATATATATCCATTTATAACACTCCCGCTTGGACGAAACATCTTATTATATGCTGCCTCGTTAAAAACCTCGTCTGGAAAAACCCTGTGAGATAAAAACCTTGGGCGAAGGGAAAAAAGAGTACAGTCCTACAGTAACTTCACGTAGCTATAATATTCAGTCATGTCATTCATAAACAATGAATCCGTTGGATGATTTCCATCGATTGCCTCGTTAAAGCCTTACCTGGAAAAAACCCAATGGGAAAAACACCGTGGTGAAGGAAAAAGAGTACAATCATCATCGCTCCCCCTGATGAAAACATCACTTTATTACTTTGATTGTATGCATCCCCAATCTTTAATTGGTCCTGCACCCAGTTACTTAGGAAGCACTTGATTGAATACATCCATCACTTTTGCACTTTAGCATATTTACTCTATATTAATATCTTTTATAAGTAGAACTTTTGGTGGTATGCATTTTCTAATCAGTATAGATGTAATCATCTATATTATCTGGGTATTAAGTTAGAGATTCAATAAGCACACCCTCAATTAATCTCTTGGATGGTGGGGGTTATTCATATGTGTTTATCTATAGATACCATAACCCATTGATCATTCTGCTGCAATAGCATTTAAAATTGGTACTTCATGATCATTGATTCAACGACCAACAGGAGACTCGTAAAGAGTTCCAATTATACTCTTACACTACTACTATAGCAACACGAATTATCCAATAAAATTGGACTCATCTCAGAGATACATTTTCAATAGTTTTCACTAAGGTAGTAATCCCACAATCACCTTTATCATTGAGGTTCATAATAAAATTTATTAACAGGGGCATTCCCTTTCAAAATTCACCAAACTCCTCCAGGAGTTAATCCTTTTCGAGTCTTATATAAACACACTATCAAAGTGATCTACCTGTATAAGGGATAACCATACAAATTAACCATACTTATATCTTTAAAATAATCGACTACTGGGGATAAAACCTTTTATAATCGATAACAAGGCTTTTGAAAAATCTATATACACCAATACAGGTTATATATTAAAATAATTTTAACACACTCTTTTTCCATACGAATACTCGTTCGTTTCCAGCTGGACTCACATCATTATGTGGATATCAAGTTCGCAACATTCACAACTTGAGTGTGTTGAAGTTCTGCTTCTCATTTGCGTCTTTCAAGTACTTTAATTTGACAAATCAATTCAATGTCCTCGTCATCATTGTGACATGTAGCGCTACATACATTTGCATACATATGCATAAATATAATCAACATTGATTTCTTATCAGTTCAAACATGACATAATATATCGAGATCTCTATTATCATCAAGTACTTGATTACCTTATATACCGGTAATTTGTCATGTCTGACAGCTCATCTAGAGCTATACCCTGTTTAGTATGATGCAGACGTATATATCTGAGTGGTTAAACTGGTGTAAAAATAAAAGAAAAGAAATTAAAAACTCAAAATAAACGTCGGGCTGCAAACAAATCCCGGTCGTGGTAGTATAGTGAAATGTAAGCGACCGGATATCGAACCGTGGGACTAAGGTGAATATTATAGTACCTAAGCGTGTCATAGAAAGGGAGGATTAATTGACTTGTTTTTATAAATAAAAAGGAAAGATAAATAAACTAAGTTAACAGATAAACTAAACGGGACTCTGGTTCAGGTTAATATAATATCTGCTTAATTATGCTAGGTCTACTGGTTTAATTATAATTGTTTGGCAAAATTCCTCTATTATTTAAGGTCTAAGTCATAGACTCAAAAGAACTCGTTTACCAGAAAATGCAAGGTTCTAATCCAGGTTCAAGCATAACACATGTAAACGGACGGTTTAGATATGAGAAATTATATTTGCATCTGAAAATACTAACTTATTAAATCATAATAAGCTTTCTCCAGATTTACGGCTTAATTAACCTATCTATTTATCACCGGTCTGATCAAAATAGACTTAGCAAGCAATTTAATAAAACTCATGACATTTATTAAAAAGGCGAGAGATAAGCTTTAATCGTAACAGACTGTATTTAAATAAAACCAGTAAAAATATTGCATAATTAATACAAACACATAATAACCATTCCCAGAGTATAAATATTCTAGCCTAACATATTAAATAGATAAACAGAAACAAGAGTAGTAGAATCATCTGTAGTCACTCTGCATTCGTTCTGCATTTTGTATACGTAGGACTAGAGGTGGATATTGTGGAATGTAAAATAAATAAAATGGAGAAGACGGGAGAAGAGAAATGGAATGATGAATGATGGTAGTCTGTGGTGTGAGGTGGATCGATGATGTTGGGTGGTGGATGTGTGATGTGAGGTGGATCGATGATGTTGGGTGGTGGATGTGTAAATGAGAGCAGAAGGAACATGTGTTTATATAGGAGAAAGGAAGAGGCAGATGGAAGAACATTTATTGCCGATTGATTGCAGCTCATTGATTGCAGACAGAGGTGGAGACAACGCGTGAGTGAATTAAGGTAGGCGGTGGGCGGAGTAGACGGATAAGGCAGAAGCAAGTCGACGGGCGAAGAAGAGAAAACTGCGCGCGTTGATTTTAGTCACGTCCGCGTGGCTGTCCGCTTTGTTTTTAGGCGGACACTCATGAGGACACAAATGGAGTCCGTGTCCTAGTCTTGTCCGCATGAGTATCCTCGCTTGTGTCCTTATGGTTCTGGGCGGACAAGAGAGTTAGGCGCGCTCTCAATTTGTCCGCATGGCTGTCCTCGCTTGTGACGTCGTGGTTCTATGCGGACACTCACGACGTCACAAATGGAGTCCGCCTCCATATCTTGTCCGCATGACTGTCCTCGCTTGTGACATCGTGGTTCTATGCGGACACTCACGACGTCACAAATGCGGACACAAACTTGACCGGCTCTAGATTCTTCGTTTGGACTCCGTTTTTCGAGCCGTTTGCGCCCATGCGTTCGTCTATTCGTCTACTTTACTCCCAGCTTGGTTTTCCTCATGTTTAAACAATAAATTTGTGAGATAACAATAAAACATAAACTAGAGGAAAACTAACCGAAGTGGAGAAATGAGCAAGAAAAAGTGCTAATATAATATATGAAATACACCTATAAATCATGCTCATTTGGACACTTATCATATGACCATCTTAATTATATGCTCCTTTTAAGGGCTTTGTCATTGGAACCGTATAGTCTACCATGCTTCAGGTTAGACTTATTTGCACTTGTCCTTCCAGGACATTATAATACACGAGCATTAGACGTTGGCACATATTTTTCATTCAACATCAAGCAATTGTGTTTCCAACTTTTTGAAGATGAATAGTGTTTTGAACTTAAAAGTTCATACTATACATGACGAGGATGACGCAATTCTATATTTCATATCATATCATCTCACATTCCAATTGCTTTTTTTCTCCCCCTGATGTTGGGAAAAATTACTCGCCTAAATGACAATCGAGTCATAAAGGTATCCCCAGCTGTTAGTATTTGAATTTGAACTCAACATAAAATTCCAACATCTTTAAGGTATTAATTGATCCACTGAAGCATAGTACATAAATCTTTCAAGCAAAACCTTGTATGGGAGAATATTTAGCTTTTGACTCAAAGTCATTTATAAGAGTGAGAGTTCATCAACCCTATTTGGCTTGATGCAAATCAATTTTGCCTCATGTAAATTACATGTCTCCAAATGCATATTAGGATTCTCAAACCAAATATTTTACAATTCATTACAGATCTTTGATCGATGGTTCTTCTTAACCATCAATTTATCCCAATGAACATGTAAAAGTTCATATTAAGGCGTTAGCATTTCACCAGCATTGTCCAATCTTATGGACTTTATTATTCAATCTTACAACCTTTAGTTGTAATGACCATTTGGTTGATGCATCAATTTAAACCAAATCTTAATAGTCCAAAAATGGTCAGGATATGGTCCCCAAAATGGTCCCCATATCTCACCGAAATTCACGCGTATGAAAATCCAGGTTTACACATAATATCAATTGGTGATAGCCTCATAACAGGTTTTTCAAAATAAGCGACAAATCATTTGGTAGAAGAATATAATTCTTCAGCAAGTGTCCACATGTACAGTGGATATCAATTTGCATCATTTTTGAACCGGGATGGTACCGGTCATGCCAACAAAACATTGGAAAACTTATTGTTTTCTTTATCTTATCTCAAGTTCTCCATTGTACCAACACACATGTGATACAAAACAAATGAGAAAACAAGTAGCTACAGTCACGACTTATTTGTTTTTCAGAATATACATTGATATTCTCTTATTTGTAGTCTTAACGTGATATCCGCATCAGGTATATCAGTACCACTTTTTTAGGAAACTTGTTACTTACAAAGCTTTTTCAGTACAAAATTTCACTCTATATGTGGTATTACAACTGCTCTTTTAGTGCTTATTGACCCTTATCTTATGATTTTTCAATCATGGAAAATCATTCTCATACATGAGAGTAATGCTTTGTCATCAAGAAACATGCTTATGGGTCAATTATAATCCTTTGGAAAGGGCAGCGAGCTACAACTGCACTACATTCCAAGCAAGTGTTAATTCTTGACTCTATCAAGAAATATTATTTATAGTTGTATTGTCTTTAATCATGTTTCTCAAGACATACGCCTTCTGGGACATATGCTTTTCATGACCCCTTTTAAGGTGTACAAATTCTTTGTAAATGGGTAAATCTCATTCAGAACATACGCCTTTCCGGACATATGTCTTTCATGACCCCTTTTAGGGTGTACAAATTATTTCTAAATGAATAAATCTCATAAATGTAAATGAACATACATATATATATATATATATTATAAACAATCAACAATAATAATATAAAATATATAGAAACATAGAATAATATTTAGAAATTTAAATTTGTCTTCCTCAGCATATACAACTTCTTATTAAAAAATCTGCATAGCTTCAATTTTGAGCTAGCTTTGAAATAAGCCGAGTCATATCCACAAAGACCTTGAAAGTCTAGCAATCATAGTAACATCCAACCATGATAATTATTATACTTTATGTGATGTTAATAACTGCTCATCATCTCTCCAATCTGGTCATGACTTTTGACTATTCATGAAAAACAAGGAATAAAAATGATCCAATATGAATCATTCTATATTTGTCATGCCAATAATTTTCTTTAATAGATGAACAATATTTGGGTGATTCGCCAGAGTCACTCATTTTATGATTTAGCACTATCTTAAAGAAGATGAACTTACGATTCATTGAGAATCATTTGTAAAATCACATTCGAATTGAATTATTTATATGACATTATATATATATATATACACATATCATAGAGGTCAAACTTGACATATGAATATTCATCATCATGGTATATCACTTACGTAGTTTTCCAAGAACTACTTCAACCATCATTGATTTTCCACGAATCATCAAATAACGTTCATCTTATACATAAAAATAGATACTTCAAATGAATTTGCCAGGTGTTATACCATCTTTTAGATCAATGATATGATCAATACATTTATTTTTCAAAATATTGTCAATTTTCTAGCTCAATGCTAATACCATATCATATTAAGCTCAAAAGTTTCCGGCACAATGCCAATTTCTTTGCCCATATTGTATAAAAGCATTCAAAAAAATCTGACATCATTCTTTATATTGATCATATTAACACTCTCAAGTGTGATGTATTTTTATAACATATGCAAATAAAACTTTCAGGCACAATGCCCTTTTTAGCATATTGATGTCAAAGTTTGAGGCGTGATGCCCTTCTTAAGACTTTCAGGTGTAATGCCATTATTTCTTCAAATAATATTAAAATTAATTTTAATAGGCGCAATGCCCTATATATTGGCGTAAACATCATAAATAGCAATCATAAAATAATAAAATATATTATATATCACAACAAAATAAATCAAATAACTCATAATAAAAGAAGCACAATCAATAAAATCTGGCACAATGCCTTAACAAAAATTTAAATCTCGCATGATGCCTTAAATGATACGAATATCGGGCTCAATGCCTCACGTGATATTAAATAAGTAAATAAGCAAAATGGGATAAAGAGAACGGCGTAGAATAAATAAAATAATTAACATTAAACAAGATTTGGCACGATGCCTCACGTGTTGAATTCTGGCATAATGCCTCACATGATATTGAATTCTGGCACGATGCCTCACATTATACTTAACAAATAAATAAAACAAAACTGGATAAATTAAACAACGTATGATAAAAATTAACAGTAAACAAGATCTGGCACGATGTCTCTCACACGATATCTCCTGACACACGATGCCTAATGTGACGTGATAATTATTTGTAGAATCCTCTCTTGAAGACTCGAAGTTGAAGGTTAAATCGAGCGCATTTACCACAAGCACCAAAGCAAGTCATGAGTATATGCAAATCTTGGCCGGCAAACACAGACACATCTAGATGCTAGTCTAATTTGGGTGACTAAAAGATCTGATTCCTTCGTACCTTTCTCCAAACTAGTTTTTTTCTTCAAATTTCTTTTCTTTCAATTTTCACTCGCACCATAATCTTCATTTATCATCATCACTATCAACCGGATACTTCCCTGAGAAAACAAGCATGATAGAACATCACCGCCCATCATCCAATTCAGACTCGAAAGTGATAAAAAAATCCAGCGAAGACCCAATAAATTCATTCCCTATTTGCTGTTGCGATTTTAAGAGATAGAGAATGAAGTAGTGAAGGGAAGAGTACGTTTCTTTGTTTACGGGTTAGGGTTTGCAATGAAAGAAAAGTGTGGTGAGTAGATGTGAGGCAAAATTTAGAGCGTGCTGATAACGTGTTATAAAGGGGAGGAAGAGAAATCGCAGAGAGATACAAGATAGAGAGACAATTGGTATTCTTATTACAATATGAGTATACACAATACCTCTATTTATAGAGAGTAAATGGGGAAATTCTAATTAGAAATGTGAAGTCCACTATAAAATATATATCTATTTATAACAGGAAGATCAAATATATATATAATTAGAATATAAATAATTTCATCGATAATTTTATTTATTTGTTTGTTAAAAGACTTAATACTGTTAAATTCAATCAATTATTATTTATAGTTTCTATTGAATAGGTTAGAAACCTTCATAACTTTTTAATAATATAAACTATAAGATATTAACTCTATTGAAAAAAATAGGTCTAAAAAAATTTGGGGGCCGTCTAAAATTGGGACATGTTCCCACCTCTGAGCTAAGGAAGATTATAACACTGACTGGCCTTGGTTCTAGGTACTCATCATATTCTAGATTGAAATAACGTACGTAATGTGTACGCATGCTAATTACTAAAGGTGTGTTCAGTTCGAGGTGCGGAAACGGAATGGAATCAGGAAAGAGAATGAAAAGAAAGGAAAGAGACTTCTCCAAATCAACTAAAAGTGTGTTCAGTTCGAGGTGCGAAAAAGGAATAGAATCAGGAAAGGGAATGAAAAGAAAGAAAAGAGACTACTCCAAATCAAGAAGTCTGTTTGATTCTAACATGGAAACGGAATAGAATTTTCAATGATTATCTTTGTTATTGTTTGGTTCCAAACAAAGAAGTGTTAATACTTAAAATTAAATACATTATGAATAATATATATATATATATATATATATTATATTTATAATTTTTATGTGATATACTATTTAAATAAATTATATAGCATATATAAATAGTTTTTAAATTATAAATGATATATATTAATATTATATATCTAATATATAACATTTTTTGAAATTTATCTATATAATATATTAATTTTTTAATTTTATAGTATTTAAGTTATAAATAATATTTATAGATATTATTTAATAATATTAACTTAACTTGTAAATAATATAAATAAATATTTATATAAATTATACATAACTATATATTTTTTAATTTTAAAGTATTTAAATTTTTAATAATAATATTTAATATTATTTTTAAATATTTAATTAAATTATAAATAATATAGATAAATATTTTCATATATATATATATATATAAATCTTTTAACTTTATAACCAATATAATAAATATTTTTTATCTTTATAGCATTTAAAGTGTAAATAGTGTTTATCATGGTTGTTCATATTTATTTAAATTATAACTAATATGTATAAATGATTATATATATTAATATTAATTTAAATTTATTAATATATATATTTTTAGAATTTTATTGTAATTAAATTTTAAATAATATATATATTATATAGTATTTGTTTATTTTTTTCAAATTTAAATTATATCTATTAATATTTTTATAAATTATACATTAATGTTTATTTTAAATTATAAATGATATATATTAAATATTTATATAATATATATTAATTCATATCCATATTTATATTTATATTTATATAAATTAAAAATAAAATATGTTTATATTTGTATTAAATATAAATATTGTATATTAATATTTATAAAAATTATGTGTTATATATTAATATTTATATAGATTATATACCATATATATTAATATCTGTTTATGTAAAAGATGAAAATAGAGGTAAGAGGGAGGAAAATGAATAATTTTTCCTGAGATTTTGGGGGAATCAACAAATAGGGATATAAGGGTTTTCGAAACTGGATATGGGGAAACATAGTCAATAAAAACACAAAACAAACAACCACAAAGGTAATGATTCCGTTTCCCTTTACTGATTACCTCGAAATGAACACCCTAAGAAAACTCAATATACATCATCATTTACTATCATCCCATGTGAACTTGGGGAGGTGGAGTAGCATCAAATCCTTTGACCCCCAAAAGTGACAAACTTTAAAGTGACCTTTAGAAGTAGCAGAACAAGATCCGTTGTACCGTTGAATAAGTGTTGCTTGCACGCGTTTTTCAAAAAAAAAAAAAAAGTGTTGCTTGCACGTGTGAAAACGCAAGAGATGACCTGAGGATGCTTCTTCATTCGTTAGTTAAGCTGCGTCGTGGAGAAAACGATAGTTAAGGTCAAATAGAAAGAGAAATCATCTAGTATGGAATTACGTATTAAACCTCCCATTGCATTGCATCATAACTGTGCTTGGTTGGTCAGAGAAAAAGACGTCATCATGGCATATATTTTAAGTATACGGTTGTGGGAAACGGTTAATTGACTATTCCATTACCCTTAATCAAATTTAATAATCGATTTATTTGGGGCGATTGATCGGGATAGGTTAATTATTGATTTTGATATAAAATGGAATGATGTCAATTTATGTTTTTTTATTAATATATGGTTTTATTGGTTTTGATACGGTTTTAAACCAATATTATTTTGGTAAGATTTAATTAAATAATAATTAATTAATAATATATTTTCTTTTTTATAAATCTAATAATTAGTCATATATTTAAAAAAATTAAAAAGTTAAAATTTTAATGGTATAAATGATATTTAAATTAATCAAATTCTATAAAATCAATAATCATAACTAAAACTATAATCAGGTAATTTAACCATTCAATTAACGGTATCAATAAACCATTTCGGTTAACAAGAATAGTGTCAGTTTAACTGGTGCTGGTCTCATTCAGATGATTCAGATTTTCCACGAGCACCCCTAACGGGAGACCGCACAGTTATCAATCCCCTCAACCTCAACCCTCTCATCTGCATTTCATATAGTAGGGATATCAAACGTACTGATTTATAAGTAACTAATTTGAAATTATATCATTAAATTGTTGATTGAGTTCGATGCATTAACTTCTGCGCAATTATATATATATTTAATGATTGACCACAAAAGTGAACAATTCATTTATGATTAAAGTATAAATATTTAGTTAATTAATCAGTGATGTATGACTAATTATTATATTTAATTATGGGAAATTTCACAAAATGTCATTATATTTTTGGTTAATTAATTAAATATCATTAAAAAAGAAAGTCACGAAATGCCATTATATTTTTGTAAAAGTTAATGAAATATGAATATATCATTGACCAGAGGCAAAAAGGATAAAAATACTCCTAATAGTTAACAAAGTGCTTTTGATGTTCACCATTCCTTAAGTGTTAAAAAATTCACTAAATTCAAAAAAAAATTAAAATACTATAAAAATATACATAACTATAAAAAATATTTCAAATATTATAAAACTCATAAATATTAATAAAAAATATCAAAATATCATAAACATTGAAAAAAGTAAATACTTTGATTTTTTTTCAAAATCATTTAGTACCATAAAAAAAGAATATAAAGTTTTAAACAATAATTTATACTAATTTTTCCAGACCAATATGTATCATTATTTATACCAATTAATTACCATAATTTATACGAATTAATTAGCATAACTTATACCAATTAATTACCAAAATTTTTACCATACATTTTAAAATTATTTTTTCTACCAATTTAAATTATCTATTCAAAAACTTTATCTTAATTTTTTAATTAATATTTAGAATTTTTTATTTATATTATATTTTATAGATGACTTTATGACACAATATAATTTATTTTAAACGAATAATTAAAATTGATACAAAAAAATTGAAATGTAAGGTAAAAATTATATCGGGTACTTAATTGGTACTAGTTATGGTGCTTAATTGCTAGAAATTTGGTATAAATTATGTTAAAAATTATGACTAGTACCAATTTCTCTACCAATTAAGCATCATAACCTGTACCAATTAACTACCATACATTTTGAAATTATCTATTTTTTATCAATGTTAAAATTACACAAGATAACACTAAATTTTTACTTATTTCACCAGATAACACTGTCTCATATTTTGCTAAATTCTCCATTAATATCCCTAGTTAAAAGACTAAACTACCCATATAAATAGTTAAACAAAACTGGTGTCTTATGAAATTTATCGGTAAGACAAATCACTTTCACGTTGTTAATTAATAACAGACATAGTTTAGTCTTTTTTCTAGGGATATTAATGGAGAAGTTAGCAAAATATGAGATAGAGTGTTATCTGATGAAATTAATTAAAACTTAGTGTTATCCTGTGTAATTTTAAAAACATAGTGGTATATCGTGAATTAAGCAAAAACTCAGCGGTATTTGGTGAAAATTCCCTAAATTATATTATGACATAAAGTCATCCGCAAATAGATTATAAATAAAAAAATTCCAAATATTAATTAAAAATTAAAATAATTTATTTTGAATATAAATTTAAATTGGTAGAAAAAATAATTTAAAAATGTATGTAAAAATTATGGTAATTAATTGATTATAAATTATGATACTATATTGGTCTAAATTTGTAGAAACATCAGTATAAATTACGTGTTTAAAACTCTATATTCTTTGTTATGGTACTAAATAATTTTGAAAGTGTTTAAAATATTTACTTTTTTCAATGTTTGATGATATTTTAATATATGTTTTTATTTATTTTATCATTTTTATTAATTTATAATATTTTAAATACTTTTTATAGTTATCTATAATTTTATGGTATTTTGAATTTTTTGTGAATTTTAGTGAATTTTTAAACACTTCGGGGCATATTGTGAATTTTAAAAATAGTTTGTTAACTAGAAGAGGGGAATTTTTGTCTTTTTTGCTTCTAGTCAATGGTATAGTGGCATTTCATGGACTTTTACAAAAATATAGTGACATTTCATGACTTTCTTTTTTTAGTGGCATTTCATGAATTAGCCAAAAATATAGTGGCATTTCATGAAATTTCCTTTTAATTATTAATTAACTTTTAAATAGTAGTTTTGTAAAATAATTTAAAAATTAAATATAAATATAAATTTCCTACTAGCGTATCAAATTTTAGGTAATTCAAAAAATAGACCACTTTAATGACAAAAATAAGTTCTTATATAGTATTCTTGACGATGACTATTCAATCTCCAGTTTAAATTACCATATAGAATATATTGATTACCAATTTACATAAATAAATGCTGTATAAAAAAACATGAAGTCACCAAAAATAGTCCGAACTTCTAATTTGATTTAACTTTTGGTACAATAACCAATTAAAATGACCTTGTAGATCGTGAGTTTGGTAAAAAAATCGAACCGCTGATGTAGTATTCGAATTTAAAATATATGGCTCTTTAGTTAATTTAGGTAATTGATTGAAGAAATTGAACATCACTATGTTAATAATGTAAAAAGTAATATTTTTAAGTAGATGAGAAGTCCGGACTATATGCATGCAACTTCCTTACACACACGAATGTAGCTAAGTTGCTTGGTAATTAAAATCTACCCAAAACATTATAGTATGTGATGTGGATAGCCAAATTAACCCAAATGTAAGCTGGTGATATGTCTTGGGTCAAATATCTTACTTCAAATTTGGTGGTTTGAATTCCGTAATGGGTGGTAGGTTTTTGGTTTGTTGGGTTGGGTGCATCCGCATTGAGTAAACCGAAGGTGGTAGTATCAGCGAAAATCTTCCTATATACAATACAGTATTCATTTTAGTCAAAAGCACAACAATAATGGAGTAGCAATATTTCAGGGTCAACTGTACACCTCGATATCGTAGTAGTAGTATAAGGGCAGTCCATGATCCGCAATCTAAGAGACCAGATTCTCAAGCCACAACTGTCATTCTATTTGATATACTTATATTGGAGTATTAATTCCACGGCATGTCTGGGTTACAATCACATTAGCTACATTACATTAGATGAATTAAACATGTATATCACACCTATAAAACATATACATTACTTATATAACAAATATTATACACAAAAATATTATTTTCAATTAATTGTGTAATCTACAAATTTTCCTCATTCATTGTACATGTTTTCATTGTTAGTTATACGGTGAAAATGTAGCAAGAGATGGCTACATACACATGTAACCAAGAATTAATTCCCGTGAGCAGGTTAACATTCTATCCTTACAAGCTACAATTTCCCTGAGTGCTAGCTGCTGCGTTGACTAAGCATATGGTAATCTAGAAGGCAAGTAAAGGAAGCAGCCCACCATGATGTTTAACTTTCTTATTCTTAGCTGTTGTTTTTTTTTTCTTTCAGAAAAAGTCAATCACCTGTGCGGCTGTGCCTGCAGATGGATATCATTGAAGATGGACATGGAACAGTAGTTATTAGTGTCATCCATCCTAGATTTGGCAACTTGTTGGGTTGGGATGATGGGATTGATGATAGAACACAAGTTGTTGATGTTATTGTTGTTAGGTTTCAGAAAATGAATCCATCCTATTTACAGACAGAAAGTCAAACCCCTAAAAGCTTTGACCCAACTGCCATTAAAACTGACCTTGCATTTTTATATATGAAACCTGGCTTCTACATTGTCTTTGTCAAATACTACTTATTTAAAATACCGGCCGGCCAGCTGAGTCGTGCGTGCCGAGTCTCTCATTATAAATAAACAGCCAACCAAACCAACAATGTCAAAGTTGTTAATTAACTTCGTTGGGAGAAACAAAGGGATTCATTGATCCAGAAACACCATACTATCATCATCATCATCATATTATATAGCATATGAGTAACATAGAAGAAGAAGAAGAAGAATAGAGAAGAAGCAGGATTGCATTGTTGTTGAGTCAAACAGGGGATAAGAGAACCACTATCATGTCCTCCATTAATGTCAATTCTAAGCAGAGACGGCATCAAATCTGTTGGTTTAGCAGCAGCAGCAATATTGGTATCTGGGCAATATTGATGATAGCCGTGTTGTGTCTTGACGCTGCCAGGTAATTTTTTTCTCAATAACCTCTATTCATTCATTCTTGCTGTTTTCAGGCAGCTGCCTGGCATTTAGGATAGGAGATGAAACCGCGTAGTCAACTTTGTCATTTCTTTCTCTTTTTCTTGATGCCTTTTCTGACCCAATACTATTTTGTCTTTCTATGGAAAAAGGGAAACTTTGTTTTAATCGGGTTCTTATTAACTAATTGCACGTGCTTTTGAGTAACAAGGAAAACAGAAAGGTATAGTAAAATTTAAGGCAAGCGAAGAATATGAAAAGGCACTTTAGCTTATGTATTAAGCAAAATCAAAAGACTAAGCAACCAAATATGGAATAAAAACAAAGACAACTAGGACTCCTCTGTTCCTGACCCTTTTTTTGCAAGTTGTTCGGTCTGATGTTTGTCCTAACCTAACTAACGGTCATAAAACACAATTTGTCGTTTTGGTCTACTACCTTTTATACTACCCGTGAGCCTGGAGAGGAGGAGCCTATTGATTGAGTGCACTCCACTACTACAAAACACATTCCCACCTTCCTGCCCTCCCTTCTCCACCAATCACTTTTTCTTGCTTCTCTCGTGTCCACAAACCATATTTTTTTCTTTCTTTCTATCTACACACCCATCTCTCACAATTGTCTGCTGATCCAACCCCTCTTTCCTTTTTCTTTCTTCTTGTGGAATAATGGACAGAGATGCTGCTGCTGCGGCCAATGACACCGTGACGCTAGAAATGGTCAGACAGTTCCTGATTCGTGAAGAGGATACTATTGTCTTCAGCTTGATTGAGAGATCGAAATACCCATTAAACTCACCCGCCTACGCTCCATCCAAATCTCCTCGTGGTAATGGTCATGGGTATCCTTCGCTTGCTGAGTTATTCATCAAGGGATCAGAAGCTCTTCAATCAAGTGTGAGTTGATTTCATTTCTGCTATTGATTCTAGAATTGGTACCTAAGCTGAATTCAGTCATAATTTCAATTCACCACTTGTAATTTGATCAATACTGCTGAATTTCATTCATATTTGATGGACTAAACCATTGAATTTGGGTCACTTATGTTTACAGTTTGGAAGATACAAAAACCCTGAAGAAACCCCATTTTTCCCAGAAAACCTCCCACCGTCAATGGTACCACCATACAACTTCTCAATGGTACGCATCCATCTTACTTCCTTTCTTTCACTTACTGCTGTGCTCATTTGATTTCAACAACTCTTAATTACTGTATTCTTGTTGATCTACCCAGTTTTTGCATCCACCTGCTTCCTCTGTAAACGTGAGCAAAACAATATACGACATCTACTTTCAGAAGCTTCTGCCTTCATTTGTGAGCAACGGTGATGATGGGAATTATGCTATTGCTGTTGGACACGACCTTGCTTGCTTGCAGGTCTTTTTTTTTTCTCTTCTATTCTTTCTGTTCTTTTGTCTCTTATGAAGAAGAAGAAGATTATGATGATGATCTTCTTATGTCATGACAATGTTCCTGTTTTTCAAACTAACTTCCCTCATGATGAAAGTTGATTGTCATTGATGTATCTAGGCTATTGCTAGAAGGATACACTATGGAAGTATGTTGCTGAGGTTAAGTTCAGGGACGCACCAGATGATTACGAGCCAGCAATACGTTCAAAGGTTGTTTACCTGAGTATTTACTGTCTCATCATTTGTTTGTTTCATATATAAGCATTAGGTGTAATCATCTGATCTTGTCCAATATATATGTATTGGGGTCTTCAACTTTTTCAGGATACGGATACTCTCATGACACTGCTCACAGATTCTAGAGTGGAGGATATGGTTAAGCAAAGAGTTACAAAGAAAGCAACGGTATTTGGGCAAGAAGTTACCCTCAATGACACCAATTCGAGTGAAACCAATTTCAAGGTTGATCCTGCTGTGGTTTCTAGGCTTTATGATGAATGGGTGATTCCACTAACCAAGGATGTTGAAGTTGAGTATCTCCTTCGAAGACTTGACTGACCAAAATCCATTGTAACAACAAAAATACTTTCTTCTTTAATTTGCTGCCTGGAAATACATATCAATCTTTTCAATGTACTATGGTTTTACATAGTGTGGTTTGGGCGTTTACATAATGACTTACATAACATTATTGAATTGTTATCTCAATATTGGAAATACATTGGTGTTTAATATAACTTGCAAAAGATTATTCAATTTGTGGGTGTTGGTTATTGATCACTGATTCTTCTGGGGGCAATGGTTGTACTTCACAAGGCAAAGCACTGATATGTGTATCTACTCTGCATATACCGGTTTTAGGTGTTGCAAGAAGATCTAGTTGTTCTTTTCCATAATCAATGTATTTTTTGAAAGATAACATGAAAGGGCCGCTAATGAATACTCGCATTTCAGAAACAAGGTGCTCATCAACAAGAAGATCATACATAGAAGCAAAACGTAACAATCCAAATGTTTTTCTCAATGAAATAAGGGAAAACAAAGAAACCTTCAAATGGTTTCCATATTTTGACAAACATTGGAAAGAATCAGTTTTCTGATGCATCTTATAGAGTGGTTGGTTTATTTAAATTTCATAAGAAACATGACGTCTATAAGAATCCATTTTAGCTTGGCTTATTTAAATTTTTCCACATCGTATTGTAACACCCAAAAAATCAGGCTTATAAAATTTCGGAACAATGCAGCGGAAGACTAGAAACCTCCTAATAGGGATGCTACCGCCACAACCACTCTCTAGTGGTCAAACCTTGAAGACTTTTCCCCTTTTTACTAATCAACTTGAAACTTCATTTATGTACATACACATTATAAAAACTTCCACGTACAAACAGAAACATACTTGTAAACATCTATCATTCCTACTGATAAGCCGCAGACTTATCATATTTTATGTGCTAGATTTAGTATTATATTTATCTAAATAAGGTTAAATATATGCTATTTATGCTATATCATGTATAAAGTCTATTATTTGTTCAGATTGATGTTTTATATGTTTTCCATGCAAGGAATGAATTTCTAATCAAAAGACCAAGTGGTGCCGGGCTTGGTGCTGGCTGTCCAGTTCACGACACAAGTTTGGAGCAAAACAGGAGAATGCCGGGGTGGCGCGCTGGGTGTCTGGTGTCAGGCGCATCAAAGTCTGTGAGTGTGCCTAGCATCTGATGTCCGGCAGGACATCCGGCACATACTGAAAAGTCACCCCAGTTCGCCTGAAGTTAGCAGTTAGTTACCGTTAGCATACCAACCGATGCCGGGTGTGGTGCGGCATCCCATGTCCGGCACAAGCGCCTTTTCGCGCGGATTTAGCGGTTTAATTAACGGTTAGACAACACATTTTGCACGTGGTGCCGGGTGTGATGCCGGGTAGCTCCTGCCCGGCATATTATTGTTTCGCGCAGAATTGACGGTTTCGACCGTTAACAGTTAAGCACATTTCCCATGTGTGCCGGCTACCAATGATCCGGCACGACGCCCGGCAAGAGACATTTTGAAGCCCTATAAATAGGCCGTGAGTCTTCATCATTTGGCACACTTCAACACCATATTATACTCCATTCATCACTCCATTTCCGCCCACATTCCAAGTGTTGGTGTCCAAGGCATTTCTACGGATCCATCCACGAGAAGAAGAGAAGATCTTGTCAGGGTTAAGGCTATACCAATCTCCTTCTCCCTTATGTATTTCTTCTTTATTTGAGTGGATGGTGAAGTAGAAATCCTTGTTAGTTCTTGGTTAGGGATGAATTCCTTCTTGTAAAACAATGTGTTCTTCTTAATATATCTCAAGTTTATTTTGAGTAAGGTTCTTATTGTAGGAGAATTGGTTGATCTCTTTTTCTCTTCGTGCAATTCTTACTTGTGGAAGACAAGTCCCAAGTAAGATAGGTTAGACTCTCTTAATGGTCTTCCTACTCTCTTCTTATGAATTAAGAGTTAGTGGTAAGAGTGAGAATTAATCCATTTTCCCCCATTTCCTTGTTCATTTCGCGGCATGATATATGCTCGATTTGTTAATAGGGATGAGTCTTCTGTTTTCTACCCGGAAACTGGAGAAAGAATATGCAATATGGCTATGCCGGATGCACTGCCGGGTGGCCAATGTCCGGCATCTTCAATGTCTTTGAATATGCCGTGCAAGTGGTATCCGGCAGGACACCCGGCGTGATCAGTTGTTGGTTAATTCGAAGGCTGGTGTTATGTTTCGAGTTCATATTGATACTTAGATGGTTTCACACCCTGGATCAAGGATAATTTCATTGTAATTACCACATAGTTTAGTTAGTTTTATTTAGATTAGTAAACATTTCAATTTCCCCCTTGTTGTTATAGAATAGGCTTTTGCCCGGATTAGGACTAATTTTCTATAAGTCCCTTGGGTACGATACTCTCGGTCGTAATATTTACACTATACTCCGACGGGTTTTATTTTGCTACCCGTAGTAGAGTTGTAGGATTAGGTTATTATTTTATTCATTTTGTATATAGTTTATCCTAACAATTTCTCGGTAAAACGCCCTATTCTTTATTCTTTATCCTTTGATTCTTTGATTCTTTAATTTAATTTGTTAATTTTATTTTTTTTTGGTTGAATGTGCCGGGTACACTGCCGGGTGTTCTACATCCGGCATCTTGGAGGAAGTCCTACGCCGGATAGCGTTTACCCGGCGTACTACCCGGCATAACCAAACTTCAAATTTTACTTCGCATTATTTATTATTTTTTTGAATCTTTGATTTGTCTATAAATATTCTTTTCCATTGATTTTATGTTAACTTCCCTTTCCCTTTCCCTTTTTTTTTATTTTTTATTTTTTCAAGTTTGAACGCGCCGGGTGGTCTACTGGGTAACTTCAACCCGGCAGTATTGGAGGAAGTCCAATGCCGGGTGCCATACACCCGGCGCCGGGTCCGGCACAACCAATTTTTTTTTTTTCGTAACTATAATTATGTAATTATCTTAGAATTTTTATTTACAAAATATTATAGTGTTTTGTGTTGCTCCTCCTGAGTTAAATAGGTGAATGCATCTCCGATTGCATAATTCATGAAGATTTGTGTGTCCGCAATCATGAGACAAAGAGGACATCGATGAAACCAACAACGCACTCCCTACACAATGGAAGCCAATACTAAAGGCGAATGGCACGCATTCTCTTCCTCAGCAGGCGAATGTGGAAAAGTTCGTGACTACACGCCCAGTGCTCCAAAATGCCAGATTTTATACCACCTGAGGAAGCAGAACGGGCAGAGACATCAACCATTCGCATAGAGCATAAGTCAATGACGTTGTTAATGCAGCAACTTTTTGCTCAAACTATGACCGCCTGGTCAACTCCCATCTCCAACGCCAAACATGATCAACGGGAGTATGCGAGATAGGTAATACCTCTGCCGAATTGCCAAAGGCTAAGTGTAGGGCATCCCCACGCGTCTAGTCTTCTTGCACCACAGGGGAGTCATTTTCTTCTTAATTACTTTTAATTTTCTTTATTAAAGTCTTTCTTTATTATTTTCTTTTTCTTTTGAAACACTGGGGACAGTGTTCCTGCCAAGTGTAGGGCAGGGACCCCCTTAAAAAAAATAAGTTTTTATTAATATGCATAAGTTGTGAGTTTATCGATGTTTACTAAACTTTTTGCATGTTTTTGATTAAGATGAGATTCGGAATGAATAAAAGCTTGTTCTCTCAAAAGGTAAGCTTTCTAATGACTTGTAGATTCCTGTTTTTAACTTTTTGATTCTCTTTATTAACATGAGTATATGATCTTTCTCCTAATTCTTTCCTTTATGTATTTGTGGGTATTTATTTCTTTTCTTTTCAAATTGTGAAAAATCTTTTGGGTGAAAATCTTAAAAAGGGTTTTTGTGCAAAAGAAAGAAGAAGAAAAAGAAAAAAAAAGAAAGAAAAAAATCTTCTTCCAAAGGAAAAGCATTATATTCCTTGAGGTTGCAAAAATGCCTCAGAATAAAAGCAAGAAACGAGAGTTTTTCCTTTATTTTTCTCCTAAATTCCCCGTTCTTCAATGTAGAAAAAAATCATGGTTGATTCAGAAACCCTTGCAAAATAGGGCTGAATAATAAAAACCAATGAGTGTCTTGGCCACATTCAGAAACTCTTGAAAAATAGAGCTGAATGATGGAAACCGGAAAAAGGAGAGATTACAAATCCCTTATGCAAAATAGCCCAAAGTTTTTGATCGATTTTGAAAGTCTTTATTTTATACCCATTAGTATGTTTTGATGGATAAGGATGATTAAGTGATACTTATGAAATAGAGTCAGGGAGTTAAGAATATTTATCTTATTGTCATTCTAAAGTCTATCTGTTTTGTGCATAAGTAATTACTCCTTTCTAATCTTGTTTTGCTCGAGGACTAGCAAAAGGTAAGTGTAGGGCCTTGATAAGCGCAGACTTATCATATTTTATGTGCTAGATTTAGTATTATATTTATCTAAATAAGGTTAAATATGCTATTTATGCTATATCATGTATAAAGTCTATTATTTGTTCAGATTGATGTTTTTATATGTTTTCCATGCAAGGAATGAATTTCTAATCAAAAGACCAAGTGGTGCCGGGCTTGGTGCTGGCTGTCCAGTTCACGACACAAGTTTGGAGCAAAACAGGAGAACTGCCGGGTGGCGCGCTGGGTGTCTGGTGTCAGGCGCATTCAAAGTCTGTGAGTGTGCCTAGCATCTGATGTCCGGCAGGACATCCGGCACATATGAAAAGTCACCCCAGTTCGCCTGAAGTTAGCAGTTAGTTACCGTTAGCATACCAACCGATGCCGGGTGTGGTGCCGGGCATCCCATGTCCGGCACAAGCGCCTTTTCGCGCGGATTTAGCGGTTTAATTAACGGTTAGACAACACATTTTGCACGTGGTGCCGGGTGTGATGCCGGGTAGCTCCTGCCCGGCATATGTATTGTTTCGCGCAGAATTGACGGTTTCGACCGTTAACAGTTAAGCACATTTCCCATGTGTGCCGGCTACCAATGATCCGGCACGACGCCCGGCAAGAGACATTTTGAAGCCCTATAAATAGGCCGTGAGTCTTCATCATTTGGCACACTTCAACACCATATTATACTCCATTCATCACTCCATTTCCGCCCACATTCCAAGTGTTGGTGTCCAAGGCATTTCTACGGATCCATCCACGAGAAGAAGAGAAGATCTTGTCAGGGTTAAGGCTATACCAATCTCCTTCTCCCTTATGTATTTCTTCTTTATTTGAGTGGATGGTGAAGTAGAAATCCTTGTTAGTTCTTGGTTAGGGATGAATTCCTTCTTGTAAAACAATGTGTTCTTCTTAATATAATCTCAAGTTTATTTTGAGTAAGGTTCTTATTGTAGGAGAATTGGTTGATCTCTTTTTCTCTTCGTGCAATTCTTACTTGTGGAAGACAAGTCCCAAGTAAGATAGGTTAGACTCTCTTAATGGTCTTCCTACTCTCTTCTTATGAATTAAGAGTTAGTGGTAAGAGTGAGAATTAATCCATTTTCCCCCATTTCCTTGTTCATTTCGCGGCATGATATATGCTCGATTTGTTAATAGGGATGAGTCTTCTGTTTTCTACCCGGAAACTGGAGAAAGAATATGCAATATGGCTATGCCGGATGCACTGCCGGGTGGCCAATGTCCGGCATCTTCAATGTCTTTGAATATGCCGTGCAAGTGGTATCCGGCAGGACACCCGGCGTGATCAGTTGTTGGTTAATTCGAAGGCTGGTGTTATGTTTCGAGTTCATATTGATACTTAGATGGTTTCACACCCTGGATCAAGGATAATTTCATTGTAATTACCACATAGTTTAGTTAGTTTTATTTAGATTAGTAAACATTTCAATTTCCCCCCTTGTTGTTATAGAATAGGCTTTTGCCCGGATTAGGACTAATTTTCTATAAGTCCCTTGGGTACGATACTCTCGGGTAATATATTTACACTATACTCCGACCGGGTTTTATTTTGCTACCCGTAGTAGAGTTGTAGGATTAGGTTATTATTTTATTCATTTTGTATATAGTTTATCCTAACAATTTCTCGGTAAAACGCCCTATTCTTTATTTATCCTTTGATTCTTTGATTCTTAATTTAATTTGTTAATTTATTTTTTTTGGTTGAATGTGCCGGGTACACTGCCGGGTGTTCTACATCCGGCATCTTGGAGGAAGTCCTACGCCGGATAGCGTTTACCCGGCGTACTACCCGGCATAACCAAACTTCAAATTTTACTTCGCATTATTATTATTTTTTTGAATCTTTGATTTGTCTATAAATATTCTTTTCCATTGATCTTTTATGTTAACTTCCCTTTCCCTTTCCCTTTTTTTTTATTTTTTATTTTTTTCAAGTTTGAACGCGCCGGGTGGTCTACTGGGTAACTTCAACCCGGCAGTATTGGAGGAAGTCCAATGCCGGGTGCCATACACCCGGCGCCGGGTCCGGCACAACCAATTTTTTTTTTTTTCGTAACTATAATTATGTAATTATCTTAGAATTTTTATTTACAAAATATTATAGTGTTTTTGTGTTGCTCCTCCTGAGTTAAATAGGTGAATGCATCTCCGATTGCATAATCTTCATGAAGATTTGTGTGTCCGCAATCATGAGACAAAGAGGACATCGATGAAACCAACAAACGCACTCCCTACACAATGGAAGCCAATACTAAAGGCGAATGGCACGCATTCTCTTCCTCAGCAGGCGAATGTGGAAAAGTTCGTGACTACACGCCCAGTGCTCCAAAATGCCAGATTTTATACCACCTGAGGAAGCAGAACGGGCAGAGACATCAACCATTCGCATAGAGCATAAGTCAATGACGTTGTTAATGCAGCAACTTTTTGCTCAAACTATGACCGCCTGGTCAACTCCCATCTCCAACGCCAAACATGATCAACGGGAGTATGCGAGATAGGTAATACCTCTGCCGAATTGCCAAAGGCTAAGTGTAGGGCATCCCCACGCGTCTAGTCTTCTTGCACCACAGGGGAGTCATTTTCTTCTTGATTACTTTTAATTTTCTTTATTAAAGTCTTTCTTTATTTATTTTCTTTTTCTTTTGAAACACTGGGGACAGTGTTCCTGCCAAGTGTAGGGCAGGGACCCCCTTAAAAAAAATAAGTTTTTATTAATATGCATAAGTTGTGAGTTTTATCGATGTTTTACTAAACTTTTTGCATGTTTTTGATTAAGATGAGATTCGGAATGAATAAAAGCTTGTTCTCTCAAAAGGTAAGCTTTCTAATGACTTGTAGATTCCTGTTTTTAACTTTTTGATTCTCTTTATTAACATGAGTATATGATCTTTCTCCTAATTCTTTCCTTTATGTATTTCTGGGTATTTATTTCTTTTCTTTTCAAATTGTGAAAAATCTTTTGGGTGAAAATCTTAAAAAGGGTTTTTGTGCAAAAGAAAGAAGAAGAAAAAGAAAAAAAAGAAAGAAAAAAATCTTCTTCCAAAGGAAAAGCATTATATTCCTTGAGGTTGCAAAAATGCCTCAGAATAAAAGCAAGAAACGAGAGTTTTTCCTTTTATTTTTCTCCTAAATTCCCCGTTCTTCAATGTAGAAAAAAATCATGGTTGATTCAGAAACCCTTGCAAAATAGGGCTGAATAATAAAAACCAATGATGAGTGTCTTGGCCACATTCAGAAACTCTTGAAAAATAGAGCTGAATGATGGAAACCGGAAAAAGGAGAGATTACAAATCCCTTATGCAAAATAGCCCAAAAGTTTTTGATCGATTTTGAAAGTCTTTATTTTATACCCATTAGTATGTTTTGATGGATAAGGATGATTAAGTGATACTTATGAAATAGAGTCAGGGAGTTAAGAATATTTATCTTATTGTCATTCTAAAGTCTATCTGTTTTGTGCATAAGTAATTACTCCTTTCTAATCTTGTTTTGCTCGAGGACTAGCAAAAGGTAAGTGTAGGGCCTTGATAAGCCGCAGACTTATCATATTTTATGTGCTAGATTTAGTATTATATTTATCTAAATAAGGTTAAATATATGCTATTTATGCTATTATGTATAAAGTCTATTATTTGTTCAGATTTGTTTTTATATGTTTTCCATGCAAGGAATGAATTTCTAATCAAAAGACCAAGTGGTGCCGGGCTTGGTGCTGGCTGTCCAGTTCACGACACAAGTTTGGAGCAAAACAGGAGAACTGCCGGGTGGCGCGCTGGGTGTCTGGTGTCAGGCGCATTCAAAGTCTGTGAGTGTGCCTAGCATCTGATGTCCGGCAGGACATCCGGCACATACTGAAAAGTCACCCCAGTTCGCCTGAAGTTAGCAGTTAGTTACCGTTAGCATACCAACCGATGCCGGGTGTGGTGCCGGGCATCCCATGTCCGGCACAAGCGCCTTTTCGCGCGGATTTAGCGGTTTAATTAACGGTTAGACAACACATTTTGCACGTGGTGCCGGGTGTGATGCCGGGTAGCTCCTGCCCGGCATATGTATTGTTTCGCGCAGAATTGACGGTTTCGACCGTTAACAGTTAAGCACATTTCCCATGTGTGCCGGCTACCAATGATCCGGCACGACGCCCGGCAAGAGACATTTTGAAGCCCTATAAATAGGCCGTGAGTCTTCATCATTTGGCACACTTCAACACCATATTATACTCCATTCATCACTCCATTTCCGCCCACATTCCAAGTGTTGGTGTCCAAGGCATTTCTACGGATCCATCCACGAGAAGAAGAGAAGATCTTGTCAGGGTTAAGGCTATACCAATCTCCTTCTCCCTTATGTATTTCTTCTTTATTTGAGTGGATGGTGAAGTAGAAATCCTTGTTAGTTCTTGGTTAGGGATGAATTCCTTCTTGTAAAACAATGTGTTCTTCTTAATATAATCTCAAGTTTATTTTGAGTAAGGTTCTTATTGTAGGAGAATTGGTTGATCTCTTTTTCTCTTCGTGCAATTCTTACTTGTGGAAGACAAGTCCCAAGTAAGATAGGTTAGACTCTCTTAATGGTCTTCCTACTCTCTTCTTATGAATTAAGAGTTAGTGGTAAGAGTGAGAATTAATCCATTTTCCCCCATTTCTTTGTTCATTTCGTGGCATGATATATGCTCGGATTGTTAATAGGTAATGAGTCTTCTGTTCCCTTCTCGGAAACTGGAGAAAGAATATGCATATGGCTATGCCGGATGCACTGCCGGGTGGCCAATGTCCGGCATCTTCAATGTCTTTGAATATGCCGTGCAAGTGGTATCCGGCAGGACACCCGGCGTGATCAGTTGTTGGTTAATTCGAAGGCTGGTGTTATGTTTCGAGTTCATATTGATACTTAGATGGTTTCACACCCTGGATCAAGGATAATTTCATTGTAATTACCACATAGTTTAGTTAGTTTTATTAGATTAGTAAACATTTCAATTTCCCCCCTTGTTGTTATAGAATAGGCTTTTGCCCGGATTAGGACTAATTTTCTATAAGTCCCTTGGGTACGATACTCTCGGTCGTAATATATTTACACTATACTCCGACCGGGTTTTATTTTGCTACCCGTAGTAGAGTTGTAGGATTAGGTTATTATTATTTATTCATTTTGTATATAGTTTATCCTAACAATTTCTCTGTTAGCACCTACTAGCTCTTACATCCTCCAAAAACTACATATACTTAAACCTTTTCACAAGTTGACTACTGTCTTACTACTTCTTAGCTTACATTAAAACATTTAGGCAGCTAACATATTATCTAAGGTCCCTATTAAAGTTTGGGAATCTCCTCCGTACTTCCTCTACAGGAAGTACACGCATCCTGGCTTGTCTTTGCAGCCTACGGTAACTTATAGCAAGACAGGTAACCTTCCTAACCACCACCTGTACCCCTTCCCTCAAGATGAGGTCTTCCACCAGATATATTCAGGAAGTGGCTGACCACCACTTCCTCCACATAGTATAGGGCCATCCAAGTAGAGTTAGGAATCTGCAACCATGAAATTCATACATACAAGAAAGGTTGCCGTTGCAAATCAATAATTGAGTAACTCCCACTACAACCTGTAAAATATGTTTATCTTTATAAAACTCATGCCCCAGCAGCACAACATAAATAACACGTTCATAACAGGGCTAATAACATGAACCAAGGAAACACTGAGTTACTTACTACACCTTAACGCACATAAACAAATATTCCAAGATATCATCAACCACTCATAACAGCAAGTAAGGCAATGAGTTCCACAGTTCACTGTAGGTACGATTTCTTTCCACTTTTATACACTTTCCACTGTCCTCGGGCAATCGGTCTTTCGACATAGAGTACTAACACTCTCGACCCCTCAGATAAGATAACCCACATCACCCCATGTCCTTAAGTGTGCACACCCCCTATAGATCATCAGCCTATAGAGTAGATCATGATGGCGTAGCTCCAATACGTTGGTAGGAGCAGTAACAATAAACTCCAGTACAGTGTTAGGAGTAAATATTCCATAAACATCACCAATTGGTTAGGCACTTCCTTGCCTCATTTATACCTCAAGTTACCAAAATATAGATCATAGTATCATAATATGTCAGTAAACCAACCATAATATTTATTAAACCGAAATATCACAATATCAGCATTTACAATTTATCACTGTAACAATTTATGCACAAATATTTAATTCATCCAAATAATACTGCACTTATTGTACAAACTATAACAATGACGTTTACGGTTTTACAACCGATTCCTTTAGTCATTAGCCTAGGGATTCAACCATCCCTTCCTAACTCCACGCAATGTAATACATGCTACTACTCCTAGTTAAACAGCAACTAACGTGCTGGACAGAAACAATTCAAGTTCAAATACATATGCTAACTTACGACAATTGTATATTTCATTGTAAATCAACATATTCTCCATCCATCAACTAAGACAAGTTATTTGTTTCAATTACTTATACTAACTTACGACAATATATATATACTCTCGATCTCATCTGTCTATTTCCTTTCCTGGCTGCTATCCCCGTTATCGATATGCATTTATATATACACACACACACCCGTGAACTTCTTCACTCAATCTCATCTATCTATTTTTTTTCTAGCTGCTATCTCCGGTTATTGATATGCGTATGTATATATATAGGCACACAAACATACGAAACCTACAGTATTTTTGTCTCTCTCCGAGTGTTTACAACGCCACTATGTGTTGTATCAAAGTCTGTTGTTGTGGCGGCTTGCCAGTCAGAACCATCAGCATGGTGCCCGTGATGAAATATCTTGAAAACCGACAGTACTAATAACCAAAAGAAAACGAGTGCTGGAAGTCATCTAGCTTGTTACTTTTTTTTTGAATATATAGCAGACCACCTACGTACTTTAACTACATCTTCCTATGATAAGCTAAGCTACAAAATTAGAAAAGTCACACAGCACATCAGCCTCACAATCAACTGTATACTAGCAACAACTCGGTACAGCTAGAAACCGATAATAAATTGGTACAGCAGAACCGATAACATCAATCCATAGAGAACGAAGTCTTTTTTTTTTAACATCTTGGTTGTACATGTGAGTTTAACAGATTTAAACGGAAGCGGAAAGAAAGAGGAGGAGAAAGGTTTGAAGCGGAAGCAAGTCGAGAAGGAAGAAGATGATTTTATTTCATTGTGCTTAGAACTTTTCTATTACAGAGGAGATGATATGCTTAGAAGAGGAGATGATGTGTATTGAAGCCTAACCCACGTAGTGTATATATATACAAGTAAACTACCAAAATTGTGTTAATCTAATTCAAACTAATTCAAACTAATTCAAACCAATTCAAACTTCCTATTTCAGAATTGGCAATACAAATCGTTTCATTAACTAATGGACTAATGGTTATTTCCATATGGGTGACTTATTACTCCAACACCCCCCCGCAAGCCGATGGTGATCTTGATCAACGAGGCTTGAAATGTTGGTGTTGGATATACCCATGCGGTCAAGTTGTGCTTTGTAAGATATTCCGGGTAGAGCTTTTGTCATCATGTCAGCCAACTGTGTTGATGTGGGGGTGTACACAACATCAACGAGTCCTTCTTGAATTTTATCACGGACGAAATGACAATCAATTTCTATATGCTTGGTTCGCTCATGAAAGACTGGGTTACGAGCTATGTAAATGGCAGACTGGTTGTCACACTTGACAGGTATGGGATGTACATTGGAAACATCAAATTCATGTAGTAGTCTGCTTAGCCATGTGAGCTCTGCTGTCACACGTCGCAAAGAACGATACTCAGCCTCTGCACTAGAAAGAGAGACTGTTCCTTGCTTTTTAGTCTTCCAAGAGATTGGACTGGTACCAAGGAAGATATAATAGCCAGAGACAGACTTTCGAGTGTTTGGACATGCTGCCCAGTCTGAATCACAGTAGGCTACAAGATCCAATTGAGGTGCCGTAGATTTATTGAGAACAATACCGTATGTCATTGTTCCCTTAACATAGCACAAGGCATGGATGGCGGCGTCCATGTGCACATCACAAGGGTTCTGCATAAACTGGCTTAAAGTTTGGACAGTGTAACTAAGATCTGGTCGTGTGTTGGAGAGATAGTTTAATTTTCCCACTAATCTCCTATAAGGAGTGGGATCATCTAGCGGTGTGCCTTCTGAGCGTAGGAGTTGTGAGCCCACCGCCATAGGCCCAACTGTTGCCCTTTTATTATCACACCCGTATTCCTTGACCAGATCCATGCAGAACTTTCGTTGAGACAGGACTACGCCTCGGGGCGTGGGAATAAATTCTATCCCAAGGAAATAGTGCAAGGTCCCCAAGTCCTTGATTTTGAAATTGTCATCAAGAGCTTGTTTGATGTTGTCAAGATCCTCTTGATGATTTCCAATTAATAACATGTCATCAACATAGACTGCCACATATACACGACGGATGCCGTTCTTCCTAAGAAACAAAGAATAATCGTTCTTGGATTGTTGAAATCCAAGGGTTTTGAGGAAGTAGGCTAATTTGGAGAACCATTGCCTGGAAGCTTGCTTCAATCCGTATAGAGATTTCTTTAGAAGACAAGCTTTGTTACGTCCTGTGACATCTAGCCCGTGTGGGATTTTCATGTAAACTTCCTCGTCAAGATCCCCGTGCAAGAAGGCATTATTAACGTCTAGTTGATTGATGATCCACCCCTTGTGGAGAGCGACCGTGATAAGGGCACGTATGGTTGTCATTTTTACAACCGGAGAAAAAGTTTCATGATAATCAAAGCCATGTCGCTGGGTGAACCCTTTTGCAACTAAACGTGCCTTGTATCGTTCCAACGTGCCATCGGACTTCAGTTTTACTTTGTACACCCATTTACAACTAACCATTTTCTTACCCTTGGGTAAGTCAACGATTGTCCAAGTGTGGTTTTCCTCTAAAGCTCGTAGCTCACTTTGCATGGCTTGCTGCCAGTGCACGTGCTTGACGGCCTCATGATAAGATTGGGGTTCTTCCAATTGTTCAATATTGGTGGACACAGCAAGAGCAAGGGATGAACTAGGTCGTGTGTCCGTGAGGCTCTCACATTGTATTAAAGAATTCATCCCTTTATTCTGCCTATAAACTCGTTCGTCGAGCACATCTTGAAAGGCTGTGTTACATATATAGTCGTTAAGATAATCAGGCCTACGAGTCTCTCTTTGTGATCGACGGAGCCCGTCATCATTGGTTTGATCATGTTCTGGAATATAGGTGTGTTCCAGGACTGTTTCGTGTGCAAGAGGGGGAGAAGAGGGGGTATTGTCATTTGTCACGGAGTGGACCACACCATGGGGTTCATCGACATTCGTTGTAAAGTGAACCACTCCACGAGGGTCATCGTCAGAGACCCAAGATGGTGGTATGCTAGGTTGTTCCCCTGAACAAGTTACATATTCTCCCACTCCATTAGCAAAAGGAAAAACATCTATATGGAATTTAACATCTCGACACACGTCAATTTTCTTTGTTACCAAACTCAAGACTTTGTGCCCTTTCTTGCGGGGTTCCTCTCCCAGATATACACAAGCTTCGGCCCGGGGATTGAATTTCCCTCCCTTTTCTCCAACTATGGTCTTGTAACACAGACATCCAAAAGGTTTAATGTCATCATATGTCGGTTGTGTTTCATAAAACCGCTCATATGGTGTTTTTCCCAACAGGGCCTTAGTAGGTAATCTGTTAATTAGGTAAACCGCATGAAGAATACATTCACCCCAATATTCTGTGGGAACCTGAGACTGAAAAAATACCGCTCTAGCCGTTTCAAGTAGGTACTTGTGCTTACGTTCTACAACGGCGTTTTGTTGCGGGGTATATGCACAAGTGGTTTGGTGGAGTATACCATTTTGTGCGAGAAACCTTTTGCCTAAGTTAGAACTGCCTAATTCTTTGGCATTATCACTCCTGAAAATTTTGATTTTCGCATCAAATTGTCTCTCCACCATTCGAACAAAATCCACTATTGCATCCCAGGCATCCCCTTTATGTTTTAGTAATTGAACCCATGTAATCCTTGTATAGTCATCAACTAGACAAAGAAAGTACCTATATCCATTGTATGTGGTTACGTTAAACGGCCCCCATACATCTAAATGCACTATGTCGAAAGGTTATTGGTTTTAATTTCGGATTTACCAAAGGGTAATCTTTGACCTCGTGACTTATAACATATATCGCATGCAAATTTTGGAGAAAAATCAACTTGTTTTATCAACTTCATTTGAACGAGTTTCTGATATGGCACATGCCCCAACCTAATATGTAGTTCTTTCGCATTTCTAGTAACAAAATTAGCAAATCCTAAAGTACTGCTCATGCTCAGGTTTCCTTGACGTCTTTGCTGATGGGAAAACCATTGATTCATCCTTCCTTGATCCAGAATGTAGAGACCATTCTGTTCGAGCCCAATCACTTCAGTCTCCTTTGTAATAGGGTCCTGGATCAGACAAGTTTCCATGCCAAAGGTTAGAGGTTGTTGTTCCTGTTCGACCATTCTCTTCACAGAGATCAAATTGAACATAAAATCTGGAATAAATAGCACTCCTTTTAACCAGAACCGTTCTCCCAATCTTACATCTCCTACCATAGAAACTTGTTGAGGCCTTCCATCCGGCAAAATCACAGATCTTTTACATTTCAAAGTTTTCCAGTTTTCAAATAAATCCCGGGCACCAGACATATGGTCCGTAGCACCAGTATCAAGGATCCATTTCCCAGTTAAACCTCCAGTATCATGCAGAATTTTACTCATCAGGCATAGTTTGCTTGCTGTAAAATTTAAACGATTACCTGAAAAGTGGCAATAGCTAGGATCTCCTCCCTTCGACTCTTGATCGCTGGCACGGATGATGCTAGCAATCTGCTGTATTTCTTCTCGAGTAAACCCCTTCACCGTCTTACTACCTTCGCTTGAATTTTCTCCACAAGCTAAAACCGCCACCCTTTTTCCTGCGTGCTAGTACTTTCTCCCTCCCATGGAGATGAAAGCAGTCATCGGCAGTATGCCCAGTCTTCTGGCAGTAAGTGCACTTCTGTCTAGCATAACATTCTTCAAAAACATGCCCGTTCTTTTTGCAAAAGGTGCAGCTCTTTTTCTTTCTTTCTCCAGTATTCTTCTCAGGACCGCCTTTCCTGGTTGAATTCGAGCCACCAGCAGCAGTAAAGAAAGAGGCGTCAGATTCCGATTTCTTCTGGGCTTCCGCAAGGAACGACATGGAGCTGCTTTTCTCTCCTTCCGTGTTAGCGCCTTGCTGTTGTTCTTCATGTATCACCAGGGCAAAAGCACGCTCAAGTGAGGGCGTTTCTTTCATTGCCAGTATTTGGCCACGCACGTGAACGAATTTCCTGTCAAGACCCATTAGGAAATGGATTAGACGGTCTTCTGCAATCTGCTTGCACAGAAGATCTCTCGCTTCTCCGGAACATGTAGGAAAGGGACGGGCCAAGTCCAATTGTCCCCAGATGCTCTTCAATTTCCCGAAATACACCGTCACCGTATCGCTCCCTTGCTTCAGTTCGCTTAGGGTTTGCTTGAGGTTATGAATTGTAGCAAGGTTGGTCTGATCGTACCTTTCGCAGAGGCAATCCCAAATTTCCTTGGGATCTTCTGTGAACATGACGGTTTGGGCTATGTTTGGTTCCAGGGCTGTGGTAATCCAGGAGCGAACCAGGGAACTCGCACGAGTCCAGGCCGCCTGTCGAAGGAGATCTCCAGATCCTGGGTTTTTGACGGAGCCATCTATGAAACCTTGTTTGTTTTTAGCCTTCAATGCTGTGACCATCGACCATCTCCAGGTTGTGAATCCCGTCCCGTCAAATTTTGGAGCGAGTTGCAAGCCGGGCTGTTCGGAGACATGGACGTACAGAGGGTCACCGGTATCTATGGTGTTTGCCGGCGCGGTGGCCTTTTCTCCCTCTTTTCCGATTGGGTTTTCGTTATCCATCGCCAATTAAAGAGAGTCCTGCTCTGATGCCATAACAGATTTAAACGGAAGCGGAAAGAAAGAGGAGGAGAAAGGTTTGAAGCGGAAGCAAGTCGAGAAGGAAGAAATGATTTTATTTCATTGTGCTTAGAACTTTTCTATTACAGAGGAGATGATATGCTTAGAAGAGGAGATGTGTATTGAAGCCTAACCCACGTAGTGTATATATATACAAGTAAACTACCAAAATTGTGTTAATCTAATTCAAACTAATTCAAACTAATTCAAACCAATTCAAACTTCCTATTTCAGAATTGGCAATACAAATCGTTTCATTAACTAATGGACTAATGGTTATTTCCATATGGGTGACTTATTACTCCAATAGAGTTACCTGATTTCTTCTAGCCATTATTTGTTAAATTACTTGAGACTAATGACCCTTCTTCCTCCTTGTTGTTGGCGCAGGACAGCAGCTCCAACAACTTCTATTTGCTCACAGTAGTTTCCAATCTCTTACAGTAATCCTTGTAATTATCAATAGCTTGCTGTTCACTTACTATTACTACTACTAGGTGGGTACGTGAGTGAAAAGGACAGGGAGAAACTCCAACCGAAGAAAAATAAACCAGCGACAGCAAGGCAACCTATTACTACTACTAGTTGCTGTTTGTGTTCGTTTCTTTTTTTTTTCTTCTACTGCTCCTAGGTGGGTCGGCACATATACTGAAGGAGTGGGGTAGAATTCATTTCAGCAAAAAGAGTTATCCACATGATTAACCCCAAACAATGACACCTAACTAAATATGTGCTAACTTCTCATTGGTTTTCATTGTAGGCTTGATCTAATCATGCCACCGATATCTCTTGGCTAATGAAGCCATCGGTTGCAGCATGGGCTTAACTAAATAAAAAAAAGTTGGTTGTGATAAGTATGACAAGGTAATTATTTTTTTAAAAGCAACCGATTGTTCTAGCTAAACAATCGCTTATGCAATTAGCTACTGCATATGTGAATCAATCGGCTATGGTGTTTACATTGGACAAAACATAAACTGTTGCAACAATAATTTGTAACTGGTAACAACACTATAGGTACATTAATTGTATATATACTATCTTCTTATATTAGGAAGAGTAGTTGCAACAAGGAAATAAGCTAGAACAAACTATTAGACACTAAATAAATTATTGGTGATGGCTAAAAATATTTAGCCAAGTAGTATGTAACATTTTAACATGGCTGTAACATAATATTGTTAACGGTAAAATATAGTTACTATACCGGGCTTGTTGTTACTAGGAAACAAGGCTATTTAATAATGAGGAAAGATCTAGTTTAACTGTCTATACCAACGTATTGAATAGGTATTGACGACAGGAAATTAAACTAGCCAACTATGTACATGTACAACCAGTAGTTACCGTTTTACAACCGGTAATGTAAACTTAACATGCCATTGTTACAATGACACATTTGACATGAACTTACCGACTACATTATATGGTTCACAATAATTAGCTTATATTTTCTAACATTCTAGCTAATATCTAAGATTTTATTACTAATAAAGAGAATAACACAAACCCAGTTATTCTTTTACAACTACAAGCGCATGTAACACGAACAATG
The DNA here is from genome assembly GCA_023374045.1 of Limonium bicolor. Classification (NCBI taxonomy): domain Eukaryota; kingdom Viridiplantae; phylum Streptophyta; class Magnoliopsida; order Caryophyllales; family Plumbaginaceae; genus Limonium; species Limonium bicolor. The sequence goes on from CM041776.1 coordinate 278,673,637, forward strand.
AATGTATATTTTGTAACTATGACTTTCTAGGGTGTTTCATTCTTCCCTCCTTAAATAAAGATTCGTCCTCGAAGCTATCTAATCATAAATGATTCAGCAACATCACAAAAATACAAGCAGCCTATGTTAATTACTATCCATTCACCCAAGGACTAACAATTCCAGAAAACAAGCACATTTACCACGTAAATCAACACAATAAATCACACACCTATCATCAAGTAACTATATACCAATTTCCAATTATGTTCAAATATGAGTGTAATCCCACTTTTGCCTTAAGCTCTCCCCTTCTTAAAAGAAAAGTTTCTCCTGAAACTTAATAACTAACCTTGACTAAATAAATCTGGATGTTGTTCCCTCATTTTACTCTCAAGCTCCCATGTGGCTTCTTGGATTCCGTGATGATTCCATAGTACCTTTACCAAATCCACTGATCTCCCCCTGGTTTCTCTTGACTTACGATCTAATACCCTGATTGGTTGTTCAACATATGATAGGTTTGGTTCTAACTCCACCTCTTCTGTTAGTAACACATGATTCTCATCTGGATGTATCTCTTTAACTGTGAGACATGGAAAACATTGTGCATCTGTTCTAATTCCATCGGTAATGCTAATCTGTAAGCAACCTTGCCTACTTTCTCCAACACCTCGTAAGGTCCAATATACTTTGGAGCTAGCTTGCCCTTCTTACCGAATCGTACTACACTTCTGGTCGGTGATATCTTTAAGAACACTTTATCACCTTTTTGAAACTCCACTGGCCTTCTGTGCAAATCTGCGTATGATTTCTGTCTGTCTTGTGCAGCTTTCATTTTCTGCTGGATATCCTTAACTTGTTGACTCATTTCTTCTGTAGTTGTGGTCCAACTATTACTGGTTCATCTGAATCATTCCAGCATAATGGGGTTCTGCATTTCCTCCCATACAAAGCTTCATATGGTGCTACTTTTATGCTGGCGTGATTACTGTTGTTGTAGGAGAATTCAATTAGATGTAGCTTGTCCACCCACGACCCATGATAGTCCAATGCGCAAGCTCTCATCATATCTTCCAAGGTTTGAATTGTTCTCTCAGTTTGACCGTCTGTTTGTGGATGATACGCCGTACTAAGATTCAACTTTGTTCCCATAGCCTTTTGAAATTCTTGCCAAAATCTTGAAATAAACCTTGAATCTCTATCAAAAATAATCTCTGACGGCACTCCATGGTATTTCACCACATTTCTAACATAAGCATCAACTAATTGTTCCATTGACCATGTTTTCTTCATTGGTATAAACCTGGCGGTCTTAGTTAACCTATCAACCACTACCCAAATCTGATCCATGCCTCCTTTTGTAACTGGCAGCCCACTTATAAAATCCATAGACACAGAATCCCATTTCCAATTCGGTATATCCAGTGGTTGCAACATACCTGGTGTTTTCTTGTGCTCAAATTTAACTTTCTGACACGTCAAACACTTGGCCACGTGTTCTGCTATATCTTTCTTCATGCCTGGCCACCAATAATATTTCTTGATGTCTTTGTATAATTTATCTCCTCCAGGGTGAATCGAATAGCCAGAATTGTGAGCTTCGTTCATTAACTTTATTTGACATCTGTGCATTGGTCTGGCACACACCATCGGCCCTGAAACCTTAAACTTCCATCTTTTTGTATTGTAAAATCTGACGCTTCCCCCTCCACCTTTTCTTTTATTTTCCTTAGTTTAACATCCTCTTGTTGATGTTCCAAAATCTCCTTATGAATATCAGGATATAAACTCATATTGCACAACTCAACTTCCCTGGCTACCACACCTTGCTCTACCACCTCCAATTGCAATCTCTTCATGTCATTTACTAACTCATCATGCAATATCCAGTTGGCTTCCTCAGCATGGCTTCTCTTCCGACTTAACGCGTCTGCCACTACATTTGCTTTGCCCTCATGGTACATGATTTCCAAATCCTAATCTTTAATAAGTTCTAACCATCTTCTCTGTCTCATATTCAACTCTTTTTGTGTGAAAATGTATTTCAAACTTTTGTGATCGGTGTATATTTTCAAGAAGTACCAAACAGATAGTGTCTCCAAATCTTTAATGCAAAAACAATAGCAGCAAGCTCCAGGTCGTGTGTGGGGTACCTCGATTCGTACTCCTTCAATTGCCTTGAGGCATATGCTATTACCTTACCATGTTGCATTAATACACATCCTAGGCCGTATTTGGATGCATCACTGTATACCTCGAATCCTTCCACGCCACAAGGTAACACAAGTATCGGTGCAGATGTCAGCTTTTACTTCAATTGTTGGAAGGCTTGTTCACAACACTCATCCCATCGAAATGGTACTACTTTCTTCATCAGATTCGTAAGCGGTCGTGCAATCTTCGCAAAATCTTTTACAAATTTTCTGTAATATCCTGCTAGACCCAGAAAACTGCGTACCTCCTTGACTGTTGTGGGCCTTGGCCAATCCTTTACTGCTTGAATTTTCGCCGGATCCACTGAAATTCCATCCTTAGTAACAACATGTCCAAGGAACGACACTTGCTCCAACCAGAATTCGCATTTTGACAATTTAGCATACAACTTCTTTTCTCGCAATATCTGTAATACTTAGCGTAGATGCTGCTCATGTCCCACCTTACTCCTCGAGTATACAAGAATATCATCAATAAAAACTACCACAAACTTATCCAGAAACGGAGTGAAAATTCGATTCATCAGGTCCATGAATACTGCTGGCGCGTTGGTCAATCCAAACGGCATAACTGTAAACTCGTAGTGACCATACCTTGTACGAAAAGCTGTCTTTGGTATATCTTTATCTGCCACTTTCAGTTGATGATACCCGGACCTTAAATCAATCTTTGAAAATACATTTGCTCCCTGCAGTTGATCAAAAAGGTCATCGATTCTCGGCAGTGGGTATTTGTTCTTAATTGTAACATTGTTCAGTTCTCTGTAGTCGATGCAGAGTCGCATGCTTCCATCTTTCTTTTTAACAAACAACACCGGAGCTCCCCATGGTGACACACTGGGTCGAACATATCCCTTGTTAAGCAGTTCTCCTAGTTGTTCCTTCAACTCTTGCATTTCAGTGGGCGCCATTCTATATGGATGCTTGGAAATTGGTGCGGTCCCCGGTACCAAATCAATTGTAAATTCCACTTCCCGATCTGGAGGCATACCTGGAATCTCCTCTGGAAACACGTCGGGAAATTCACTTACTACTGGCAGATTCTCAATTCCTGAAATGGCCTCCTGAGCTGTTGTAGCACAAACATTTTCCTCCCGTATATAGCACAAGAATGTCTGATTTCCTTTCCTGATATCCTTCCATAGTCTCATGGCTGAAACCAACTTCACCTCACTTTTAACTCCCTCACTTTTATGTGACACTCTTTTCCCCTTTTTCCCTACCAAACTCACCCTTTTCTGCTCACAATCTATTCGCCCTTTATTTTTACTTAACCAATCCATCTCTAAGATAATATCAAAATCTTTTAACCCGAATTCCACTACATCCACTTCAAATTCACTACCCCATATACTCATTTTCACTCCCTCAATCTTCTTATCACATTTAACTATCTTTCCCGTTGGAGTAGATACATTAAAGTCAATGCTAGCATTCGGCACAATTCCAATTTTCTTCACAAATTCCGAGGACATAAAAGAACACGAAGCACCAGAATAAAATAACACTTTAGCATTGGTACCATGGACTGAAAAGGTACCTGTTATCACTTTCCCCTCTAGTTTTGCTTCAGTCTTGCTTATGACATTTATGTGGCCTTGGTTGTTGTTTCCTCTTCCTTGGATTCCTTCTCTGTTGCCTTGTGGTTGTTTCCCCGGGTTACCTCCCTGGACATTGGAATTGCTTCTTGCACCATTGTAACCAATTTTCTGCCCACCAGCTTGATTGTTGTTACTTCTATTGGTGTTCTGGTTGTTAGCTTGCCCAGAACCCTGACTGCCATTCCCACCATATCCACCTCCACCTTCTTTTCTTTTCCTGCACTCATAGGCTCTATGGCCTAAAATACCACAGTTATAGCACCTCACCAGCTTTCCTTCACAATCTACTCCCGGATGGTTTATTGAACATTGTCTACAGAAGTAATATCTTTCCTTCTTACTTGGATCATTTGTATTGCTACCTTGCCCAGGGTAACTTGGTTTAACCCACAGCTTCTTCCCCCTTCTCTGATTCCCTTCATACTTTCCTCGTTTATCCACATTATCACCTCCTCGATTTGACTCAAACTTCCTTTTCAAGCTCGATTGTGCCTCCTTCCTTCTTTGTTGCACACGGTATAAGTTCGTAGCTTTCTCATATGCTTCTTGTAAGGTAAGCACTGGGATAACACTCAGAGCCTCTTGTAATCCCCAATTCAGACCTCCTATAAATCGTTGTACCTTGGCAACTTCATCAAGCACTAGGTTTGCAGCAAATCTGGCTAGCTCTACAAATTTGGAATGGTATGTTTTCACATCATCTCACAGTTGCTTCAAGTCAAGAAACTCATGATATTTTTGCATTCTAACATGCTCTGGATAAAACCTCCTTCTCATTGCTTCTTTCAGTCCATTCCAGCCAAAATTTGGTTGTCCACCCAACCTGTCTTTCTCTGAGTACCACCATAGATCAGCTTCTCCCCGAAAATAGTAAGTTGCCCCAATAACCTTTTTATCTTCAGGGCATTCCACCACATCAAATACCTTTTCAAATTCTCTGATCCAATCTTCCAGAATTACAGGGTCCTCTATTCCAGGAAAGGTACTTGGTTTCATCGCGGCAATCCTTCTGGAGAAATCCTTGGGAACCTCACCTCTTTCCTCTTGTTTCTCTAATATCTTACCCACACTAAGAGCTAATTCTCGTAAGGTTTCAAGCTGGCCTCTTTCAGCCTCCCTCCCTGAGTTGGAATGCTCACCATTCTACATGCACATATTCATTAGTCACATGTTCATAAACAACCAAATCATCCAAACACTCAATCAACATTCACACACAAGTATTCAGACAATATTTACTTGTCTTTTAACTCAGTTTATATCCTATGGCTCGGATACCAACTTGTAACACCCCCAAAAATCAGGCTTATAAAATTTCGGAACAATGCAGCGGAAGACTAGAAACCTCCTAATCGGGATGCTACCGCCACAACCACTCTCTAGTGGTCGCTAAGGCTAAGAAACAAACCTTGAAGACTTTTCCCCTTTTTACTAATCAACTTGAAACTTCATTTATGTACATACACATTATAAAAAATTCCACGTACAAACAGAAACATACTTGTAAACATCTAACATTCCTACTAGCTCTTACATCCTCCAAAAACTACATATACTTAAACCTTTTCACAAGTTGACTACTGTCTTACATTACTTCTTAGCTTACATTAAAACATTTAGGCAGCTAACATATTATCTAAGGTCCCTATTAAAGTTTGGGAATCTCCTCCGTACTTCCTCTACAGGAAGTACACGCATCCTGGCTTGTCTTTGTAGCCTACGGTAACTTATAGCAAGACAGGTAACCTTCCTAACCACCACCACATGTACCCCTTCCCTCAAGATGAGGTATTCCACCAGATATATATTCAGGAAGTGGCTGACCACCACTTCCTCCACATAGTATAGGGCCATCCAAGCAGGGTTAGGAATCTGCAACCATGAAATTCATACATACAAGAAAAGGTTGCCGTTACAAATCAGTAAATTGAGTAACTCCCACTACAACCTGTAAAATATGTTTTATCTTTATAAAACTCATGCCCCAAGCAGCACAACAATAAATAACACGTTCATAACAGGGCTAATACATGAAACCAAGGAAACACCTGAGTTACTTACTACACCTTAACGCACATAAACAAATATTCCAAGATATCATCAACCACTCATAACAGCAAGTAAGGCAATGAGTTCCACAGTTCACTGTAGGTACGATTTCTTTCCACTTTTATACACTTTCCACTGTCCTCGGGCAATCGGTCTTTCGACATAGAGTACTAACACTCTCGACCCCTCAGATAAGATAACCCACATCACCCCATGTCCTTAAGTGTGCACACCCCCTATAGATCATCAGCCTATAGAGTAGATCATGATGGCGTAGCTCCAATACGTTGGTAGGAGCAGTAACAATAAACTCCAGTACAGTGTTAGGAGTAAATATTCCATAAACATGTCACCAATTGGTTAGGCACTTCCTTGCCTCATTTATTACCTCAAGTTACCAAAATATAGATCATAGTATCATAATATGTCAGTACAACCAACCATAATATTTATTAAACTGAAATATCACAATATCAGCATTTACAATTTATCACTGTAACAATTTATGCACAAATATTTAATTCATCCAAATAATACTACCCTTACTGTACAAACTATAACAATGACGTTTACCGTTTTACAACCGATTCCTTTAGTCATTATCCTAGGAATTCAACCATCCCTTTCCTAACTCCACGCACACGTAATACATGCTACTACCTCCTAGTTAAACAGCAACTAACGAGCTGGACAGAAACAATTCAAGTTCAAATACATATGCTAACTTACGACAATTGTATATTTCATTGTAAATCAACATATTCTCCATCCATCAACTAAGACAAGTTATTTGTTTCAATTACTTATACTAACTTACGACAATTATATATATACTACTCTCGATCTCATCTGTCTATTTCCTTTCCTGGCTGCTATCCCCGTTATCGATATGCATTTATAATACCCACACCCCGTGAACTTCCCCACTCAATCTCATCTATCTATTTTTTTTCCTAGCTGCTATCTCCGGTTATTGATATGCGTATGTATATATATAGGCACACAAACATACGAAACCTACAGTATTTTTTTCCGCAAATTCGTACATGGCGCAGGCGCCATACTGTAGCGTGGTGATGGCCACTTTGGTATTTTAACATCTTTTTTGTCATTTTGTGCTGGTGTGTAGTTTCAGGCACATGTTAATATACTATTGCAGATCAATAAAGAAAAAAAAAGAATAGATGGAACAACAGATGTACACGTGTGTACAGGAGGGAGATGTGAGGAGGAGAGAGAGAAATTTTTTTTTTCTAAATGTCATAACTTATAAAATATAAGTGCAAAAATAAAACAAATTATACCATTGTTCATCATTTTTCGTGCTCTTCAAAATAAGACCAAACATGAATATGTTTTGATAAATTTTAAATTTTTTATTTTTTGTATGTACATATTTTTCAAGATTCATTGTGAATCTTCAGTTTAAGAAAAGTGAATCAAAAGGTATTACAAAGTGAATCAAAAGTTGTTAAAAAGTGAATCAGATAGTTGCTTAAAAGTAAAAAAGATGTTTAATAAAGCGAACCTCATAAACAGAGATTGTTTGACTAGTGTGAATCAGAGTTTTTATAAAAGTGAATCAAAGGTTGTTAAAAAGTGAATCACAAGTTGTTACAAAGTGAATCAGAGTAATAAGAGTGAATCTCGTAAGCATAGATTAAGAGGTTTATGAAATGTGAATCAGAGGTATTTATAAAGTGAATCATGCGTTTAAGCAAAGTGAATCAAATGTTTAAGAAAACTGATTCTCGTAAATAGAGATTTGTTTTAACTAAAGTGAAGAAGAGGTTTAAGAAAAGTGAATCAAAAGTCTTTTAAAGGTGAATCAAAGGTTTAAGAAAAGTGAATATTTTATTTAATACTAGTAAAAGTTAATCATACCACAAACTTATGCAAGGGTGGTTTTTAGGGTGTTTTGGGGGGGGGGGGGGTAGGGTAATCTTTTGGCATTAGTTCTACATTTTATATTGTCGTCACTACTCGACAGTTTTTTAGGGTTTGTGGTTTAGGGTTTAGGGTCGTTAGACCCTAAACCCTGCACTACAAACCATAAAAACGCCTTCGACGTTTTTAGCATTCCTAGGGTGGTTTTGAGGGTGTTTGGGGTAGGGTAATCTTTTTGGCATTAGTTCTACACTTTATATTGTCGTCACTGACTCGACACTTTTTTAGGATTTGTGATTTAGGCTACAAACCATAAAAATGTCTTCGACGTTTTTAACTTTACTATGGTGGTTTTTAGAGTGTTTGGTGTAAGATTCATTTTGTTAATGAATAAGGTTCATTTTATTATTAAAGAATTCATTTTGCTAATGAATAAGATTCACTTTAAAAATACCTAATATATACTCATTCTAAAATATAAAATTTTAAGTTTACCAAAATATATCCATGATGCATCTTGTTTTGAAGAACACGAAAAATGATGAACAATGGTATAAATTTTTATTTTTGCATTTATATTTATGAGTTATAATTTTGAAAAAAAATAATTTCTCTCTCTTCGTAGCTAACTCCCCAATGCATGCGGATGAAACCTACACTAGTCTTTTTTTTTTTTTTATTCTTTTTTTTCTCCCAATTGTGTTTGAAGAGGCAGCGTTCTTTTATTTCTTCAATTTCTTCCATTTCTTCCAACCACATCCTGCCACGTGGAGTGGTCGCCACACAGCACCGTGGCGCCTTCGCCACCCTCTCCGTTCCGTTTTTTTCTCTCTCCGAGTGTTTACAACGCCACTATGCGTTGTATCAAAGTCTGTTGTTGTGGCGGCTTGCCAGTCAGAACCATCAGCATGGTGCCCGTGATGAAATATCTAGAAAACCGACAGTACTAATAACCAAAAGAAAACGAGTGCTAGAAGTCATCTAGCTTGTTACTTTTTTTTGAATATATAGCAGACCACCTACGTACTTTAACTACATCCTCCTATGATAAGCTAAGCTACAAAATTAGAAAAGTCACACAACACATCAGCCTCACAATCAACTGTATACTAGCAACAACTCGGTACAGCTAGAAACCGATAATAAATTGGTACAGCAGGACCGATAACATCAATCCATAGAGAACGAAGTCTTTTTTTTTTTAACATCTTGGTTGTACATGTGAGTTACCTGATTTCTTCTAGCCATTATTTGTTAAATTACTTGAGACTAATGATCCTTCTTCCACCTTGTTGTTGGCGCAGGACAGCAGCTCCAGCAACTTCTATTTGCTCACGGTAGTTTCCAATCTCTTACAGTAATCCTTGTAATTTTCAATAGCTTGCTGTTCACTTACTACTACTACTAGGTGGGTACGTGAGTGAAAAGGACAGGGAGAAACTCCAACTGAAGAAAAATAAACCAGCGACAGCAAGGCAACCTATTACTACTAGGGGTGTTCATAACCGGTTAACCGGCTTTTCGGTTAACTGGAAATCGGTTAACCGGATTGTCGGTTAGTCAAATTTAATAATCGTAACCGGTTCATTTAGAAGTGGTTAACCGGGACCGGTTAACCGTTGGTTTCGGTGCGGTTTTACCGGTTTAACGGTTAACCGAAATGATGTAAATTTAGTGTTTTTTTCTTATAATTAGTAAACAATATGCGGTTTTTCCGATTTTGGTGCGATATTAAACCGGTTAACCGCCGATTTTGATAAGATTTTATTGATTTTGGTATAATTCTAACCATTAACAATATAATTGTACATTTATTTTTGGTAAATCTAATGATTAACCATATAGTTTTATACTTATACTCAAAAAAATTAAAATAATTAAAAAATAAAATGCTTAAACGGTTTTTTCGGTTAACCGGATTCGTCAAAATCAATAACCGGAACCGGAACCGGAACCGGGAAACTAAACGGTTTCAGTTAACCGAACCGACAAATGACTTCGGTTAACCGGGTTTCCGGTTTCGGTTTCACCGGTTCCGATTCGGTTTGGCGGTTCCGATTTTCTATGAACACCCCTAATTACTACTACTAGTTGCTGTTTGTGTTCGTTTCTTTCTTTTTCTTCTACTGCTTCTAGGTGGGTCGGCACATATACTGAAGGAGTGGGGTAGAATTCATTTCAGCAAAAAGAGTTATCCACGTGATTAACCCCAAACAATGACACCTAACTAAATATGTGCTAACTTCTCATTGGTTTTCCTTGTAGGCTTGATCTAATCATGCCACCGATATCTCTTGGCTAATGAAGCCATCGGCTGCACCATGGGCTTAACTAAATAAAAATAAGTTGGTTGTGATAAGTATGACAAGGTAATTATTTTTTTAAAAAAGCAACTGATTGTTCTAGCTAAACAATCGCTTATGCAATTAGCTACTGCATATGTGAATCAATCGGCTGTGGTGTTTACATTGGACAAAACGTAAACTGTTGCAACAATAATTTGTAACTGGTAACAACAGTATAGGTACATTAATTGTATATATACTATCTTCTTATATTAGGAAGAGTAGTTGCAACAAGGAAATAAGCTAGACCAAACTATTAGACACTAAATAAATTATTGGTGATGGCTAAAAATATTTAGCCAAGTAGTATGTAACATTTAACATGGCTGTAAAACTATTGTTAACGGTAAAATAGTTACTATACCGGGCTTGTTGTTACTAGAAACAAGGCTATTTAATAATGAGGAAAGATCTAATTGTCTATACCAATGTATTGGTATTGACGACAGGAAATTAAACTAGCCAACTATGTACATGTACAACCGGTAGTTACCGTTTTACAACCGGTAATGCAAACTTAACATGCCATTGTTACAATGACACATTTGACATGAACTTACCGACTACATTATATGGTTCACAATAATTAGCTTATATTTCTAACATTCTAGCTAATATCTAAGATTTTATTACGAATAAAGAAAATAACACAAACCCAGTTATTCTTTTACAACTACAAGCGCATGTAACACGAACAATGAATGTATATTTTGTAACTATGACTTTCTAGGGTGTTTCAGTATTCTTCAATTGGATCGTTGCATTCCAATAAATGATAATTGGCGTATACAAACCGCGTTAACCAACCTCACACTAGCTTGCTTATACTACATGTTTAAGGTATATCCTTATTCCTTAGTAAGCAATAATCCACCCATAGTCACGATCCTAGCAATTGAAAACCATGAGTCCGCATGTAATGATCTTATGTTATATTATTTCACTTGATGTAACTAATGACGTCAAAGGTGTGATCTTCTTCTTTTCTCTTCTTGCAAGAAAATTAGGTCTTTTTTCTTTTTTGGGCGGCCACCAAAAGTGGCGAGACAATGTGCTATTGGCCTGCTACCTTTTTCTAGACAGAAAATGGGCAACCCACCCATGCGGGGGCAGTTGACAATAGGTCGGTCACCTCACGAGGAAACGGACCCAGGAGCAATGCTTGGTGGAATAAGTGGCCGACCGACCCATATGGGGTAGTCCCATGGATTGGTCGGATGTCGAGAGTTTGAGGCAGCCACAACTAGTCCATATTGTTCGATCTTGTGAGCTGGTCACCATTTAAGAGTTGGGGGCAGCCACGACAGACCCGTGAGGGTTGATCTTCTTTCGAGAGTCATGACAAGACCAAGCTATCCATTTGAGGGTAGTTGCCTAGGTAGGTCGGGTGTCAAAATATATTCTCAAAGTTTATTGACCCACGTGACAAAACTCCACATCATAGTCAACTAATTCACGTGGGGCCGTCGTGACCTCAAACTCTTCATTCTTGCCTTCAACCTTCCCAAAGCCTTCATTTGCCTTGACACTTATTTCAAGGATCAATGGTTTACCAAAATCTCTCTTTATAAGCTCTATTGATGATCTTTTGAGCTTTTTCTTAAACAAATACCAAAGATATAGGATATAGGGTTACACTAACTTAGTTAAAGCCTTTAAAAAGTGGGAAATTGGATATAAATAAAGCAAAATATAAATATAAATCCATCACATATTTTCCCTACTTATCAACTCCGCTACACATATTTTTTATACTGTCCTCAAGTAAAGTTTAAGAATCAAACTACACAACAACACTTAAAGCAAGCAAGTGCTTTAATGAATTTTGGATAAAAATGAACAAAAACCGGAAAAAGCTTGTGAGGAATGCAAACTATCACTTATCATATCGAAATGTGTGTGCTTAGGAACAATAAAGAAATATAGAATTTGAGGTATGATCTGAGGTACTTACCTTGAAGCATGAGATAGCTTGAACAACTTTTACTATTGCCAACTGCAAACAGGGAAAATGATATACTAAAAACTAAATTAAACCTAGAAACTAAACATCAAGTCTTGTCGGGTTGCAAAAGTCCCGGTCGCATAGTATAGCTAACAGAAGCAACCGGGCATCAATCTACAGGACTTGAAGAAATAAGCCTAATCCTAAGAAAAACAGGAAATTTGGGTTGTGAATTGTTTTGTAACTGAATTGAGTAAACGTAAATCAAAAAAACTAAATGAACGATTAATGAAAGTAAATTGATGAGTTCAGTAAAATGAATGGTACTCCAGGTTCGGTTGTTCTTTACTGGATAAATCTACCCAATTCTACAGTTAATTATGAGAAGGGCCCTTTTTACTCTTTCAATGCTAAATCCTAGTTCATTGAAGAGCTCACTATCACAACATGTCAACTCTAATCTAGAAGCTGGCAAAACACATATAGGCGGAATACGTGCGAAGAACTATTAGCATTTGCAGGAAAATTATCTATCCGACTAATCTTTCTACAAATCTCCAGATTAATTTGAACTTCCCGTTAATCACCTTATCTGATCAAACAGGATTCGCAAAACAACTCTATAAATGCGCAAATTTAAAAGAGAAGATGAATGTTTAGCATTAACCTAGAAACAATCCGATACAATCTCATAACCAAATTACAGAAATTCTAACTATCTTGTATCCATTGCGAACAACCCTTCCCCAGAGTTATCCCTACTAGCCAGACATATCAAATAATCGAATGAATACAGTCAAAGAGAATTCTCAGGAAAGAAAAACTCCCAATTGAGTAATTATCCAGACTCGGGGATTTGCTGACGCAAGGGTGAAGACGATGGATGACTCCTCTCTGGTGGCTCCTCAACGATGACGATGATGTGCTTGATGAATGTGGACGAAAGTGAAGCTGATGTGCTGATGGAGTGGATGAGTGGAAAGAGCGTGTTTACCAGCGTGAGAGTGTCGTGATGTAATGATTTGTAATGTGATAATTCCTCTCCTCTGATTAGGTCACTTATATGCATTTCTTCCATTTTTCCTTCAAAACGACCTTGCTGGGGATTAGTCGCGTCCGAACATTGGTCCGACCTTCAATGTTCGGACATGCGGCGTATAGCAGAGTTTCGACTTTTTCTCGTTGCGAGTCTTAGCAGTGTCGAACTTCGAAGTTCGGACTGAAGTTCGGACCATCATCAGGCACAGCACTCGAACTCTCGACTTGTGTCCGAGCTTGGATGTTCAGACACAAGCTCGGACATACCTTCAAAACCTTCTAAATTCTTCGTTCTGACTCCAATTTGATCCCCGTTTGTTGCGTCATCACCCTCGTGAGTTAATCTACTGTTTTCTTGGCCTTTCTCTGCATTTAACATACAAAACGGTATCAAGTCTTAACAAACAACAAACCAAAGGAAAACGTAAGATAAGTGTGGAATATTATCAATGCGCGTATGAAAATTAAGCATTAAAGACCACTAAAACCATTCATATTTGACACTTATCAAACCTCCTCACACTTAACCTTTGCTTGTCCTCAAGCAAAGCAGGAGTAAGATTTCTCAAAAATGCCTTAGTACCAAACCTTGGGATTGCACAAAATAAAAGGGAGTTAAGCCATAATAACAACCCAAGCATCGATCTGCTCCTGAATGCATGTCTCTTAAACAATGAAGCAAACTTTTAAAACAAAAAATTATGAAGAAGTCAGATCACAAAGTCAAAACATAGAGTAACTCAGAACCTTCGAACCGTTTCTCTTCTCAAACCCGTGGATGACAAGGGGTGTGAAGTACTGCCATATTCCGCAGTACCTTTCGACACCACGTACTCATGATCTAATTAAAGGATTTGCAATAGACATAAAACTTTAAAGAGCCTCTTTTTTTTTCCTTGCATATATATCAAATTGTTCGCACAATTAATTCATCCCCCAGACTTTCTCTCCATCCTTGTAACGGTGTTGGGTCTTTTATCCCAGATCAGACGATCTTAGGTAAATGGGTGATGAAGCACCCCCAAGGACTTAATAATCGGATGGAAGAGGCCTGTTTTGGTTCAGAAAATAACTTAGATCAGAGGAGTACCTTGCCTTTATCCTTCATTCCGACATTCTCATCATTCCCAGGTTCCAGGTTAAACCAGTTCTGACTCCATAACTAACTTGTCCACAGACATTTAAGAAAATTCAATCGTTTCTAAAATATGAGAACACAGCTTGAGCAAAACAATCCTTAAAGTCATCACCGAACTCGACTCCACAACGAAAATTCACCCAAGTGTTCAACACATAGAAACACTCCAAGGAACTTACCCCCATATAGCCCAAGACCAATCAAAAATTAATGCGGGATGAATAAATGGCTGACACATTCAGAAAGATCTCCCCTTCCTCACACTTAACGAGGAGCAATGTCCTCATTGTTCAGAAATTAACACAAGAAAAAGATCTTACTAAATGTGTCAGACTCACAAGGTGGAAGTGAAGATTTACAGAGTTATATATGTTAAAGCACAGGCCGAACACAAACAAAGAAGAAAGGAAACTGAAAACTCCCCTGATTTCTTTTGTGACTGATTGAGGAAGAGGTTCTTCCTCACACTTATTGTCCTGCTAGGGGAAAATGTTTCCTCACACTTGCTTTCAAGAAAGTGTCCAGCATGGAATCATCACGGTAAAGCATACTTGCACAAAAACAGCAAACAAAACAGAGGATGCTGGAAGCATCACATTAGTAGCGATTAGTACTTGGAGTTCAAAAGAAAAACATAACGAAAATCGAAATAAAGAAAAATACAACTCAAATAAACTAAGAAGAACTAAGTCTAAAACAACTGAAAGTAAAACCACAAAGAAGTCCAGAGATGGCTTCCAAACAAAAATAACATCATCCAATAACATCATCACTGTGGGGGCGGGTAGTACGCCTGCCACTGCTGAAACTGAGAAAGTAGAGCCTCATAGTCGTCCTGAGAGCGGCGTGCCTGCTGCTGTAGGGTCTCGATCTCCGCCTGATAGCGACGATCCATCTCCATGAAGCGGGACTCTAGCTGATCAAATTCATAGCGAGTGACATACTCGCTCCCAGGGGCCGGCAGTGCAGCAAATTCCTCTTCCTCCTCAGCTGCAGCAGTAGGAGCTGCTCTGATGGACCTCACCCGCATCTCGCTGGTGCTTCTGTGGCCTTGGGGCAGCCTTCTCCTCCAGGCCGCCCGTCAAACTCGAACCACATCTTCTTCAGGTGCCAAGTCATAGGCGACCGTGTAGCATGCAGCCCCTCAGATGGGATGGTAACCCCCTGCCTCCGAAGTATCTGGCAGATCATGACCGGATAACCTAGCTTGTGTCGGTCCTTGTGCTCCATAATGTACTGCAAATGCAAGAAGATTACCCACGGCAAGTAAGTAACCTCAGCAGCCCCAACAAACGTCGGATTCAGCACTGCCTGGAGAAGAAGGAAATCGGTGTGGTTCAGGTCTGAGCTCTGCCTTGGAAGAACATTCGCAGCCAGCAGTGCGAAGAGGACTCTCTCTTGAGGTTCCTGAAGCAGATCAGCAGGGACGACCTGCTTTGATGGGTCATCTCCTCTGCGTCGCCGCGGCCCTAGAACCATGAGTTGGGTGTAGTGGTTTAGGGCTGCTGCCTTGAAGTCAAGCGGGTTAAGGTTTTCAGGATGGTCGGGGGCTGGATAAGGAAGATCTAAATAGCGAGCAATCTCCATCGTGGAGATTGTCACTTTGTCACCGTCAACAATAGATTTGATCTGTCCATCCTGGTAGATCGCATTCGCATAGAACATGTGCACCACTCTTTCGGAGTACGGGCCCCCCATATCCAGGATTTTACCCCAACCAAACTGATCCAGTACTACTCTCAGGCCCAGCTAACGCTCCAGCTCAGGCACCACACCACGTTCAGCAATGATGTCCATACTCTTGGCGAACCATTCTCTGGCCGCGTCGTCCCTAAAATCATCTTGCTGAGCTCGACGACTTGAACTTGCACCGGATCTCCCAGCCCTCTTAGAACGGCCAGTAATTCTGCTCAACATCTGCTCAAGCGAAGGCAGCCAATGTCAAATAAAGAAAGGTATAGAAAACAGTTCGAAGCATGCACATAGCTATCCAAAATTTGACAGAGTCTCCCCTTAAAATTCAGTATTCTCCACACAAAGGTCGATCACATTTCTCATTTGCAATGTTAATCCTCAACAAACAGTGACCAGTAGAGACTTAACCGACAGACAATCACAATAATTCCAACACATCCAACTTAGTCTCAGTCAACGGGATTAGTTCAGCCATGCAAAATCAGACCCCAAATTGAAATATCTATACTATAAGCACAGGTTAAACATCCATATCCAGTAACTCACAGCATAGCAGAAAAGAAACCCCATACCCACGAATGAGTTTCATTAAATTCACCAATACATAGTAAAAATTCGACTAGGTACACCTCAGCTTTCGAAATCTGTCAAAAATGTAATAACTGAGGTAGAAAAGTGGAGAAAATACCTTGCTTGAGTTGAATGAGTAGTTAGAAGCAGGAAGAACAATATAATCTGCAAGATTGGACTCAAATCCTCCAAATTTGACAGTTAGGGTTCGAGTTCGAACAGGCTGAAAATCGGACTTATTTGGGGATTTTCTGATCGATTTCGAGTTCTAGAGTGGTAGAGGATTAAAAACCGAGGAGATTGGTACCAAGAATGTTAGATTTGGTGGAGAAATGTGTCAACATCAATGACAGTTTTAGCAGTTCGCAGGAACGGTCGACCCAAAATCAATGGCACTTCAACACACTCATCCATATCAAGAATGACAAAATCATAAGGGAAGAAGAAGTTACCAACACCTATCACAACATTCTCTACCATACCACGAGGTTTGATTGAAGAACGATGAGCTAATTGCAAGTTAAAATTAATTGGGACAAGCTCACCAGCATGAAGCTTCCTAAACATTGAATAAGGCATTAAATTAATACTCGCTCCAAGGTCGCAGAGTCCAAACCCACAGTCCATGTCTCCAATGGTGCAAGGGATGATGGGCTGCCCTGGATCTCCACACTTTGGAGGGAGTTTCTGCTGGATGGCTGCAGAGCATGTCTCTGTCAGCTGAACGATCTCACTCTCCTTAAACTTTCGCTTGTTAGAAATCAAATCCTTCACAAAGCGAGCATAATTAGGCATCCGCTTGATAGCATCAATCAAGGGAATATTGATAGTAAGCTTAGAAAACACACTCAAAAATTTCCCAAATTGATCATCAAGTTCTTTTTCTTTTAATCTATTAGGAAAAGGTAGTTCCTTAGGAACCACCTTACCCTTGGAATTTTTAGCAATCAAAGTATGAGAAGGGGAAGAGATAGGAGCTTGGGTCTCCTCAACAACTACCTCAGGAGGGGCTGGAGGCCCTGACGGAGCACCAGTGCTAGAAGAAGGAAGACCGGTCTCTTCGCCAGCTTGGCCCTCAGCCACTTGACCATTATTTATCAGCTGCTTCCCACTTCTTAAGGTAACTGTTGCTACCTCTCCAGAATCTGCACAGCCCTCAACTACCACGGCTTCTGAGACCGACACTGCCTTCAACTGCTCCTTAGGATTGGGGTCTGGTTGGGAAGGCAGCGATCCAGAAGGTCTCTGCTGTAGGAGGAACTGAGTCAACTGACTCATCGTTCCCTGCATCTCCACCATGGCGTTCTCTAGTTTTTGCTGACCAGCTGCCAGATTCTGATTTATAACAGTTTGCTGCTCTTGAGAAGCCATCAGCTTATCCACCATCTCCTTTAGATTGGCATTGTTTGAGCTCAATGGTGATTGCTGAGCTTGAGACTGCTGTGGCCTGAACTGACTGTACTGAGGCCTAGCAAAGCCAGGTGGTCCTCCCTGATTCGCCCTCTGAGGCTGCATCTGATGTGAGTTGAGGGTGTTATTCGGATTTCCGTACCTCAGATTTGGGTGCTGATTCTGCATCCAAGGCTGCCTGTTGTACTGACCAATTGCATGCGCCTCCTCGGTCTGCCTCATCTCAGCAACCATTGGGCAGTCCTCGTACTCATGGCTGTCTCCGCACTGAGAACAACAGACCTCACTGGAACCAGTAGACACCTTCTTGACAGTTTGCACAGATGTCTGTCCCATAGTGAGCTGCTCGAGCATCTTCGCCATGTTACCCACTATGGTACTTAAATGGGCCTGCTCAGCAGCAATTTGCTCCATCATAGGGTCTGGAGTCCGAGAGGAAGTCTGACCAACTGTGAAAACTCTTCCACCACTGTTGCTCCACTGGCGGAGCTCCTCGCAGTAGGACTCCATAGCCGACATAAACTCTTCTCCGCTTTTAGCAAGCAGATTTCCACCCAGTGCAGCTCTGACCTCACCTCTATGCTCATCTCTTAGCCCTTGGAAGAACCCCTGGGCCAAAGATGTTGTGGTCTGACCGTGATGAGGGCACTGGCGGAGCAGCTCCTTGAATCTATCCCAGGCTTCGCAGACTGTCTCACTACTGGACTGTCTGAAGGCGGTCAGGTCAACGATCATCTGTCTCGTCCTGGAGATGGGGATGTACTTCTCGTAAAACCTTTCTATCATCAGCTCCCAGGTAGTGATGATACCTGGTGGTAGACGATGGAACCACTTTGATGCTTCCCCTGATAGACTGTGCTGGAATAAACACAGCCGAGCATACTCCTCTAGCCCTTGAGACATCCCCAACGAATACAGATGAACTAGGAAACGATGGACATGGTCGAGCGCATCAGCCGAGTCTGCGCCTGAAAAGGTCCCTGCAAGGTGATTCCTGACGGCATTTGTTTGATGGCTTGGTTTTAGTTTTTGTCATTCTGTTGTTAACTCTGCTGTGAGATATGGTAGAGTCACAGGTCCTCTTCTAGGAGCAGCTGGCGGGCGATTAATTCTTTCCAATGTGGCTTGCTCATTATTCGCTGGTCCGTTAGCAGCCATGGTGAAGGTAAGTGCTCTTCTTGCCCAGTGAGTTGTACGGTTGATCTCTGGGTCTAGATTAAATCTTGGTGGGCCTCGAGATCGGGTACCGTGCATTCACCAAACATCTGCACAGTTAAACAAATAAAACATGAAATTTTTAAGTTAGTACTGGTATGAACAAGAATGAACAAACTGATAAATAATAAAATGTCTAATTAACAAATAGCAAAACAAACTGCAATTAAATTGAAAGTGAGATAGAGTTAAGAAAATAATGAAAACAAAACAAAACAAATTAAAAACACGTATAAACAACTACGAATATATTGAATGTAAAATAAAACAAAATTGTTCAAACGAAATAAATTCAAAACTATTCTGAAAATTAAAACAAAACTAGCAAACGCAGAATTAAGACTATAATCGAATTAAAACAAAGAGGAAATAAATAGCGCAAATAAAATAAAGTAAAAACAATTGACAACCAGGGCAAAGGACTAGACAAAGTCAAGTCCCCGGCAACGGCGCTATTTTGCAAACAGGAAAAATGATATACTAAAAACTAAATTAATTAAACCTAGAAACTAATAAATCAAAGTCCTGTCGGGTTGCAAAAGTCCCGGTCGCAATAGTATAGCTAATAGAAGCAACCGGGCATCAATCCACGGGACTTGAAGAAATAAGCCTAATCCTAAGAAAACAGAAAATTTTAGGGGGTTGTGAATTGTTTTTGTAACTGAATTGAGTAAACGCAAATCAAAAACTAAATGAACGATTAATGAAAGTAAATTGATTAGTTCAGTAAAATGAATGGTACTCCGGGTTCGGGTTGTTCTTTACTGGATAAATCTAGCCAATTCTACAGTTTAATTATGAGAACCGGACAGGCCAATTCTTTTTAC